>WOFM01000435.1:0-514801 GCA_011428145.1 Ericerus pela
TCCATTTCGATGATCATTTTCTTATTGGTGTTTGTTCAAGGGTTATTGTGGGGATATCTGGGTTATTACCTGGAGGTGTTGCGGGTCTGTATCTGTCCTCCGATCCTGAGCAGTAGTATCCGATGGATCGAGGACTTTGCATTTCTTCTCTGGATGTTCGTGATACCGTTCTCTGACGTTTGCTTGGTGAATTGGTGATGTTTGTTTCGCAGTAAATTTCAGGAGGTTGTTTGGTTTGTAAGTATTGTTGGGCGGTTTGTTGTTGTAGTTTTCTCGCGGTTTGTAATTCTTCGAATTCTTTATTAAGTCTAGTAATTTGAATTGTAAGTTCTTCTTTAATGTCGTAAATTTTTTGATAAAATTGTGTGTCGGCATCTGTAGATAGGTTATCTAGGTCTGTTAATTGAAATTGTAGTACACTGAGAAAGATACGTACATCTGCCGATTGGTAGACAGCTACATTGTATGTTTTGGCTTGTTGTATTTTGTTTTCTGCTCTTGACATTGATATTTCTATGTATGTACGTTGGGGGCTTTTAAACGTTTGTTGTGTGAGCTGTGGGTTTGTTGTAGTATAGTAGGTTTGTTTTTGTGGTTTGTGAGTTGGTTGCGTTTGCATTATGTTAGGAATAGGTAGTATTCCTTGTGTTACGTGTGGTCTATTAGCTGTTGTTAGTAGTGCCATTGTCGTAGGTCTGTACCTTGATACCTGTTAATTGTCCTTAAATGTTATGGATGAGTATGTCGGTTGAGGGTTCAGTTTTGTTAATGTGTGTGTCGCGGTAGTTGATAAGGTTATTGTAATTGATTTTGTTACTTGTGTGGATTTGTTGGGTTCTATTGAGGTGAGGTTTGATCACTTTACACAGAAAAGATAAGTACGGATTTCCATCTTGAAAATGTTTATTAACGACGTTAGTACAACGACTGACAAACGGAGAACATTCTCCGTCAACCAGTTGTGGAGAGAATACTATATTGGCGATCAGTGTCGCCACATGTAAAACAAATAAATGTAATAGTATGTTACATACAGTGTTAGTCAATGTGATGTTCCATGTTCGTGAGTTAGTGAGGGAATCGTATCCCAACACCTCCCTGCAATTCAAAACGGACGAACGAACAGATAAGTAAAAAAATTTGTCACACATTGTATGTATTATTAAAAAAAAACAAAACATATAAACAATAAAAATATTAAAATAAGCAATAGCAGTCAAAATTATTACATATAGGTGTCATATAAAATTGCTTTATATATAAAAATGGTAAAAAAATATGTCGTTGACTAGTATTATGATGTACAATTAACATGTGTGTGGAAGTATGTGTCATGTGTTCTATCTTAAATATATCGTGTAATTATTAACATGAGGTATACATTTAACCCTCTGCTATTGTGTCACGTCTTATAAGTATTGTGTGATTTTAATTTAAAAAATATATAAATAAAAATGGCAGGTCGGAGAGATCAATATCTCCTCATCGTCAGCTGTCTAGAATTAATATTATCATATATGTATATGTATATGTATATGTATATGTCCTTATAATTAATCGTGTGGGTTTTTAATATAAATATGCTATTGTGGGAATCAATTGTGTATATTAGGGAATGCTGATACCAATAAGAAAGGTAGAGCAGCGACAGGGAACCTATTGAACATTGTGAAGTGAAGTGTGAAACGACATATGGACTGCTTGGTTTACGATAGGCGCTAAAAGACCGACGCCCATCCACAGTCCAAAACCAAATATCAAAAAATTTTGAGGGTTATATCAATTAAGACTATTGGCCGAAAAGTTGACTTGTCCGGAGTATTCTCGTAACAATATTTTGAAAGGTTTTCCGATCAAGTGCCTTAGTAAGTATGTCGGCAACTTGATCAGGCGACCTAATATCGTTAAAACTTATTAGTTTGTTTTGGAAAGCTTCCAATACTGCCTAACATTTGATCGCTAAAGACCAGGATCATTTCTGGCCTCCCCCAGATGCAATTCTGGACGCAGATATATTGTCCTCAGAGACTTGCACTGGGTCGGTTACAGAGAAAACGCTCTCAGTTAGTCTCCAGATCACATATATATCATCTAGTGCATCATTCAATGCAATTAATTTGGCTGCAGTCGACGAGGTTGCAACCAAGTTCTGCCAATGAACGGCCCAATTTAACAAGTCGTTAACGAATATCATGTAACCTGTTGTGGAGCACCCTTTCTCCAGATTATTTATATCAATGGGTGAATCGTCTACGTCGGGTGCATACGACGCATCGACAAAAGCTTTTATGTGAGTTTGATCAGAGTGGAAGACTAGAGAAAAATCCCTTGTGGTTTTAAGGTATCTAATGATACGACAAACATAATTTTTAATTTCGCTATTGGAGGATGCCTGAAAACGTGACAAGTAATTGACGGCGAAGGCAATATCCGGGCGGGTCAGTCTTGCCACATATAGCAAATTCCCAATCATAGCCCTATATTCGGTGTCATCCTATCCATTTTTTGGTCTGTTTATTTTCAATCACGACTCCATAGGTGTGGAAGATGGGTTACATTTCGTCATTCCAAATTTCCGGAGAATTTTATCAATATATCTATTCTGTGTTAATATAATTTGTTTTCTAGAAATATCCCTATTTATTTCGAATTCCACAAAGAAAGTTGGATTATTTTCTATTTTTAGTGTAAAATTGTTATTAAAGGTATTTATTAAGTCTTGTGTCCACTTGTTGTGGTTACAAGCCAACAACATGTCATCCATGTAGACTATTAAAAATGCCATTGCCCAACTATTATCTTGTTTTATATATAGACACCTATCTATTTTTGATTGTATGAATCCAGCTTGAATTATTGTTGAATTCAATAGATCGTACCAACTTTTAGAAGACGTTTTCAGTCCATATATAGACTTTATTAGTCTTAGGCAATTATTTTCGCCTAGTTGGCATCCCCTAGGGTTTGATATATATATGGGATATTTTATTTGTGAATTCAGAAACACAGTCTTTATATCAAACTGTGTTATATTTAGATTATATTTATTTGTAATAGACAATATCCACCTTATTAACCAATATTGGATCACCGGGGCATATGTTTCCGTTAGAGAATAGTGAGTGAGATCTTTAAACCCCCTTGCAACCAACCTGGCTTTCGGTATATGAATGCCTTGGTTGTTGGGTTTTGTGGTAAAACACCACTTTGTATCCACTAATCTCACATTTCTCTCCCTTGGGACGACTTCCCACACGCCCATATCAGATAGTGACTTCAGCTCGTCAGTGATGGCCTGTTGCCATTCTTCCTTAAAAGGGTTGTTTTTGACATCCTCCCATTTTTGAGGGATGTGGTCCTCAATATAATTTTTATATCTTGATTTAAATAAATTTAATATTACAGGGGTTTCTATTATATTATTGTTATCCTGTATTATTTCGTTATTTTTATTTTTATTATCTAATTGTGTTATATTCCTCGTTTCATCGAATCTGACGTCGCAAGTGACATGCGATTTGTCGATTAATGGGTCCCTTATACAGTACCCACTATTTGTGTACCCAACAAATATTCCTTTATCGGATCTCTGGGTTAGTTTCGGATGTTCAATGTTGGTTTTCTTTCTTTTATTTTTCGTGGCCTGCTGCTGACAGACTTCTATAGGGATATGTCTAAAGGCGAGAGACCCAAAAACTCTCATATTAGATAAATCCGGCTTTATACCGTAAAACATTTCAAAAGGGGTCCTATGATCTTTGTTGGCCCTAGTTGGGCTTCTGTTTATAACATAAACAGCTGTCAAAACAGCCAAAGACCAAAAACTGAAATCCAGATTGGAGTCGAACAACATTGCCCTAGTTCTTGCCATAATTGTTTGATTCTGCCTTTTGGCCATCGCATTCAACTCTGGTGAATACGGAACGACAGGCTCCAGGTTCACGCCGTTTTCCTCACAAAATGTTTTCATATTTGAATCCAGATACTCTCTAGCATTGTCACACCTTAAGGTGGCTATGGGATAGTCTCTAAATTTCGATTTTAATTTCATATATAATTTTTTGAATTCCTCAAACACCATTGACTTTTTCTCAATAGTGGAGATAAAAGTATATTTTGTGGCATGATCCACGAATATCAAAACGTACTTTTCACCATATATTCCTGGTGAGAAGGGGTCCATTGTATCGGATGAAACGAGTTCAAGTTTTCTCTCTGGCTTACTGCGAGTTCCATTGTGTCCCAGTCTCCTGGAGTTTGCTTTCACACATGTCTCACACAGGCTAAATTTGTCATCACAAAATGTAATTCCGTTTGGAATACCTTTTGAGACCTTTGTCAAGAGTTTTAAATTTTTCCCTGACAGGTGTCCCAATCTCTTATGCCATATCATTTTTTTATCTATTTTTGCTTTTTCTATATTCTCACTTATTCCTTCTATATTGTTTATTGTATTATTATTATTTGTGCCTACATCCTCAAATTTCTCACAATTATCTCCATTCGTTTTGTTATTTTGTGTATTGTTATTATTATATTCGTTATTAATGTTTATTATATTATTATCATCTAAGTTATTATTATTTTCTTTTTCTTGTGTATCATTATTAATATTCTGTCTATCCTCTTCTGTTTCCTCCTGACTTTCCTCAACAATTTCTTCTTCTATTTCATATTCCATCCACTCATCCTGGGAATTTATATTAGGCATGCATGCCAATTTATTTGATTTATTATTATAAGGACATATCTTATTTAAATCGTCTTCCCCATCTATAACATTGACCATTGATTCCGGTACAATCTCGTACTTTACCATGTACACCCCTCTGATTTTTGGGGCTGAAAAAATCACTTCGTCCGTCCCACGGACGTATATATGCGCTGCCAAAAAATTTTGGTCTATGCCCAGTGCCCTATTCTCCGTTATTTTTATTCCTGACATAAGATCCACATTTAAGGATGGTACGTAGTGTACGTTTTTTAATCTTATAACCGTCTGGTTTCTCTCTGAATTTTCCACCCTGATAAACATTGTTCCTATATGGGTGGCAATGAGTAAGGTGTCTTGGATGGCACATTCTAACTCGATAGGCTTTTCAAGCATTATAGGGTTAGACAATTTTGATAAATCAGAGATGACGTGGGCCACAGCTCCACCATCTAACATTATTCTCTTAGTGAGAGGAACATAATCAGAATCTGACTCCTGTTTCGTATCTTTAGATGTTATGAGGTTTATCAATTTATTATTTGTGTTGTTATTTGGTCCCTGGTCCTTATATCTGATCATCATTGACCATTGCACATCATGTTCTTTTTTGTTTTTATTGTTATTACTATTTTGATTATTTCGTCCGTATCTTGTATTTTGTGCAGGACCATCTAATTTGTCTTGGGGTTTTATACCCTCTTTATTTGACGGACATACCTTAGCTATGTGCCCTTTGCCATGGCACTTAAAGCATACTAAGTTATTCGTATTTGGCAAATTATTTTGGTTTTGACTATTGTTGTATTTTCTATTTTCATAATTATTATTATTATTGTTTTGAGGCATTTCTGACTTTTGATTATTATTGTATGTCATTTTCCCCTGATCTATATTTTGGTTATGACTTTGATTTCTATTTGTGTAATTATATCTATTATAATTCCCACCGTATTGGAATCTTTGGTTTCTATTATTATTATTAAAATTACGAAATTTATTATTATTGATATTCCTAGATTTTTTCTCATCATATAGTCTATCTGATCTTTTGATCAACATGGCATGAAGAGTCTCTATCGTTTTTTGATCTTGGCTTAATGTATTAAATTCCAGCCTTGTCATGTCATAATCCATGTTCAAAGATATAAAGAGTTGTTCTATTTCCTCCTGTTTGTCTAAGCTTTTTCCACAGTCCCTTATTTTCTGGGCTGCTTGAGAAAACACATCTAAGTAGCTTCTCATGTTACCTTCACTATTAAATTTTAACCTCTGAAAGGCCTGCTTTGCATTTATATATGTAACTTGCTTGCAGCTTTTGTACCTTTCATCTAAAACTTTCAGAATTTGATTTATCGTTTTTAAGTCTTTTACTCTTTCTATTAATTCGTTGTTTAATCCCTGATAAATTAAAGCTTTGCCTTTTTCTTGGTTACGAAAATATGCCATCCTGTTAGCCGAACTGGCATTACCAGACTCAGGGTTTAAAAAATTATTTAGTTCTAATCCCAAAAACAGCACTTTGGTTTCAACATCATGCATTACTGGGTACAGTCCCTCTGCATATAGTGTTGAGACCATCGTGGTCCTCCAGGCATCATAATTCCTCCCATCAAATACGTTTTTTGTGTCAAATCTCGACATTTTATTATTATTTTTGGGTATTAGGGGGTTTATGTCCTACCTCAGAAACACGAGAACTTAAATTTAAGGGGTAACACGGTCTCAACCGCACGATAATGCACAACACAGTCTCAATCGCTCGATTGGGAATGCAAGTTAAAAAATATTATATTATGAACTTTGTTAACTAGTCAATATTCTAAATTAATTCTTACGAAATGTATTGCCGACGATGAGTTGATCTCTCCACCGTTGTTACTGCTTCTTGAGCTGTCAAATTACTGTGATTTTATTTTCGTCAAAAATTTCCAAAGTCAAATTAATTAAGGTCCCAAATCTTATATCAGAGCATCGATGATTCTATTAAACATATCAAAGTTCAGATTAATACACAAAGCGAAAATATTCAACAAATGTGAGAAAGGTGATTACTGAAAAGGAAACAATTTATCAATCTTTTATTCTATGTGAACATGAAAAAATCTGTCACTTGTGTCAATGTTTGAAAATGAGTTTTCTATTGTTGGATTCGATAATTCTCATCCAACAAAGATTTCCTCTTTCGTTCAATTCTCAACCAGCAAGATAAAATTTGAAGGCTATCGATACCACCTTTCAAGTCTCAACTTTGTTTAATTTCTGGTTGAGAATTTTCCTGAAATATACTGAAATATGATATTAATTTATTTGTAATTTAAATTTTTCAGGTTAATTTTGGGCAAAATCACACGAAATATATGTTAATTAACTTAGGTTTTCTACTTATCTTTAATATTTCGTTTCTTTTTTCATGTTTTTCGAAGTTTTCCTTCTGCTACCTCGCTCAAATGACACCAATCTGCGACAATTTTTACTCAGCAACCTTTGGATTTTCACTTTTCTCTCGTTGTTTCAGTCCCTGGAACACAGTATGAACAATTGCCAACCGTTTTTGACTGTATGCGCTGGTCTACCAAACCATAGAATCCTTTCGTATCTGATTTGTTTTCTCCAGACTTTTGACTTTGACGTTTTCACAGGTGCCCAAGATTTTACCGTTGTTTTCATCAATTTCACTTTTATTTTACTTTTAATTTGTTACTTTACTTTTATCAAACGTTTCACTTTTTCAGGATATTTACTTTAATCACTGAATTGAACTTTTTCTTTACAAATTTTAATTTTTCCTGCCACTTTGCGTGGAGGTATCACTCGGCACTAAGCCTTTCACTTTGCGTGAAAACACGAACTTTCAATTATTAATAAAAAACACAATTATTACATTTCAATTTACCTCACTTATTTCTGTTGTCCGCAGCTCTGTTAACATATTGAGGTGAGGATTAGTTACTCTACACAGAAAAGATAAGTACGGACTTCCATTTTGAAATATGTTTATTCACGACGTTAGTACAACGACTGACGAGTGGAGAACATTCTCCATCGAGCAGTGGCGGATAGAATATTATATTGGCGATCAGTGTCGCCACATGTAAAACGAGTAAATGTAAAAGTATGTTACATACAGTGTTAGTCAATGTGATGTCCTGGGTTAATGAGGTTGTGAGGGAATCGTATCCCAACACATTATTGTTATCGAATCGTGTACGACACCATCGTTCACGATAAAACCTTCTACTTATTTTCTTTTAGATCTTCACTCGCCTATCAGCAAATTTCATTTCCCGAAAACTATTGTGTCCAATAGTAACTACCATCTGCGCGACATATAGAAATAAAATATACTTATCAGCCTTTCATAAAACATATATTAATGTTCAATGGATTTAACTAACAAGTTTTTCTAACCGCTTTGGTAATAAATAATAATCAATATTCCGGAAAAACATGAATAACATGGCTAATTAAAAATTCTGGATATTTATTTCGATCGATCAATTCGTAGGTATATAATCCTTTGAAGTCGGTCAGTCGTGTCACACTTTATTTTCGACTAAGTACCTAATGGCTAATACCTGTATATGCACTTCAGTTGCTTGACCGCATTTTTCATCTGGTGCTGTTTTCTCTTCATGAGAAGTAGGGAAAAAAAATTTTACGAAGATTTCTCAATTCTCGTATTTACGTTAGTGAGCAACTGTAAAATAATCATTTGTATTGTAATGTTTGTTGTCCGAGTGGCAAATGAAAAAACTGAATGATTGAGTCATTCTGAAAATAAATTATCTCATTAGGTTCATGTAAGTTATATCCTTGCTTTTTCTAAAAGTTGTTCTAAATAGTTTTTCTTAAAATTAGTATACAATGATCTACTCAGTCGCCAATGGATGAACAACAAAATAATCGAATGACCGTTTCATATTACGTAGTGCATAGATTGGAATTGAATGGAATGCGAAACGGGAATCTGGAATTGAGAACAAAATATAATTTTCACACGATTTATTAAAGCCTTTGATTAAAATAGAGCCCTATTGGAGCCTATAGGAGACGAAAAAGACGTACAGCAATGTGCAGTAAACCGCTGTCCATTGGTCGGCTTCAGAATGATGACACGTTTTGTTTCGTTGACATTGGTGAGAATATGAGATATCAAATAGGGCGGCTGTATCGTATCCTCAGCTAGTAAATGATTGAAGCATCGAAGCCTATATTATAATTATTATAGGGCTCTAGATTTATGGGTAAAATGGCAGCACTGCAATTTAGTTTATAATTTTTTTTTGTGGAAAAGTTAGAAGTGAAGTGATAAAAATAAGTAATTTACTGTACATTGTGTGTTGTGTGTATTTGATTTTATTTGTGAGTTGTGTAGTGTGTACTTTAATTTCGATAAAGCGTTTCAAACATTTTTGTATTATTGTCTTATTATTGTATATTTGTATATGGAAGATAAAATTTAGCAAAATTTTGAAACATGTTGCTCTATCTAGTCAATTTCTTTTATTTGAGTGGTTGTGAATCGTGAAATTGTAATTTGTATGTCTTATTGTTTAGTTCGTCAGTGTAATTATTATGTGTTTATTGATGCTATTTTATGAAAATATGTATTCGTTGATAAAATACTCGATGAGTTGTGATAAAACTTGAATGGTTGTATTTGTCTGCATTGGCCATCAGTATTGAATCATGCATTTATTTGTACCATTTCTGGTGCTGATGAGCTTCTCTCCAGTCATCATTTATAGTTACTTAATTACTGTAAGCAACACCGTTTCTCCAAATACTGCCATATTCAATGGAACGTTGAACCACTTTAAACAGCCTTCTCGTAAATATTTCATGAATGTTGAAAAAAGCGCTTCTTTTGTGGAAAAACTAGTGTATGTAGATTCGTCAACCGGTGTTGTTTTCTTGAAACAGCAGCTTTCTTGCGATGGATCTGAGTATCCGAATATGTTCACCTTATTTATCGATTCCACATCAAACGGAATTTACGAGTATATCTCGGTACCTTTACGAATATATGTACCAGGTTGTGAATATGAGAGTGCGAATAAAGGTACCATTGCCTCCTTGTATTCAGGCTTGAAATTTTTATACCAATTATGATAATGTTACTTTAACATTTTTAATCATATTTTATAGATCTCGCCGATGATTATTTCAACATCAAAATTGAAGAATTAAAAAAAGTTTATAGCGAAAGTATTATTTCATTTGCTCTATCAGGAACCAGGTATTAATTTATTTCAATTTTGTTCGTCTTATACTGTATATTGAATGATAGTTATGTCAAATCATACATTTACAAATCGGTGTACTTTCAGTGTACCCGCTTTCGATCCGGTATGGGAAACTTGTTTTCGCAAAAGTCAACTAGTAATGGGTTTAGGCAATTATATTGTACCGCAAGGAATCACCTCGAATTGTCGCATTCATTACTTGGATGTAATGGATCCTAGACTCTCCGTCGAGAGAAGTGTTGGTGACTTGGTCGCTGCTTATGATTTCTGCTCACCTCTAGATCCTCCATGGAAAATAAAAATTGTGTTCTCCTATGAATGTGACGAAAGTCCACCTAACATTGTATATCCAGCAACTCATTACTTAAAAGTAAGTTTTTGCGAAAATAATTTGAAATTTTCAATCAGCGTTGTCATTTGAGTCGATATATCAGTGGTTAATTGAAGAAAATGTGTGCGAAAAACTAATATTTTTGTTGTTTTTTAATGTGCAGCAGACGTATTAATTTACTTGTAGTTGTAATTATATTCACCGTTTGAGTGATTTATGAGTGATTTATCACGTATCCTTTAATGTTTTCGATTTAATGAAACTGAACAATTAAAATTATATTCTAGATAATTTTTTGGCATCGTCGAGAAAAAAATGAAATGGGACGTGTGCGGCGAGATTTGCAAAATGGTGGAAGTACCGATAATAAAACGCCACAATTCGAAAAACCATTATACGTTGCTTCGGTAAACGAAGAACAACCTGCAGGTGTAAATGTTTGTACAGTTCATGCCAAAAATGCTGAAGGCGGTGAAATTTCATATCAAATGATTCCTCTGCTCGATAGTAGATCTCACTCAATGTTTGCAATCAACGCAGAAACGGGTGTTGTTACTACTTCAGTCTCATTAGACAGGTATATCATAATAAATTCTGTATTTCCACTTGGAAGAATTTACGTGGACGTTTTTCTTCATTAACATTGCAATTATAAGATAATAAAAACGTGTAGAGATCTGCATATGCAATTTGAAAAATTATTTCTGTTACTTGAAAAATTCATTAAATTGAACTGTTTTCAAAGAGGCAGTGGGAGTTCTACGACTAAAAAAATCACTGGCCCTCCAAAAAAAATTGTCAAAATTGCGGAAATTAAATACTGTCCAAAATGATTTGAAAGTAAGGTTGAACAATGCGATTATGATTACTAAACTGATAAAAAAAATTGCATAGAAGCAAAGGCCACCTTTGAAAGCCTTTTCTTTTTAAATGTTCTTCCGTGGTCCATTTTGGCCCACCTCCCAAAAAAAGCAAGTACCGCCACTGAGAAAAAGTTAACGATGAATTATTCAGCTATTTTATGAATTCATTTTTGTCGTAATACATTACTAGGAAACGAAGTATAGTGTGATTGTCAAATTTTATGAACATTGATGGGTCTAGTCGCTATTTTATTCTTAACAAAAAAACTTTAAAAGTTTCCTCTGATTAATTTTTAAGTAGGTTTTCTTTAGAAAATTTATTTATTACGCTTGGTGCGCTGTAAGCCCCAGGGTTGAGGGTTGGTACGTTTTTCGTTTCATGACCTCAGGAAAATTTTGGCACCATTAACTCTAATACACACATATATATATATATAGCGAGTCTATTTCTTGTTCCCATGGTACAGGTTGCAATTTTTGTCCGATAATCATGAAATTTGGTACGAACATTTGTACTGAGCTAAGAACCAGACCTATTGATTTCGGTGCCGATCGGTCCAGCGGTACTTCCGGTACCATCATTTTTGTTTTTGTTTTGGCTATAAAATGCTCAATTTTGCACCAATAGCCACGAAATTCGGAATAAATATTTATTTTAATTCATTGTAGTACGCTACCAATGTTGGGACGGTTCGGCCTGACGGTACTTCTGATACCGCTATTTTTATTTTTATATTGGTTATAAAATGCGGAATTTTGGAACCATATGTACGAAATTTAAAATAAATATTCATTATAATTTATTGTAGCATGCTACCAATCTTGGTGCGAATCGACCTTACGGTACTTCCAGGAAAGCTTTTTGTTCCTCAGGATTTTTCTAATTTTCATGAACTTTTTTTTTTACAAAAATTAACCACATTTTCGTGTTTTCTTTATTTTTATTTCTTAACTTTATTATATTTCTTTGATTTTGTTTTAAACTATATGATTATGTACCATACTCTACCATCTTAAATAATTTTTTATCTTTTCAAGAAATAATGCTTTTAAATTTCACGTTGTCTAATATTTTGTCAGTAGCTAACACATTTCATACAATCATAACATATCATTAATACAAATAAACTTACAGACAATTAATGTGACCATCAAAATTCATGATTTTTTTTCTGGAAAACCTACCTTTTCTACCGAGGCTTGCTGCACTAGATTTTTTCCCACTAATATCGTCATGAATTTGAGCCATCGTTTTCCCCCTTTTTTTAAACGTATGATCTTTATATATTATTACAGAGAACAGTTGGACGTCCATTATTTCCGCATACAAGCTGTGGATTTGACATACAGACCATACTCAGCCACAACTACATTACAAGTGAATGTATTGGATGTGAATGACCATGAACCCGTATTTGAGGCATCAAATAGCGAGTATGAAGTTGGCGTGCGTGAATCCGTACCTGTTGGTTCCATTGTAACTACCGTCAGAGCTACCGATAAAGATATCGGGCGTAATGGGGAGGTAAGTTCAGTCTTTCACTGCTGTTCGCTTCTCATCTTTCAACTATTTATTTATTATTTCTCCTGACTGACAGATTGAATATGCTATCAAAAGTATTGATGGTGGCGGTACCGACAACAATGTTGCTGAGACATTTAACTTGGATTCGTCGTCTGGTGTTCTGACAACTCGACTACCTTTAGATCGTGAAACTATCGAGGTTTATACAATTGTCATGATAGCTACCGACAAAGCTGTTCTTGCGGCTGACAGGAGGTCATCCACCGGCTCTATTGTTGTGAAAGTTTTGGATGAAAATGATAATTATCCTCAATTTGCGGAACGCGCGTATACGGTTTTGGTGCCCGAGGACACTAATCCGAATCTGAATCCGAAAATAGCGACAATAAAGTGAGTAGAATGTAATAGTGTATATTTTGTAATATTTTATTGGAGTTTCCTTTAGGTAACTGAAATTTTTTGGTTGTAGAGCAACGGATGCAGATCAAGGGCAGAATGCTGCAATTCGGTATGCCATCATTGGTGGTAATACGCAAAGTCAATTTTCTATTGATAGCCAAAATGGTGAGGTTTCACTTACGAAGCCTTTGGATTATGAAAGTATGAAAAATTATCATTTGGTTATTCGAGCCCAAGGTAAGAGACTTTGTATGTCGTCTGCAGTGTAAAATTTGGTTTTACAACGTTGGACTAAAAAATTAATACTATGTAATTAGATGGAGGTAGCCCGAGTCGATCGAACACAACGCAGCTTCTGGTTAATGTGAAGGATGTCAATGATAATGCCCCCAGATTCTATGCTTCTCTATTTCAAGAATCGGTTTCTGAAAACGTACCTCCTAATTATAGTATTGTTCGTGTAAGTGTAAATTTCCTGATTTTCATTTTTCTGCTTGAGGAACATCAATTTATTTATGGCTGTTTCGCTTGTTTTGTAGATTCAAGCTTACGATGCTGACGAAGGTGAGAATGCCCAACTTAAATACTCTTTGGGAGAAAGAGATTCCCAGGGTATCTCTGCGAATGATTTGCCTATTGCTATCGATGAGAACAGTGGCTGGATTTATATAAAGCAAGCATTAGATCGAGAAGTTAGCAGTAAATATCAGTTCCAGGTACTTCTTAACCTTAACTTGTATGATTACATTTTCTTTTTGCGTGAATTAAATGCCCGTATGAATTTTTCGTGCAGGTAATAGCGCAAGATGGTGGTGTACCCCCGAAGTCGGTTACTGCAAGCGTCATTATAAACGTTCAGGATGTAAATGATAACGATCCTAATTTTAACCCGAAGAATTACGATGCTGTGATATCGGAATCGGCTTCTCCTGGCACCCCTGTGGCGAATGTTATAGCTACTGATCCCGACGAAAATCCTAGGTTGAATATAAATTATTTTTCAGAAATTATCTGAATTCATTGGCAGGGATTTATTTGAATTCCTTTTTCAGATTGCACTATGAAATTGTGAGCGGAAATGATCGAGGTAGATTCTCTATTACTACCTTAAACGGCAAAGGACTGATCACAGTTGCTCAGCCTTTGGACTACAAGCAAGCAAAACGATATGTCTTGTCGGTAGGAATCATTTCTTTCAGAAATTCAAGTTTCACAACGTATTGAGAAGTTTTTATTCTGTAAAAACTATAATTTTCAGGTGAGAGCTGAAGATGCAGGCGGAAGATTAGACACAGCTACGGTTTATGTTAATGTTTCTGATGCAAATAATAATTCTCCTGTGTTCGATAATGCGCCCTATGCCGCAAGTGTTTTTGAAGATGTACCCGTAGGTACCACTGTGTTGGTTGTTGCAGCTACAGATAATGATGTCGGACAAAACGCTCAAGTAAGAAAAAAATTTCTTTTTTTTTTTGTTAGAGGTTACTGTATCGTAATTTTTAATTCATATTTTTGTAGATAACATATTCGTTAGCTAGTGGAGTAGGCGACATACCAGAATTTACTATAAACTCGCAAACCGGGGCTGTTATTACTACAAAACTATTAGATCGAGAAATTCAAAGTGGATACTTATTAACTGTAACTGCAAAGGATGGTGGAGTCCCGTCGCTGTCAGATACTACAGATGTTGAAATATCAGTGTCTGATATTAATGATAATGCGCCTGTTTTCCTAAAGCAAAGCTACTCCGGTTCGGTGTCAGAAGATGCCTTAGTTGGTACTAGCGTTTTGCAGGTACCTTATTAAATAGTTTTCATTTTTAGAGTAGCACATTTGAATAGTTTTGATTATTGCTTTTCTTTTTGTGTTCAGATTTCGGCTACTGATCGCGATATGGATTTAAATGGTCGTGTTCGATATGCGCTGAAAGATCAGATCGAGGCTTTTGTTATTGATCCTACATCCGGTGTTATAAGAACAGCAACTCCTCTTGATAGAGAAAGTACTCCCTTATACGAAATTCAAGCATTGGCTATCGACAGAGGTAGTCCTGCTCTGTCAAGTTCGGTTCGTATAAATTTAGTGCATTTATGTTTTATGCGTTCTCTTATGGGATTGCATTGAAAATTTTATTTTGTTACAGGTTCCGGTTACAATCCGCATCGAAGATGTTAATGATTCGCCTCCGGCTTTCGAGTCCGACAAACTTGTCTTTTACATCCCTGAAAACTCTCCAATTGGATCTTCAGTCGGTGTTTTGTATGCTAAAGACCCTGATGAAGGGCCAAATGCGATTGTTCAATATTCAGTCATTGGTAATTAAAAATTCTGCGTTGAAAAAAGTACGTGTGGTGAAGCGTCAATTTTTAATTTCGAAAATTATTTAGGTGGAGAAGATGCCAATTCTTTTTCATTAGTTCGAAAACAAGGTTCGGAGAAAGCGGAATTATTAACTTTGATTGAACTAGATTATGAGTCGCCAAAAAAAAAGTACGACCTAGTAGTCAGAGCTGCATCTCCTCCCCTTCGAAATGACGCACATGTCGAAATTTTGGTGACCGATGTGAACGATAATGCTCCCAAACTTAAAGATTTTGAGGTACTGTTTCAATTTTATTATCGACATTAAGTTAAAATGATTCGTTAATTTCGTTTTTATGACGGTAAATATTGTGTGGAATATATTTTTCGATCAAATTCTCATGATGAAGTTATTACTGTCGTTAATGTCATTAATTAATTCCAATTAAATGGCAATTTTGTTTTTAATGTGTGAAAATAATTTCAAAAAATATTTATTTCGATGCGAAAATATTAACCAGTGTTCTAATTTTTGCTATTGTTATAGGTAATTTTTAATAATTTCAAAGATTATTTTCCCATCGGACCAATTGGTCGAATCCCTGCATTCGATGCGGATGTTTCGGATAAATTACGATATCGCATTTTGGCCGGTAATAATGCCAATCTCATTCATTTAAATGAATCAACTGGGTTTTTAACTTTATCACCTCAGTTGAATACAAACGTGCAGAAAACAGCCGTCATAGACGTGTCAGTTACAGGTGATTGAAACGAAAAAAATGAAATGATTGATTCATCGTACAAAGAATACTTTCTTGGTCAAGATCAATTTCATTTTGTTAATTATCTTCGTGTATAACTGTTTCATAGATGGCGTGAACGTAATTAAAGCCACAATGCATTTAATGGTGCGATTAGTAACGGACGAAATGCTATTTAGTTCCGTTACGGTACGTCTGAATGGTATGACTCGGGAGGCATTTTTGTCTGCGCTATTATCGTACTTCATAGATGGGCTTTCGGCAATTATTCCGTGTCCCAAAGAGAACATTTATGTTTTCAGTATATTGGTATGACATTTGTCGTTTTTGTAAGAAAATGAAAACATTTTAAGATGTTCCATTAATAATAGTTTTTTTTTGTCTCTAATTTTTTTAGGAGGATGCGAATGTTAATGGGAGAATTTTAAACGTCAGTTTTTCAGCGCGAAAACCAGATGGTTCATTTTATTCTTCGCAGTTCTTGCAAGAAAAGGTGTACTTGAATCGAATGGCCTTGGCTAAAATTTCTACGCTACAGGTACTTCATTGTTGTCATGATTGATTTTTTTTACTTAAAATGGTGCTTCTGAGTTTCAGAAAAGTTTTGAATACAGGTTTCATAAAAATGGTTATTCAAATGTTTGTATTTTTTACTCAATTTGTCATGTGCTTGACTGAGAAAAAAATTTTAATATTTATTTTAGCGTAAGAGGTACACAGATAAATTTCTGTTCGAAACTATGTTCATCTTATTTTTCATCTTATTTTTCAGATTTTGCCCTTTGATGACAATCTTTGTCTTCGGGAACCATGTCTCAACTATGAGCTGTGTTTGTCGGTGTTGAAATTTGGGAACGCCTCTGATTTCATTTTTAGTGATACAGTTTTATTTAGACCCATTTATCCGGTCTCTACGTTTGTCTGTCTGTGTCCATCTGGCTATACTGGTGAGTCACATTATTATGAAAAATAGTTTTTTCTCCTGTCTTCCTGTCTTACTTGACTTCTGTGTTCTGTCAACATAATGTCGCAATTTAGAGAGAACGCTGTTTTCAAATTTTTCAAGCCGTTAAATTTTGAATGAGCCTAACTCGTTGTTATGGAATACCTTATATTTTTTTCGTAATGTCATAAATTTGTGATAATCGTTGCTCATACAATAACTCGAAGTTATTAAATTGTGGCTTCTAATGATTTGACTTGCTGTTTCTTAGTTTTAGATTTTTTAGTTTATCTTGTAACTTTTATATGTATCTCGGATTCGAATTATCAGATTTACCGCAATAACTTGGTTAACATTGATTCAGTGTCAACAGTACTAATTAGCTGTGCTGGGTTTTTTGTTTTTATTTCAGTTTAAACTTCGTTTTTGATTACAGGCGGCGACGAACATTACTTATGCGATACGGAAATAAATTTCTGTTACTCAAATCCGTGTAAAAATGGTGGTAGCTGCAAAAGAAAAGAAGGAGGGTATTCCTGCATTTGCCCCTCCCAGTTTGCTGGTAATACTGAAAATATTTAGAGTAGTGACAGATACTAATAAAAATTGTAATTTTTATCTACTGATGAGAATTTTGTGTGCATAGGAGAAAATTGTGAAATAGATTTGATGTTAGACAAATGTGCGCCTGACATTTGTCATTCTGGATCGACATGTGTTAGTTTGACTCAAGGGGGATTTGTCTGCGACGATTGTTCTCATAACAAGACAAATGATTTCTACGATCGTATTTGTCAGCTTCGTGGCCGTGGATTTTTAAAAAACTCATTCCTCACATTTCCTTCATTAAGACAACGAGACCGTTTACATATATCGCTGAAGTAAGTAGTACGCTGTACTGTTCAATTTTTCATAGAAAAAATATTAAAATTTGCTTTTTAATTTATGTTTTTAGATTTGCCACACTTGAAGATTCAGGTTTATTATTGTACAATGGCCGATATAATGAACTTCACGACTTCATTGCCTTGGAAATCACCGATGGCGGACAGTCTGTACAGTTTTCGTTCTCTTTGGGATCTGATCTATCCAAAGTTTCTGCTTCTTTACCATCGGGAGTAAATGATGGCAACTGGCATACTGTTACCGTATCGTACTATAATAAGGTAATGCCATCGAATTTCTAAATTAACGTTTTCCAATTTTGTTTCTTCAATCTCCATATTTTTCATTTCTTTTTTAGACTGCTGTTGTATCACTGGACGATTGCGACACAATTTTCACAATAAAATATGGGCCTCAGATGGGATATTTGTGCGCCAATCAAACTACGCTAGAATTGGAACCTCGGTAACAATATTTTTGTCTACTATCATCAAATTTTTATCGACTACGTACGGAGGAGGTTATATGTTTGATATGTCCTATCACCGGAACTAACGGAGTTTCGTTCGCTCAGAACAAGCGTTTTACTATATAAATTTTAATAAAAGTACACTCAAAATGTTCCGGATCATCTGGAGAATGTCCTGGGCTATTCATATTTGAAAATTAAAAAATTAGAAGGGAGTAATTGCCAATAAGATCTACTTATTCAGATTAACGCAGTCGGTTTTTTTTTTTTTTAAATCAAATTTATGAACAAAAAATTTGACTTAACTCTCTCTCTGTACAGATGTTCTGTTTTAACTGAATCGTGTCATCGGTTTTTGGATTTAACCGGACCATTACAGATAGGTGGTCTTCCTCTATTCCCATCATCTACATCGTTTCAGGTTCACAGTAAAGACTTTGTAGGATGTATTTCCGATGTGTTCATCGATTATAAAATATTGGATTTTAATATGTAAGTTTTCCCATTCCTCTCATTCAATTGAAATCATTTCTCGGTTTTTGTTTTGAACGAAAGTAATTTTAAAGGTATGTTGCCGATAACGGAACGGTCGCCGGATGTCCGGAAAAACAATCACACTGTGCCAGTTCCCCGTGCCAAAATGGTGGAATTTGTCGTGAATCATGGAAAACGTTTGAATGTGAATGCGCCGATGGTTGGAGTGGAAAAGATTGTTCTCAAAGTGCGTATACAGAATTCATTTTTCGGTCAAGTCGTAAAAAAAAATTTTTTTTTCAACCTGTTATTTCTTCTTCAGATATTGGTTTAGCTTGGAGATTTAATGGTGATGGTATCTTGTCGTTTAATCCGCTGTTGCGTCCCATACAGCTGCCATGGTCGATCAGCCTCTCACTTCGTACTTTGCAGCTAAACGCGTTTGTTATGTGCGTACAAATTGGACAAGAAGGATATTCACTGATCATGGTAAAATATTTTTTTGGTCTTTATTTTCCGAAATTAATTCGAATTATAATGATTATTTTTTTCTATAGATTGAGGTTGGCTATTTAGTCTATTTGGTTGAAGGGCAAGTAGCTACACTGACAACGAGTCGTATAAATGATGGCTTGTGGCATCGTGTTGAAATCATATGGCTCGCCGGGGGTGGTGTGCGACTTTCTTTAGATTACGAAAAGCGTGCAATCACGAAAACCCTTAACGCCAAGGTTCAGGGTCAATACATGGGAAAAATAACGTTAGGAAAGTTAGAAGAATCAAAAATTGATAATATCGAAATAGTTCCATTTCATGGTTGTATACAGGTCAGAATTTTCTGTTAATGTACATAACGATTGCTCTGTATAAGTTATGCCTAACTTTTTCTGTGATCGCAGGATGTTCGTGTTGGTTCTTCACAAATTTTGCAAAATCCAACTGAAATTATCAAAGTGTCGGAAGGATGTGGGCACAGTGATCCATGTAGCAGTCGGAATTGTCCCATCCACAGCGAGTGTATTGCCACATGGGAAAAATACACATGCAAATGTCAAAAAGGTAAGTTTGATTTCAATTTATTTTTTTAAATTTTGCGACCTTAATTCTAGTCAAGTGTATGATTTTTGGAGGTTATGTCGGTCCTTCTTGTACTCATATTTGCGAAACAAATCCGTGCCTAAATGGTGGTCAGTGCGAACAGGCTGAAGAATCGGTTAGAGGCTATAGATGTGTTTGTAATCAAGAATCATTCACAGGTATAATAGTTCTTTACTTTTCATTTCGGTATATACAATTTAATTTAATGGACTTAATGGTTTTTCAAATTATTTTCGTGTAGGAGAATATTGTGAAGTGGTCGTTGAACAAGGGTGTCCGGTGAGCTGGTGGGGACATCCTGTATGTGGCCCATGTAACTGCGCGGTTGACCGAGGATACAATCCGGACTGTAATAAAACCACGGGGGAATGCTACTGCAAAGTAATTCAGTGTATATAAGTGTGATTTAATATTCTATTAAGTTACATCCACTAAATCAACATTTTTACTGATTTTAGAAAGATCATTACAAACCACCTGGTGCGGATCAGTGTTTGCCATGCAACTGCTATAAAGAAGGCTCGTATGAATCGAGTTGTGATTTTGAAACTGGTCAGTGCAAATGTCGTCCGAAGGTAATTGGTTTGCGCTGCGATGCTTGTCCAAATGAATTTGCGGAAGTAACTCACGCTGGTTGTGTAGGTGCGTCACCGCCTCGTGTTCTCCTATCGTTTACAACAAACTTTCTTATAGGTAATTTAATTTTTAGTTATATACGATGGATGTCCCCGAAGTTTTGATCATGGTGTTTGGTGGAAGCATACTGAATTTGGAAAAATGGATTTTGAACCTTGCCCAACTGGTTCGGAGGGTAAAATATCTCGTCTTTGTGATAATACTTCCGGAGGCTGGCATACTCCGGATGTTTTCAATTGTACTTCAGATTCGTTTTTAAATCTTCGTAAACTGGTGAGGCGGTCAAAATAAAAATGGATTTGGTCTTATCTATGAATCGTATTACATTATTCAATGTTTTGTAGTTGGCGGAATTGGAAACTGGAAATGTTCAGATTAATACTTTCGTGGCAATTGAAACTGCGAATCAATTAAAAAAAGCCTGTAACAATAGTGATATTTTGTTTGGTGCTGACGTGTTGATCAGCGAGCAAATAATACAACGCCTTTTAAATTATGAGAAATCGCAGAAGGGACTTAACCTTACGCATAGTCAGGATAAAGATTACCTTCAGGTACAATTTGTATTCTTGTGCGATTAAGAGATTTTTTGTGGTCTGAAGTTATTTTTCATTAATTTTAACCCAGAATTTCTTATTTTATTTTATTTTTATTCTGTAGAATCTGGTGCTCGGCATCAGTAGAATAATTGACGTCAAAGAAAAACCTCATTGGGATGGTATTCAAAAACTCATTGACGAAAATCCAGAGATAATTTTATACTCCGTTTGGGAATACTTGACCGCTCTCGTAAACAACCAACAAGATACTTATACGGATCCTTTCGAAGTGGTGACATCAAATATGAGTAATGTGTCTCAGTTTAATTTATTTGATAATGTTTGTGCTGTTATAGTTTGCATGTTATCTTTTATTGTTAATATTGACAGTATTTGGGCTGGATGTCGTTACTCCGGAAAGTTTGTTCGGTTATGAAAGTGATGGAATTCAACTTGATTCGTCTCTAGATTATCCGGGAAGATTGCAAGAAAAAGTGATATTGCCAGATACATCATCCATTTTGGAATCTAGTTTGCAGGTACTGTATTTATCTGCAAAGCACCAGTTGACTTTTTTTTCTTTTAAATTAATCTGAACAACTTGTCTAGGTGAATTCGTTAAAAACTGGGTCTCAGATTTTGGGATTAAAAAGTGCTACTGGACCCACCGTCATATTTCCGAAGTATAATAATTACTTGATGGATAAATCTAAATTCGATGTGAATTCTCAAATAATGATACCGATTGAACTTCTAGGAATCAAATTCGCTAAAGAAGGTGAAAATAGGAAAATAATTTTTTGATTTTTGGATATTATTATTTTTATCATCTTCATTGTTGTTATTTTTTGTTTCAGGAGAAGTGTCTGTGAAAGAGTCGTTTAGTCGATCTGATAGTGCTATTGTTGGATATGCACAGTTCAAAAATATTGGTTCCATGATACCGATGCGATACGATGAGACCGTGTCAAAACGTTATGGTGTGAATTTAATTGTCGGTTCACCCATATTATCTGTTATTGTGGCTGTTAATCAACACACTGGTATGTTGTGATTGAAACGTATCTGACTATTTTAACGTTGTTTAAAGTTTTTTCTCCTTAACCAATATATTTCTTTGTTGTGTCAAGGAGATGATTTTAAATGGAAACGTCATACCTACACCGAAAACGTGATGTCCACAAATTTAATAAATATAGTACCGTTACCGCTACCTATTAGGTTGCGCATTTGGTTGACCGGTGATTTGTTAACTCCACATTCGAATCCACAGTGTGTCAGATGGACTAATTCAAGAGGGTATGTATGTCGAGCGGTTTTTAAAACAGTGAACTTAATAGCTTGTTCGATTTATTCATATTTTTTTCGAAAAAAGGCCTTAACAATATTATTTTATCTAATGTTTATTGGCCACTTAATTGACATATTTTACTTATTAATTGTTCTTAGCAAAGAACTCTGAAAAAAATTATTCTAAAAACTATTTCGTTTTAGTTCTTCGTTATTTATAATTGAAAATTAAGGAAATGGTACCTACTTGTTTCTTTCTATGAATAAGGTTAAAAAATATAGTTAGAATTGAAGAATAAAAAAACCTATCTCTAAATTGTAAAATTTGAGTTATTTGTATCATGATTTTTTTTTAGGTATGGAGAATGGACTAGGGCCGGTTGCTTAACGGTTATCCCTGATTTGACTAGTAAATCTCTTCATGAACCTGTACTAATTAATTGTACGTGTAATCAGCTTTCTACATTTGCCGTTTTGGTCGACGAAATCCACGGTCAAGTAATTATCCTCTTTTCATTTTGTGAGGTATTTAATTTTATGCGAAAAATTCTTATTCAAATCGTTGATTTAATTTCGTCTAGTATGTTGCTGAACTCACAATTATCGAAGACATGGCTACGTGGATTGCTTTTGGTGTTGCTATTTTTGTGCTCATTCTAGCTTGTTTCTTGTTGAGTATTTTACGGGCAAAAACCAATTCTAGTTCGATTTGTATCAGTCATACGTTTTGTCTTCTCATGACTCAATGTTTATTTTTGTTCGCTTTAAAAGGCAGAGTATCCATTGTTTCCAATGAGGTGCATATTATCACTGCTAACAAATGGCGTCGCGTTGTATTTTTTGATTTTCATTGATTTTTTTTTTCTTTTTCAGTTCATTTGTAAAATGGTAGCAATGGGATTACATTACTTGTGGTTGAGTGTTATATCATGGTCACTTGTAAGTTCTTTGCATCTGTATCGAATGCTAACTGAGATGCGAGATGTTAATCACGGTCAAATGGGATTTTACCATTCGTTGGGTTACGGCCTTCCTGCGATAATTGTTGGTTTATCTGTGGGTGTACGTGCTGATCAGTATGGAAATTATTTCTTGTAAGTATCTGGTTTGATTTATTCATTTTTTGCAACACATGAACAAAAAGCAAGTTTTACATACATGTATAGCGAAAGTAAAAGAACGAATTTTTGGTCTATATTGTGGACGATAATTTTATTCCGTACTGCGTATGATTGGGATGCGGGAGAGGGCGTCTGTAATAAATTTAAAAGTATTAGAGTTTGCTTCAACAGATCGAAGAGAACAGAATAAAACAACGTTATTCTCAAATCCACACAGTATATTCCCTTTCTGAACCCAGAACAGAGACTGATCATGAAAGATCACAGTTATGGACACAAATGTGAATATAGCAGCTGACACAATGTCAGTGTTACCATTAGTAAAATGTAAACATGTATAATGACTTATGGAATGCAGGTTAGGTAAACGTATGACATATAAGGTTTAGTATGAGATTATGAGGGAGTCGTATCCCAACAAAATGTAAGCATTTTGATATAATCCTATGTTATAACACAAGCAATAATTATATGTATGTATGTGAGTAATTGTATTCTGAAGAACTAGATCAACAAAGTAGCTGAAAATTACAGGATATGGTTTTTGAGTGTGAGAAAACTAGACAGGTCCCAGATTTGAGAAAATTTGTTGAACAGATATATTATGAGCTTCTCGTTTTCAATCGATCTATCCATTAGCAGTAAGTGATAACAACAAACAATGAAAAATTGTGGATGGGAAAGGTTTTATTTACAAATTTTGCTATGCCAAAGCTGTGTATGATTGTGTATGATTGTTATGATTTATGATTAATGAAGTAATAAGTTAAATATTGCGATCTTAATTCTCGAGATATAGATTTACCGAAGGATATACTTAACAAATAATAAATATATTGCTGAAATTCTCTAGCTTGGTTCAAGTTGAAAACATTTTTTTTCCACGTCTGAGCAACGTAGTGTTTGTAACCACAACCATAACCAAAACAATAACCACTAAAAACCTAAACAATCTGACAACATTGATTTGGGAACTGATAACCAAATCAAAAATATTTCACATGACCAATAACCAGTTTCCACAAAATGCTGAAACCATTAACCAGAACAATAACTAGAAAGAATCAGTTTCTATTGGTTTTTCTGAAATATCAATATTATTGATTATTTTTTTCAAAAATTATCAATTATCGATAATTTGACCTGAAGAAATTTTTTTTTGTCTATTTTACCACAAATTTTGTCTCAACCAATAACCTGTAACCAGAACCAATAACTAGAAAAGTTGTTTTGGTTAACCAGAACAATAACTAGTAACCAAATAAATACATTTTTAACCAATAACCCCAAAAATGTTTTGGTTACAAGCCCTAAGAAACACTCGGTGAACCAGATACTTTTATATATGGTTCATTTTCATCTTCCTCATCAACATACTAGAAGTTACAATGTGACTGGTGTGTGTTTCATCTCTTAGGGGAAAAAATGATGGTGCAAAACAGTTTTTTGAATCTACCTCGCTTAATTTTCATTGTAACTAAATAAATTGAGGAAAAATCAAAAGAAAACTTGGAAATCTCTAAAAAATGTTCTATATTTTGTTTTATACGATGCATAATTTTTGATTAAATGAATGCTAAAGATACGTCCCTCTCCTAAGGGGGCTTGCAGAAGAAGGTGTAATTCCCACAAAATGAGGTTAGAATGCACTGGAGTATGTGGGTATCTTAATTCCACCAATACGAGCACAAATGATACAGTATTTGATTTAATAGTAAACAATTTTACTGCTATAAGAGTATACATAAATAAAATAGAATAAATTTAAATTTTGTATTGTGCTGTATTTATTCCTTTGTAAAATAAGGTGGGGGTATGGTTTAAGGCGGTAAGGGAAAATTTTTAGATTCTGTATCTGGCTGTTCGATGTATAAGATATTGTAAACAATTTACAATAGCATGCATGCGAAGCCGTATGCGATATGTGGTACCAATT
The DNA here is from genome assembly GCA_011428145.1 of Ericerus pela. Lineage (NCBI taxonomy): Eukaryota > Metazoa > Arthropoda > Insecta > Hemiptera > Coccidae > Ericerus > Ericerus pela. The sequence goes on from WOFM01000435.1 coordinate 25,538, forward strand.
GTGTATAGGTAGGAATAGGATGTATCTTTGACGTTAATTTACTCAAAAATTATGCATCGTATTCAATAAAAGTTTATCAAAAATATATAAAACATTTTTTACAGATTTTTAAATTTTCTTTTCATTTTGTACAAACCGTTTTTCTCTAATAAGAAAATTGAGCAAGATAGACTCGAAAAACTGTTTTCCATGGGGGACAGAGCGCACACCGGTCGCGTTGGGACTTTTAATAGGTTGATCAGGAAAGTGAAGATGACTTATGTATCAAATTTCAGCTTTACACGATTTTATTTTTCAAACCTACTTTGCCTGGACTTAAGTGCTTGTGTGCTGTTTTCACTCGCGTGGAGTTTTCAGCGATCGCCTTCTGCTCGTCTACCAACTCCTCACTCTCATCAAAGAATGGCCCATACTACACGCTTGTCAGACAATACTATACTATTTTCTGTCGCAGTGAATGAATTTAATGATTAAAATTTTTGGTTTTTTTAGCTGTTGGTTATCATTGTACGAGTCAGTTGTTTGGAGTTTAGTTGGCCCCGTATGTATTCTCGTGATATGTAATCTGATTGTGTTATTGTTATCCCTTCGTGCTGCGTTTACATTGAAAGATCATGTTGCCGGCTACGGAAGTTTAAGGTAATTTGTTAGTAACCTCCAATTATAATGTTACGACTAATGTAATATTTTACTTAATTGAAAATTATCATTTTCAGAACTCTTTTATGGTTATCTGTGGTGTCGTTACCATTGTTGGTGGCCGTTTGGATGGTTGAACTATTGGCCGCAACCGAACACGACATTATTTTGACATATTTACTGTGCGTAACAGTTGTTTTGCAAGCATGTTTTATTCTTTCTGGGTATTGCTTCGGTAATGCCCGCATTAGGGGCAGTCTACATCGTATTACCATGAATCTTTTGGGAAGGAAAGTGCCTCCGTTACCCCAAGAAGACATTGATAGTCCGGTGAAGAGCCCCATTCACTCGAATAATAATCCAGCGGTATGTTTCATAATTGTTTGAACCATCGTTCTATTCAATTGCATCATGTTAATATTTGTGCATTTTTAGCGTTCGTCATTGGCGTACAGAAATAACGGTATCGGTTCGTTCGAAGCTGCAAGGAGGCAAATTGGTATTTCAACATCGAGCACCACATCTCGGTCCACCAATAAAACTAGTAGTAGTCCATATAGGTAATTCTGAAGTGTTACTTTCTGAATTGTCAGTTATTTTCTTGTAATTTAATATTCTTGGTAAACTAACGATATTGATATACGCAAAGTGAAATCGTTCGTCTTAAACGAGTTTTGACAAGTATAATATTGCAAAATTCAATTGTATGTGTAAAAAAACAAAATTTATCCACCATTTATGTTATGAATTAAAGTTCTGGTTCTGCCTGACAAACCAGAATGTTCCCCTTTAAATTAGAGTTTTCTCTTAATCGAATAACTCACAGAAAACTTTTCGTTTAATGTTTGCGATGAGCCTTCCTTGTTTTTGTTTTAAAGTAGGTGCAAAATATAGTCTCTCATTAAACTGTAGTTAGTTTTTATCATATATCTTATCGTCAAGATTAAAATGTTATTTGAAACGTCTCAATTCCGAAACGTTTTATTCCAGTTTTTTAGATATATCTTATTCGTACGTAGAGAAATTCGAGAATTATAACTATTAAGACTCGAGAGGAGTGACTGTGTTTGCCTGGAGGATGATTGTTGAAATTTAATAATCAGGATTATCGAGACGAAATCGGGTGAAAAGAGACCTGTTTTGTTTACTTTCGTCCGTATAGAAGAGGAGGGCTTACGAAGGCTTAACTGGACATACGAACTGGTGAATTTCAACAATCGCTTTCCTGGCAAAACGAGAAAACTTAATAGAAAAGTTAATTGATATCAAAATTGGGGCTTTGATTTGTGGAAGTGAAACTAATTTTGATCAAAATATTGTAAGTATGAAATTGATGAAAATTTAAAAATAATAAGAAATATTAGTTACCTTTGGATCGGTTTTGCGAATTTGTAGATATAATTTTTCGATAATTTCTCCAGTGAGTTGCTAATTAAGCATTTTATGTTGGAATTCGTGACTTTTATTCGATTTCACTATCTATTTGACAGAGATTATTCGAATGTGTCCTCGAGTTGAGAATGCAGTTTTACCATTCTTTTAGTACTGACTTAATTTTTAAAATTTCTGTTATTTTTTAATCAGGAGCGATGTTCAAGTACGTAACACATCAACCTCAACTAGCAATTATGAACCTAGCGCTTCAGATGGAACTTCCGCCTTACGACCTGTTCAGCACACATCGGATTCTGATTCAGACGTAAACTACTTCTGTTTCTTTTGATTTGAGTGACGAGTATAGTCGTAATGCTTACATGTGTGTAATTGTCTTTTTTGCAGGCTTCTGTTGAGCGGCATAGTTTGGACCTTGCATCATCACATAGTAGCGATGAAGAAGAATCTACCAGATCAGTTCGCCGAACGAAAAATATTGGCATTTCTACGTCTGCTACACCACATTTGTCTTCTGGTTACCTGCCGAATGTTATTGAGGATTCAATAGCCGCGTGCTCAGGATCACCAATTTCTCGCCTGCCTTCAGTTCAACCCCCTTCTCATCTGAACGTCATCGCTAACTCTCAACTATTTCCCAACATGAAACCATATCATTATTCTTCACGATGGACGCCACAGCTAAATGAAACTCGTAGCATAGGTATTCTCCCTTTTCTGTTTAATCGTCATTTTTCTGTCAGAAACAATTTATTATAGACAGTGACAGATTTAGAGGGTGAATGGAGAAATTTCCCTCTCCAAATGCTAAAAAAAGAGAGACAAAAATGAAAGGGAAAGAACTGGAAGTATGACACCGTATCCAGATAAAATCGTCCAAATTTGTTAAGAATAAAAAAACAAAACAGAGAGGTCAACTCAAAATTACTGGCATTCCCTCCCCTCCCAAATGATGTTCTGGATTCGATATTGATTGTAATGATGAATTAAAATTATGAACTGTCAGTTTTACTGAAAAATTTTAGAAGATTGTGTATTTATATGTATAGTATCATTGTCTTGCCGACATGGCCTGCTACTTCTATTCAGCATGTGTTGCTAATGCAACTCATGGAAAAGTCCTAGTGTAGTCGGGCAAACGGGAGATGTCCTGTAATGTATTCGAAATCTGATAGTTTTAAAAAGCAATAAGAATAACTTTTTTTTGGCTTCGAGTTCTGAATATGGAATAGAAATAACTTCTTATAATTTGTTATTCGTAATAAAGATGTAATTTTGTAAAAATCAAAATTTGTCGCCCAAAACTTTTTAACTTTCTTTTTTGAGAAAGAGGAAGTCAAATTTGTATTTAATTGTTATATTTTACCCATTCAAAAGCTCAAACTCATTCTTTGTTTAGGTAGTCTTTACATTTCTCAAGAAATAAGTCAACTGCTCCCTTATTTATGGACGATCTTTACGATGAAATTATGGTTTTTTTTTTTTTTATTATTGGGACCTTTTCATTACCGTTCGCTTAACTAATGTGATTAGTAAATATTTCAAACTAAATTTCGAAATTTTGTTTTGTGTAGCTGAAGAAGAAGATGGCTATAATAATCAGTGGATGGATAAAAATACCCCGGATGGTGAAACTTCTATTATTGCGAGACACATTTCATTTGAGCCAACAACGTTGGATATCTGTCAGAAGTACAAGGACTCCGACGATGGTATCAGACGTCAAATGTCCAGTATGGATTATGAAGAATATCCAACTTTAGGTGATAAATATTCGTTTCCATATACAGGTTGGTACTGTTTTTCTTCTCTTCGAGTGTTAGTAGTCGTCACTGAAGTGAATTAAATTTCATTGTAGCCGAAGAAGATCATTGTGGTTCTCCGTACTTGAGTATGCTGCGAAATGCGGAGTTGTCAACAAGAAAATTAAGTGTCAGTCATAGCCCAAATTTGGATCTGTGTCGTATGACCGATAACCGATCGTCGATGCGTAGTGTGGATAGAACATACGACGGTCCGGATATTGCCGAAACGGCTGCATCGATTCGCAGTCTTGACATGAGTCGAGGTATTCATTCGTCCCATAGTAGCATTGACCGAAAAAGAGGAATCGACGAAATGTCTGTGCATAGTATGAGCCGGGCTTATGAGCCAACGTTTTACAATGACGGTGTTGATCGTGGTGTGGACGAATCTTCGGTTCGGAGTTATGGTTTGAAGCGAGGAAGCAATTTATCGTTGCGCAGCGACGATCATTCTCGATATATTCACGCTGATCATGTCAACGCTGGTGAACCAGTTGTTGGTCACAGTTCGCATCACGGTGGTGACGCCAATTCAATTGGAAGTACATTACCAATGCAACGTCGACCATTCAATGTGTCCAACGAATATGGAATCGCTAATATTTCCGAGTCGGAGTGAGTATACTAATATTGCTCGTGTCAGTGACAAATCCTACCGTTGGTCTAATATTGTAGGATTTTTATTTCTCCCGTTGACCTAATCCCCTGGCATTTCTTCGGGGTTGGAGCTACCTTTTTCGCACTTCGATGTTTTTTTTTGGAGGGGGAAAGAGCTCGAAGAAAAATTTTAGTGATACGTTTTCGAATTTGTTATTTAAGTCGATATTAAGGGTGGTTTTAAGTTACATAATAAAATTATGTCAATCGGCAAATGCCAAGTTCGTTGTGGTTCTATTGGGAAGTCCGATACAAAAGAATCTCGCTCTAAGTGGCAGAAAATAAAAGTGCTGAACGGGTGATCATGTATGTTTGATAACTATTTTTAATTACAAAACAGGCATTTATGAAAGGAAATGTTTAATGTGAGAAGTAAAATTTTTGATGACTAAAACATGATTTCGTTTTATTATTGTTACTAGTATGTTATGAAATTGACAGTTGTATAAAAAATAACTTGCTTTTTTCCTTATGGGAAATAGCGTGTAAAAATACGTGAACAGTCTCCATCAACACCCTTTCAGAAGTGTTATCACTTGATAAGCACTAGCGCTTTATCACTGGATTTCTCAGTACTGCGGATTCTCGGTGAGGGAGTTAATAAACAGGATGATCCCATGAAACAGTTGTTAAATAAGGATAAACATTCTTCAGTAATAATTATTAATTATTACTATTATCAGCAGATTACATAATATTCCACCTTTTAAAGGTTTTTATATGTCTCTTGACAAATAGTGAAAGTAAAAAACTTTGAGAACGTATCAAAAAGGTTTCTTATTTAAAACTCGTCTGTACCTTATGGGATTCGCCATTACATCGTGCTTTTTATCTTTCTTCAATTAATTTTAATTCATTCTGATTCCATGCTGTCTTTGTTTTTTTTTTGGATTTATTACACAGTGAAGTAAGATACCTCATTTTCTAAATGTGTGACTGAAGTTTCGAATGATATGGACAGAATTAATATTTTTCTTAATTTTTTATCAAAATATTTTATTTCCAAAGTTTAAAATTCTTATAATTTGACCTCAAAGCTGACGAAAAGAAAGATACGGTAATGTATGTTTCCTAGTTACATATTTCAGTGACTATAATTCGACATCTTTCGTATTAATGAAACACCTGTTTCACGTAATTGAGCTGTGTTGATTGAGTCTTGATCTTTGATCGATTTCACTGAAAATCTGAGAAACAATAATTTTGAGTTATTTTCATTGTTTTTTTGCTTTCTGGAAAATTTATTCGCGAAATTAAACTTCTTTTTTCTGAACTTCAGTCATTCTATTTTAATAGTTGAATACTCATCTTTAAACATATTTTCTTTCTTTATGTTCCCAGGAAAGATACGAATATGAATGAAGAAACTCGTGTATGATATCTGAGAATGATCCGGTACGAAGTTAATTTAGTTTATTTTTTGGCTCTTTTAACGGCCATTAACGTCAATATTCCTGTTTTAGTTTGCTTTTAATTTGAACAACTTTTTTTATCGTGATTCAATATCGTCCAAGGTTTGTGATATTTACATTCCATTCTGTCACTTAGTATTTTTATTTTTTTTACTTTTGTGTTATGTGTGCTAAGAGAAAAATAGGTAATTTATTAATTGAACAACTATGATCTCACAGCTTACAGACTACAGTACTTAATATTTCTCGTTGAACTATTTCTAAATTTTTTCAACTTCTTCGACAATCATTGGAGTAAATTTTGCAATAATTTTGCAATCATACGATTTTTTCGATGTTGTGCCATTCCTTCTCTCTCCCTTTGTTGAGTGGAATTTCGTATTCACTGTCATAAAATTGTTATACATTTGTTCCTAAAACTTCAGATAATTTTATTTTATTTTTGCATTTATTTACTTAAATTGTAATTTTATTTTCTTTGCTCATGTATTGTTTTTTTTTTAATGATTATTTTAAGCTTGAATTTAAACCTTATTTCAATTATTTTTTACTACAACAGTATTATTTTTGCTTATTTTTTGTCTTTGTTTTTGTTTGTATTATTTATGTTTTGACTTGACTATGTAATGACGGACTCAAATTTTTTTATATTTGCTTTACACGACTGATATTTTTATTAATTTATTTTGAAATTTTTTTACCCACTTGGTGCTGTCTGCCGTTTCCATAATTTTTCGTAAATTATTTTTCAAGCTTTTCTATTAATTTTCATTTTTTATTTACAATTTCATTTTACGAGCTTATAAATTTTATTCGAACTCAATTTTTTTGATAAATTAAATTAATTAGGTTAATTTTTTTGGCTGGCCCCAGTAATGCAACAAAATGAATTATTGATTGACGAGTAAGCATTGTTGTAGGACTGTGATGAAATTTTTGTATTTGTGAAGTAAAAGTGTGTAAAATTAAGTGTAAATTTTTTTGAAATTAGAAAAATTTTCAGTAGTGAAAACTATGTATTTTTAGTGTCCGTAAATAAAATTATTATTTTGTACTTCGTTTTAACACGTTTTTCGCTGAAAGGGTGAGAACGGTAATATCATATTCATGACTAAAGTTTAAAAGAAAATAATTTTCTTCTACAGTTTGTAGAATGATGGAAACTTCATGAGTAATTTTGGAGAAGTAATTATTGGGTTCCAAAAAATAGTTATATTAATCCTTGAAGGTTCCTATAGCTGAGGCAAGTTCCTTTTCGACTTACGAAATTGTTCTTGCTGAAAATTCTCATGGAAAATGTGATATTCTATTTGGTCGCTTTCTAGTGCGATTCGCGAATTTTTTTTGTTTAAATTTGCGTAATTACTTTTTTCAATAAAATTCGCCTTAATACTGGTGGGAACATGGCAGAGATCTATGAGAGTGAACAATTATACGGATTTCTGTTTTACCTAGTCCTTTCTCCGTTGTCTACTTCTATGTGATAAAGGTAGGATGGGGCTAAAGAATTAGATCAAGAGAAATGTAGATCATCATACCTCAACATACAACGCAGCGAACTATTTCTTGAATGCATATTTTCATAGATTTCTCGTTCCTCTATCTGCATGTAGACCTTGCAGATCGACTAGATCGCAGAATGGCTGTTCTGCGAATGCAATTTTTACGGCCGTTTTTGTTCAAGCATGTCTGTAAAGAAAGAAATATTCATATTAGGTACTCTCCATGTATCATTAACCGACTTATTTTTAAAAGTTTAAAATTTTACTTGACCAAGTACCTTTTGAAAATTTTTTTTTCAATTTGGTCATTGGTGCTGATGCCATCATAAATAAATGTAGTACTTAAATGATACCTCAAGAGCTACAAAAGGTGGATGGGTACGCGAAACGTAGAAATTTCAGCGGGATAAAATCATTCAAAGCCAGTAAGCAGTGGTTTAAATTCCTCTAACTTGGTCGATGAAATTCGATTGCATTATTTTGTCAGAGAAAATGTTGACTTTTTTTTTAAATGTATCTTGATTTTTTTAGTTTTTTTCAAAAAAATTTTTCACTAACTTGAAAAAAAAAGACAAAATACTAACGAAATAAAGAGAAGTCAAAACTAGTACCACACTGAAAATTTAGATCGAACTAGTTCACTTCAGTTTAGTTTAGAAGTAAGGAGTAGCTCAGTATCTACCGTAGGAAATAGGAATTAAGTGTTTGGGAACAAAACACGTCAAAATTTGTTTGATAAGGTGGGTACCTCCCATTAGTCTCATGTCTCTACAAAATAATCTCAAGTCACTGCTTTTGATTACATGAACTGCAACTAAAAAAAATTCCTAAGAATATTTCATCAGATCCCCCTTTTGAAAAACAATTTTGTTGAATGAATAAATGAAAAACTAGCCACATTGGCGACAAATTTGCACTCAACTGTAAAGTTGTAGTCCCTCGTGAAGTTCACGTGCAATGAATATTTATATTTTGTGAGTACTTATTCTGAGAAGTGACCAGCAGTAGCGGTGTACAGTGAAAAAGTGTTCAAAATAAACACAGTCGTTGTTTTTCTCCACATTTAAGTACGTACCTATTACGTTTTTCGGAATCCACAAATCCTGTTTAATCAGGTACGAATTACTGCACAGAGATGCCTGTAAGTATTTTTTGGTGTTAAACTTATAGTAAGTATTAAATATTAATTAGTAAAATATAATAATTACTCCAAATTTCCATATCATTTGCGTGAAGAACTCAAAAACTTTGAATCGACTTCCGTCCTGATCTCAATCGAAAGTCAAATTCGTCATTTGTATACTTTTCTAATTAAGTAGTTATTGTGTACCTAGTTGAAATCCGTTACGTCTGAAATTAAAAGTTGTGATGTATTCAAGTTGAAGAGATCAATAAGAATTAGAAAATAGAAATATATTTTGTTATTTTCGCATTTAATTCTGTAGTTGTGAGATTGGAAGACATAATGAAAATATTTAACAATTGATCTTGAAAAAACGTATTTTTAAATTAGAACACGATTCTTCGTATGATTACATGAACCGTTTGCTTATTGAATATTTAGCAACTTTGATACCGATCTGATGCCGCCTGATGCTTGATACCAGAAAAAGTTATATCAACTGATTAGTATTGGAACTTTGAAAGTTAATTGAACTTTACAAAGATAGTTAATAATATCTTTGTGATGAAACAAAATCCGAATGGCTGTGTATTGTGTAATTTGTTTCTTAATTTAATGTGACTCTAATGATAAACCTATATTAACCAGTGTAATCAAGTACCAAAAGTCCTAATTCTCTACCCAGTTATAATGATTTTAACTTCGTTCAGTCTTTGATTTCGCTTCGGAAATTTTATGATCGCAGTGTTTTATTTTTTTAATTTTCGTTCAAATTTGTACCCTCGTCATTTTTTGCTCATCTTCTTTGCGTCTCTCCTCCGTATTATGCAGGGCGTAATAATTTTCTCTTTCGTTGATGCTATATCATTCTACGTTCATTTTTATAGTTGTAAATGCTAATAGCTAGTTAATTGAGCGGTGAGTATTGAAGACCGAAAATCTTCAGTTGGGGTGCAAGTCTGTAATACATTTTGGTTTTAGATGAAAGAAGCAGTGAGGCAGAATATAGGTAAAGTTCCTAAGCGATATCATTATCCTATTATCGGTGACTACCGAGAATTTGTTTGCGGATATGCAGCTGCCATGGTTAATATCACGATCACGTTTCCCATCAACAAGCTAATTTTTCGACAAGTAAAGTTTAAACCATCGTACCCTATGAGTTTAAAAATAATTTCGAAATTATGTGCCAGAGTTGTGCTTATACTGTCTATCTTTTGAATTTTATCATTTTCAGATGCTACATGGTATTAGCTTTCGAGCAGCATGTTATCAAATTATGGAGGAAGGTGTTAGTTCGTTGTATCGAGGTATGTTGCCACCTCTGATGCAAAAGTCTGTGTCGGCGTCGTTAATGTTCGGAACGTACGATATGTTTAGAAAGTCTTCGCTGCTCCAGTGTAATCATCCCAAAGTATCGAACGCGATTGCGGCCGCCTTATCCGGATCGGTGGAGGCGATGTTGACGCCGTTCGAGCGAATTCAAACTTTGCTTCAAGATCAGGCGTACCACAACGAATTTACCAACATGAAACACGCAGTTCAAGAGGTTGGGTTACGTTTCGGCTTTCGCGAATATTATCGTGGCTTCACTCCCATTCTAATGCGAAACGGTCCGTCGAACGTTTTGTTCTTTTTGTTGCGGGAAGAAATCGCCGAAATGGGGCCGAAATATACGTCTCAAACTTGGGTATTGAACGGAGCCAAACAGTTTCTAATTGGTGCGTTCATCGGCGCTCTAAATAGCACTTTGTTCTATCCGTTTAACGTGATTAAAGTACACATGCAGAGTAAACTTGGCGGTTCGTTTTTGTCCATGTTAAAAGCGGCGCAAGAAATATATATGGATCGAGGCAAAAAAGTCAGCATGTTTTACAAAGGAGTTCACGTTAACTATACGCGTTCGTTCATCAGTTGGGGAGTTATCAATTTGGCTTATGACCAGTGCAAATTCGTTCTCTTTCCCGACGATGGCTCGATGTAATTTTCATTGTGATACGAGGATTTGTCGCCATTGGCACTTTTCTTTGTCTTCAACTTCGGGTGCAGAAATTGAAACAGTTTACTTTCGGCCCTTCGCGAAATTGGCTCCCTCCTACTCTTATATTAAGAGTGAGATTATTCCTAGATTTTGCAGTCGAATACTTTTGTACGTGTGCGAATACTATCGATGATAAAATGGTCCTGTCAGATTACGATTTTTGGGAGAACACGTTACGTACGGCATACGTCGTTTGGTTTTTGCGTTTATAGAGACAGAGTCAACTTGTCAAGTTTGAAATCTTTTTATCTTACCTTTTTCAAGTTTAGATAATTTTCTAAAAGTATTTCATTTCTACGTCTTTGCACATCTGGTAGCCATCGTGTTTTTATGGAAGAGTAGTTATTTTCTGTTTTGATTAATTTCCAATCGATACGTTAGTTAAATCTGAATTGATCTATAAAATTTGTTTTGTCCTTTTAAGAAACTCTTATTTTAATTTATAAACTATTATTATGTGTATTTGATTACTGTAGTATCACTGTACATCCAGGAAATTTAGGTTGACCTGAAAATGCTTACGAAATTTGAATTAATCTTGGTTGACCGTAGGTTTTTGTTAGAAAATCTACTTTTACGCTTGGTGCGGTATTCGCGCCCAGGTTTGGAGGTGGATACATTTTTCATTTCACTACCGAAGGAAAATTTCGGTACTAACAATTCAAATTCATATATATAAGTATATATTCCGTTTTCTTGTTCTCACAGTACTGGTCGCAATTTTTGTCCGATATTCACAAAATTTAGTACGAACATGTTAAATCAAAGACCATACCTATTGATTTTGGCGCCGATCGGCCGGACGGTACTTCCTGTAAAGCATTTTTTTTATTATTTGCCTGAAATTTTCTTTTTACAAAATTTACCGGTTTCACACATTGTTACAACGAGAAGAGGGCATTGAAAATGAATAAAAATTTAAAAAAACTCCAGCGCAGTAAGCTTCGTTAAAAAAAGTAGGTTTTCGAGAAAAAGAATTATGAATTTTGATGGTCACATTAATTGTCTGTAAGTTTATATGCGTTAATGGTATGTTATGATTCCATGAAATATGTTAGCTGCTGACGAAATATTAGATAACGTAAAATTTAAAAGCATTATTTCTTAAAAAAATGAAAATTTAATTAAGATGATAAAGTATGGTAAATGTTCACATAATTTTAAATAAAATCAAAGAAATATAATAAAGTTATGAAATAAAAAAAAAAGAAAACACGAACATGTGGTTAATTTTTGTAAAAAGAAAAGTTCATGCAAATTAGAAAGAATAGAGGGAAAAAAAAGGCTAACCTTCCGTCCGGTTGATCCGCACCAGAATTGGTAGCATGCTACAACAAATTATAATGAGTATTTGTTTCAGATTTTGTACATATGGTTCCATAATTCCGCATTTTATGACCAATATAAAAACAAAAGTAGCTGTACTGGAAGTACCATCCGGCCGATCAAATAAATATTTATTCTGAATTTCGTAGCTATTGGTAAAAAATATAGCATTTTATAGCCAAAATGAAAATAAAAATGGTGGTGCTGGAAGTATTATCTGGTCGATCCACACCAAAATCTATAGGTCAGATCCTTGGCTTAGTGTAAATGTTTGTAACAAATTTCGTGATTATCAGAAAAAAATTGCGACCAGTACTGTGCGAACAAGAAATTGACTTACATTTATCTATCTATATGTGTATATATGAATTTGGGTTATTGGTGCCAAAATTTTCCTGAGGTCATAAAACTAAAAACATACCCACCCCCAACCCTGGGGTCTAATACCACATCAAGCGTAAAAGATTTCCTAAAGAAAACCTACTTAAAAGTTAAGAGTTGTTCATTTTTCATTTTCTTTCATTTTTGTATTCGTTCTGTAAACAATGAAACCATGTTATTACCTCCAATTTATTTTTCATTACTATTTTCTCCTTCCACTTTTTTTACCATCTTTATCTACCACTTCTCATACAATTTACGCGTAAAACATTGGTAAAAATTGAGTGCCGGATACTTTTTCACAACTTGACTCGAAAAGCATTTTCAATGCTAAAAATTTTTATTTTCTTAGAAATTATAGGATTATTTACCATACTTTATCATCCTAATTAATTTTTCGTTTCAATAAATAATTCTTTTGAATTTCACATTGTCTAATATTTCGTCAGCAGCTAACAAATTTCATACAATCATTACATACCTGCCATTTATGCATATGAACTTACTGACAATTAATATGACCATCAAAATTCATAATTCTTTTTTCTCGAAAACCTACTTTTTCTAGCGAGGTCTACTGCGCGCTATAGTTTTTTCACGAGTTTTTTCTTCTTTTAATGAATTTTGAGGAAGCTCTATCAACGATATCGTTGTCTTTTTGCACATTTTCGAAATTTGCGAGTTCGGTTCTCAAAACTCGATTGTTCTTATGCAGTAGTGTACCAACGAAACCGAAAATTTTCTTACTCTTTGTTCCATAAACTTTGTTTTACGTCGATGTGACAGTAAATTTTTAGATCTGGAGGATTTGGTGTTGAACCAGTTGATCTTGACGAATGAATGAATGTTCGTCGAACTTTTTTTCAAAAATATTCTCAGATGATAATTTTTTGTCCATTGTTTCTCCCTTATTTGGGAAATTAATTTCAATATTTTCCAAGATACGGCGGCGTTTTAAAATTTATTTTTATGTTGTAAACGATTTTAATTATTTATTTCTTTGAGAAAAAATATTCTTTAGTTAAAGTGAGGGCTGTAAAAGTGAATTTTATTCCTCACACACTGATTTGACTGGCGCCTAGTTTGAATAATAGTTTCTTCCAATTCCTATTTTTAACGACTTCTAAAAAAGTTGCAGGTTATCAATTCAGTCCATTTGTATTTTTTTTTTATGTTTGTTTCAGCATAACTTCTCAACTTATGTATCGATTGGGATGAACTTATGAACTTTTTTTTTAATGACAGAGGGTGATCCCATTAAATTTTTATTAAATCGATAAGATTGTCTTGAAACGAAAATCATTGAAAACAAGTTTTCAGTAAAAAAATCGTAACCAATTTAAAAGAAAAAACAACGAATAAAAATGCTCTAAAAAGAGAAAAATAATTCTTTCAAAATTTCTCCAGTAAGATCTACTGGTATTAAAATAAAAGAAAAGTATTATCGTAAATTATTAATTTTTTGAAAAAAATATAATCGACTTAAAAAAATAAATAAATAAATAAAAAATGCGCTAAAAAGTGAAAAATAATACTTTTAACATTTTTCCAGTAATGTTTGAGGTCTATGGACTGAAATTATTGAAATTGGCGCTAATTAAAAATTTTTGTCTTAAAATTTGACGGAATTGACGTGTAAAGCCTATGTGGTGAAGAAAAATAACGCCAACTTCAATAATTTCAGTTCCTAGACCTCGATCTTGCTGGTGAAATTTTAAAATAATTATTTTTCTCTTTTCAGCAAGTTTTTTGTTTTTTGTTTTTTTTGTTTTTTTTTGTTTTTTTTAAATTATTAATTTATTGAAATTATTTTTTTTCATTTCATTTTAGTTCCAGTAGATCTTACTGAAGAATTTATAAAGGAATTATTTTTCTCCAATTAAAGCATTTTTATTACTTTTTTTTTTCTCTTCATCTGTGTGACATAATATACAAGTGAGGCCATTGTGGCGGCTTTCTCATCGTATTTCAATGTCGACAGTTGACTCGTACCGCCGAATGAGAAAACATGTTAATGTTTAGCTAAGTACTTGTTATGTTATGCGTCATCGTCCTATTGTTCGCGTGAATATTGTTCGAGTACGTTCTAGTCGATAAAACTGTGAAGTTAAAAAATAATTATACTCTTTAAGTTACCGCTACAAAAATTAGCGACAAAGAAAATGTATAAACGTGCAAAAATGATATTCGAATAATAAATTATGCAATGAACTTCTCAACGTTTTGTTACTCCCATTCCGTGGGTTGACCTATACGACTCACTTTGTTTGCAAATTGAATTACAGCCGTCGTATGGACCTATTTCCCAAACCCTCTTAATGTCTATCAAGGTTCATAATCATGAAAGGTAAGAAATTTGAAACAAATATTTATTATACCTTATTATAGCATACTACCAGTTTTGATGCGGATTGACCATACGGTCTTTCCGGTAAAAATATTTCTTTTCGTTTTCAGTCTGGCTGTAAAATGCTTATCTTGAACAAATATTGATTATAGTTGATTGTAATATTATACCAGTTTTCGCTTAGATCGACATGATGGTATTTCCTTCGAGTCAATTTTTGTTTTTAATGGTTTCAAACTGTAATTTTTAAATTTAGAATAAATATTTTTAAGTAGGTTTTCTTTAGAAAATCTGCTGATTACGCTTAGTGCGGTATTAGCTTCCAGGGTTGGAGGTGGGTACGTTCTTCGTTTTATGACCACGGGGAAATTTTGACACCAATAACTCAAATTCATATATATAAATCAATTTCTTATTCCCACAGTACAGGTCGCGATTTTTGTTCGATAATCACGAAATTTGAAAAGAACATTGTTACAGAGCCAAGGACCTGCTTTCAATACGGATTGGCCAGACGGTACTCACGGTACCACCATTTTTGTTTTTATTTTGGCTATAGAATGCTCAATTTTGCATCAGTATTTACAAAATTTGGAGTAAATATTTATTTCGATTTGTTGTAGTACTCTTCCAACTTTGGCGCGGATTGGCCAGTTAGTACTTCAGGTACCGCTATTTTTGTTTTTGTATTGGTCATAAAATGCTGAATTTCAGAACCATATGTACGAAATTGGAAATAAATATTCATCAAAATTTATTATAGCATGCTACTAATTTTGGTGCGGATCGACTGCAGGGTACTTCCTGTAAATCTTTTTTCCAATTTGCCTGAACTTTTCTTTTTACAAAAATTAACCGCATATTCATGTTTTCTTTTTTTTTATTTCATAACTTGATTATATTTCATTGGTTTCATTTTAAATCATATGATGATGTACCGTACTGTGGAATACCTTGTTGTGAAAAGATATTCTCACCAGAAGGTAATCTACAGATTTTGTGTGTTCAACCACTTCATATATAAACATATGGGTAAGCCAAAACCTAGGCCAACATTGGTGATTTTAGAGCGGGTTTAGACAGTTTATATATGGGCTTAATTACACGCACACCAACACACATATGTAGTAATTACGTATGTTTGTGTGAACAGCCCAGTTGTGTCATTTCTATAGTGATGAGAAATGATGGGCTGGTTTGTGTACTGAATTGTGAGATCATTGTATTGTTGAGATTGGTCACAATTTGGTACTTGTACATTACTTGCATGTATGTACAAGTAATTACGATTGAACGTATTTAGTGCAATTTGTTTAATGTCATAGAGACAAATATTGGCCTGCCTTGCGGCGGCGACTGTCATTGGGGGTCCAAACCCCTAAACCTCATATAAGTGAGTCCCCACACATACTTTATCATCTTAATTTATTTTTATATTTCACATTGTTTAATATTTTGTCAGCAACTGACACATTTCATACAATTATAACATACCAATAACGCATATAAACTTACAGACAATTAATGTGACCATCAAAATTCATAATTCTTTTTCTCGAAACCCACTTTTTCTATCGAGACTTGCTGCGCTAGAGTTTTTTATCTTCGCTTTATCAAAAACCTGCATGTGACGTATCGTTCTTGAAGTGAGTACTTTAGTATTGAAAAATTTTCACTATGAAAAAAAAATACTAATTCAAAATTGGAATTGCAAAAATTAAATAAAATGTTGAAAATTTTTTTATGAATGAATCCCTTTATGGTTTCTATAATACCGTGACGGATAACACTTATAATTCGGGTGAAGAAATTTCAAGCATACCGTTGCCAATTTATGAATCTTTCACATATCTATCTATAGTAATTCAAACGAATAATGAAATTCTTCACGTCCATCAGAAAAATGAATTGAATGAGGGAAGAAAACGAATTTTGAGGAAGTCGAAATTAGTTCGGATTTTTCATCTTAAGATCTTTGGTTTTTTTTTCTCTTTGTAACCTTGAATTTATCTAACGCTTTTTTTTTTATTTCGTCTTATTTGATAATATTTTTGTTTTTACCTATGCACTCGCCCGAGAAACTGAATAAAAATTCGGAAACGAATGATCTGAAATTTTGCTGCAATAAAGAGTTCCTTTTAAGCATGTCATTTATATCTCGTTAATGGCTCATTCATTGTTTCGACAAAGATATATATTGTCTGCCATATCCCTGAAAGGCATTTCTCATAGGCAGTTTTCCATCTAGGTATTCATATTTCTTTGCACCTTGCAGTTCACCATTTCATATTTATTCGTTACCAAGTTTTTTCTTGGGTGAATACTAAAACCTGTCTTCGTTTGAATGATATTTCTTTGGTTAGTTTTCGTGTGACTGAAATTGTGTACCTATAAGTACTTTACCAATTTTTTATTCAAATTGTGAAATTTTTCTTCAATCTGAGGTAACTAGATACATGTAGGTAGATGTACGTATTAAATTTCTTATTTACGATTGGTGTAAATTATATACATACATTAGTGGTATACCTACGTATGATACCTATTGTGACTTTCAAATCCGATTTTCTTCTCGAGATTAGAGTAAGCTAATAATGTTTACGAAAAATAATCATTGCTGATTTTATTTATCTTCACCCGATTACATATATTTATGAAAATGTTTTCAGGCATTGGATAGGTTACATCGGCAATTTCGTTAAAAAGAAAAAAAAGTTTCTCGGTTTGAAAACGATTTATTATAGGCTAATTAGTTTGTGATGAGACTCGGTCGAAATTAACTTTTCCTTCCATCTGAAGAATTGATTTTATGATCGCCGCTTACGTTGTATGAAAAGATTTCGTAAATCCTACTTAACTATTAATATTATAATCATGAGTTATTCACGTTGATGTTATTAATCCCTTATCTAAGAGAAAATAAACGCATGGGTCATGAAGGGCGTGATAATAATGTAGACCTGCCTGGCAGCTGCGGCAAACGTAGGTCTATGACAGGAGAGGCGGATGAAATGTATTATATTTAGTTAATAAGTGAGGTAAAAGCTGATCTTCAACGACCATTGAACGGATAAAATAAATTGAAAGCTGATAAGTATTGACAAAGAAAGTTTGTGTAGTCTTGGCAATTTATTTCTACTTTTTGTTCGATTAAAGTCTGTGTTCAAAGGTTTTTTTTTTTTTTTTTAAATTCATGAATGGGTGTGTATTAACCTCCTAAATAACAGATTCCTAGGCATTATAAAAATCTCACCCCTCAACTTACTCTTCACTGTGGTAAATGTGGAAATTATGGTTCAAATTGGCGTTTCATGTAATATCTCTGTAAATTTAGAATTTATCGTAAAAATAGCTCAGTAAAAAAGGGTTTAGCATCAGTTTTCTGTCGAAAAAACTTTTTAATATTTACAAACTGTAAAGGTATCGAACAGCTTCAAAATGAATTTAAAAAAAACTTGTTCGCAAGAAAAATAGTATATTTTCTTTGTTTAAAAATCACCTTCATCACCAAAATTCTTTTAATAAAGTAATATACCTATATAATATTTATACATTTTGCAAAAAATTATCAATATCACACAAATACGAAGCATATACTGATTCCGTATCATTGTTTCAAAATATTTTATGAATTAATATTTAATTTTTGTATCAAAAATCATTATTTTTTTGTGAAATGAAAAATTATTCCAAGTTCGAACTAGCTCGATTTCCAAAACCACACTTTTAAATATGCTAAATAGAACCATTATATGGTTGGAATAGTTCTAACAAAATCGAAATTTATAGGAAAATTTTGAAATAATGGGCTGGGTTTGGTTAACCGTTTCAACTGCAAAACTTATCTTAAACGAAAAATAATTTTCAGATTATCGAATAAAATTATAATTCTCCAAGCTAATGGAGGATGCACCTCTAATAGCCTCAAGTAATGAACCATAATAGCAATAGAAACCAAATTTGAAAGCATGTTAGAAATATACTACAAATCGATACCTGTACTAAATTTTGTAACTGTAGCCTGAAAATTACTAATCTTTCAAAAATGTAACAAAATCGCGCCTACGAAATGTACCATAAGGCCTACCCGTAGGGCCATTTCTCCAGCACCCTTTTCAAATTTTCAGCTGAAAATGTTTGGCCTAATTGTGCTCAATTTGTAATAATTTGTGCTGTAAATTAAAAATTTGATAATCATTCTCTTGTAAAAATATTTGTGGTTCAATGTCTCTAGCATTAATTAAACCCAGTTAATATGAAAAATTTTGGGTCAAAATTCAAAGTGGGGGGCTGAGATGAGACATTGAACCATAAATATTTTTATAAGAGAATGATTATCAAATTTTTAATTCATAGCACAAATTGACCACAATTAGCTAGCAAAGTTCAGACTCAAAATTTGAAATGGTGGTTGACACATAAATGTCTGAGGCCCCTATCATTGCAAGTAAATGAGCACATATTCTAAAATTAACAGCACAAATTAGCATAAATTAAGCACAATTAGCATTCAAAGTTTAGAGTTGAAATTCAAAATGCTGGGCTAGCATTTCCCCAGCCCCCCATAGACTTTTTTATTTATGTCTAAGAAAGGGGGTGAGCACAAATTTTGAAATTCCTGGTACAAATTAGCACAAATAGATTACAATTAGACCAAGAATTTCAGGTCAAAATTTGAAAATGGAGGGGTGGAGAAATGGATCTCCTACCCACACCAAAATTTGTAGATATTGTCCTTGACCTAAAGCAAATAAGTATATCAAATTTTGGGTCTATTGATTAAAAATTGCAACCTGTACACTGTTTGATAAGAAAATGCATATAAACTGACCTACGGGAAGGACAATGCGTCTGATCCGGACCAAAAACAATAGGGTTCTTCCTTTTACAGATTCAAATATGTGCTTCAAATTGCTAAATTATTGGATCAAAATTGCGGGTGGAAATGGACTCGATGCAAAAGGGAGTACATATAAAAAAAAATTCTCAAAAATAGTACCAAAATGTTCAGAAGATCATGAAACATAAAACGAACCTACCAACCCCTGGATCCTAATACTCAGGCAATTTTAATAAGTAACTTAAAAATACTATGAGTTTTTGGAGATGTTAGGTTGGAATATGACTGTATAGAAAGGTTTATATTTGTTGGTACCACCAATCCTCTTCCTCTCAAACTCCCACAAATACTCAACCTTATTCATATTATATCTTTTTCGCATTTATACTTGCGGCTACAGTATTACCTGTTTTACCACTCATTCGTTCGTCTCTGTACATAGTTGTATACTTCATACAGTTATACTCTGTACTTTACATATATGATCTGCTTTCAGCCTGATCCCTCTTGTCATTTTCTCAGAATCCCAGAAAAATGACTTTTCCAGGAATTTTTTGTATTCCAGTTTTCTCAGAAACTAATTAACTGATAAGTAAGAAACTTCTTTTAGTCCTACTCCAATATGAGAACTATCTCTCATAAAAATTTCATCAGTATCCATCTGGTAGTTTTCTCAAAACCTAGAACACAAAATTTTGGGTGAATATATATATATATACAAAAATAATTAGGTCAAAATGAAAAAATGGTAACAATGGTTTTCTTTTTTCATGAAACGGATAATTTTCATCATCCCCACCCATAACCTTTTTGTGAGGTCAATTTTAATACTCCATTTGCAAGCTAACTGGGTAAAAACCTTATAGAAACATAAATACAAATTTTAGTCTAAAAACAAATAACTTTTCCTTTTTTTTTCCTTTTGCTCATTGGATGACTGATACCAGTGTGAATTTTGAAATACGAGCGAATCCTGCATATCATACATGTACCAATCACTTACTTTTTGCACTTGTATTACAAATAATTATAACTTTGTTCATTGACTGGGAAGAAATGATTTTATGATTTTTTGGAGCTTGAAGTCGTTCATATTTTCTTTCGTTATCTTCATTTTCCTTACAGTTTGTAATTTTACTGTCGCAGTCTTTATCTTCATATTTTTATCATTTCCATTAGCTTAAGTTCAATGACGTCCTAAAATAATTTTTCAGTGGCAAAGGGTGAATGTGTTCAAATTTTCCGACTAAAAAAAAAAAAACAAACCTATAGCTTATGAATGGATCGAATTGATAACCTACTTTTTTTTTTTAAGTCGGTTAAAAATACTCAAATTTGCCGACTGCTCTCAAAATTTGCCGATTTACCGACAGATTTTTTTGGCTGGGGTGACTCACTCCCTCGCTCCCACGGTCGGAACGTGTTTGCTTAGGTTCTAATTAAGTAGGTACCTCTAACCGTATTAATTGTTCAATCAACTTTATTATTTAATTTTAGGATTTTTGACGGTTAATATTTTCAGCTTGAGTATTTTCTGATATCTGCATTTATCATTAAGAAAAATTTCTCACAATTTTCTTCCTACGTAAAAATTTTGCAAACTAGGTTCAATTGGGTACTATTACCTTTCTCACCTTTATTTCATCTATTTACCATTTAATCTGAATTTTATTTATTTTTTTTAATTTAGATAATATACACGTATCATTTACTCTTAGTTGAAGTTGTCCTAAAAGTTTTCAAATCAATTTTGGTCCAGTTGTAAATGAAAGGATAACTCAAAAATTTTCAAGCCATTTTATATGTGTCGGAGTAAACATTCCATGGTTTGAAGGTTATATTTGTACGTTATCAATTCGCTGAAAAATTTATGTCTCTGGTTAGTTCAAATTTTTTCACAAATGAGTGACATGAAGTAGGCCAAGTATGACTATATATTTGGGAGAATTTGTAGAGTGCAGAACGGTATGAAAGATTCGTTGAAAATAGCGACTTAACTTGAGAGAATAAAAATATGATTCAATTCTGAGAAAAGGGTGATGTCATCAGGCAAGTTAATTCTAGCAGTAGATAATGAAGATTTATGTAGAAATATGAAAACATCGTTACTACCTAAAATACTTCTTTTCTGTCGTCATTGAAATTTAGATTTTATTGTTCGGAGGCCGAGCACAGTAATATTATTGATATATCTAATCAAAATGATTTTTAACCGACTTCAAAAAAAAGGAGGAGGTTATCAATTTGATCCGTAGATATATAGTATGTTTTTTTTTCTTTTTTCAAATGTTTGTTCCAGCATAATTTTGCAACCCGGACACCGATTTTGATGAACCTTTTTTTTAAATGATAGAGGGTGATCCCCTGGTGGTACCATTAAATTTTTTTTAGAATCGATGAGATAGTTTTTGACTCATCTTTAAATAAAAAACTTCGTTTTAAAGTAGTATTGCCGCTAATACTAAACCCGAAAAACCGTTAAAAAATGTTTTTATTTAAAAAAAGAAGAATAAAAATACTCTAAAAAGAGAAAAATAATTTTTTTTAAAAAAGCGTTTAAATAAATAGATAAAGTCGGTTCTATTTTTTGTTTACCTTTTTTTGGTAAATTTTGTAAAAAATGTAACAGTTTTTTGAAAAATCGCCGACTTAACAGAAAATTAAGCTTTGTCGAATTTTTTTCAATTTGGTCCATTTTGTATAGGCTTAAATGATTGGTTTTTAATTTGGGTCTTTTAATATGATTCTCAAAATTTCCGTTACTTATAATATTATTTTTTTCTACTATCAATGAATTTTTCCGATAAGAACTATAAAGTTTCGTTAATTTATGAAGTTATGGCCCATTTCGTTCAAACGTGGTATGCATTTTTTTATTGGCTTTTCTCCTTCCTTTTTTCACCTTCTGCGGTAAATACTGATTGGATTTCTTTTCCTTTTCAATCCCTTCTTCTTATTCATCGAAATTTACGAAGTAATCTTTTTTCGAATAGAAAATATTAGTAATTGATATAGTAATAGTATCGACTTCGCCGTGTTTCAAGTAACTAATTCGTTTACTTGAAGGCCCATTTTGACATCACAAAAAATAAGTTTTAATTTTATTTTTCGTCAAAAAAGTTTCGGTTGTGTTAGTTAATAAACTACAATGGCACCCAATGATATGTGCTCGGCTATTAAGATGGATGCTGTAAGTATTTTTGAAAAAATTATTGTTAAACAGTTTAACAAAACAGAATTACGAGAGATCGAATTATTACGATTTATTTCAAATCAAAAGTTTATTTTTAATCAATCATGCAGTGTTCTATAATGATGTACCGATACCTTAATGATTCTTGTAAATCATGATTCTTTATCATGAAAATATACTTTTTTAAGTAGGTTTTCTTTAGAAAATTTACTTATACGATTGGTGCGGTATTAGCCTCCAGGGTTGCGGTGGGTAAATTTTTCATTTCATGATTCAAGGAAAATTTTAACTCCAAAAACTCAAATCTATCTATAAAAGTCAATTTTTTGTTCCCTCGGTACAGGTCGCAATTTTTGTCTGATAATCATGAAATTTCATAAAAATATTTCTATCAAAGCAGGGACCAGGCGTACTGATTTTGGTGCGGATCGGCCGGACAGTACTTCCGGTATCACAATTTTTGTTTTTATTTTGGTTATATAATGCTCAATTTTGCACCAATAGCCACGAAATTCGGAACAAATATTTATTTTAATTCATTGTAGTTTACTACCTATTTTGGCGCGGATCGGTCGGACGGTACTTCCGATACCGCTATTTTTGTTTTTATATGGTCCAAATTTGCTTAATTTTGGAACAATATGTTCAAAATTTTAAACTAATTTATTGTAGCATGCTACCAATTTTGGTACAGATTGACCGGACGGTACTTCCGGTAAAGAATTTTTTTCCTAATTTGCATGAACTTTCCTTTTTACAAAAATTAACCACATGTTCATGCTTTCTTTTTTTTATTTCATAATTTTATTATCTTTCTTTAGTTTTATTTGAAATTATATGATTATTTACCATACTTTATCATCATAATTAATTTTTAATTTCAAGAAATAATGCTTTTAAATTTCATATTGTCTAATATTTTGTCAGCAGCTAACAAATTTCATACAATCATAATATACTATTAACGCATATAAACTTACAGACAATTAATGTGACCATCAAAATTCATAATTCTTTTTCTCGAAAACCTACTTTTTCCAGCAAGGCTTTCTGCGCTGGAGTTTTTCACCTTTTTCGTTTTTTTCCACTTTTTTATTGTTGTTTTCTTCTCCTAATAAATTTAAAGGTACTTATAGTGAATCGTTGTCTGTTGCAGAATATGATTAGGTGCCTTTCTATGTTCAATTAAAATTTTCTTCCTGATGCTAATTTTTTGAATGCACTTTGATTTTTTAATTAAACATTATTGATGATTTTTTTATATATTTATTAAACTACACCTGCATCAAAATAAATAGAATTAATTGAGTCTTTTTTAGTTTTCTCCAGTATTATTATTATTATTAGGAGTGTACAGGTGGTTGTGTCATCGTCACAAAGTTCCTTTGTCAGCAGTTTCGTTAAAAATTAATTTTTCTCAGTAAACTCCATTTACTTCCTACAAAAATTGACTCCTTCTTGGGTGATCAAATGTTTTTATAGAAAGAGTATAAAATAATTGTAAAATAACAGTAGGTATATTATATACCAAGATTTAAAAGTGAGCATTTACATGTAAGAGAAAGTTTGAAAAATGAGTGCAGTGAGTGAGAAATTCTTGAGTCATGTAAATTCAATTTTTTATAATTAATGATCAGAAAACGACGAAACGTTAATAGAATGCCTCATAAATATTAATAATGGTTGGTGAAGTACTTTCAGATTATTTTCCATTAGGTTGGAATAAGTTGAACATCCGTTGACAAGCGTCTGCAACTATGGTATTGGGTGTTGTCAGACATACAAGTTACAACTAAAGATATGTCCAATACTCCATGTACGCTGTGGTTTGAAAATACGTGAAATATAGTAAAGAAACCATTTGAATTATATGTTCTTGTATCCAAAGCCACACATATTTTATAGTGAAAACAGACATCTCTATTCCAATACACATACACACTATCAAGCAACAACACATGTGCATTAACAAACACCGGAATTTGAAATATTTTATAACATCTTATCTTTGATGTGTTTTTAATCGGGCTTAGATATCTTTTTAGCTGTATGTCTCTGGGTGTAGTAATGTAGTGAGCCATGGTAAGATATACAAGATTCAAATCCCACCCAAGGAAGGTTTTTTTAAAATATTATTTCCATTAATAATTTCGATAGGGTGGGAGGTTAAGTAATTATTTTTAATGTAAAAAAAAAAATAAAAAAAAATAAAATTACATGTAGATAATTAAAATAAAAATGAAAACATTACCAGTTGGAGTTTGTTATTTCTTTTGCAGTCTCATAGATTAACATTGTATCAGAAAGAAAGTATAACTTTGTAAGTTGGTAACCTCCACGTCTGGATGTAAAGTAAATATGCCTCCATGTAAAAAGATGCGTCACATTTTTACAATGATGCATGTTTACTTTACATCGTGGTTATGCTTTATTAATTCATTAATGATAAGCATTACTTTTTGCTCATAAAATATCAGTGTAAACATTGCCTTTCTGATCATATTTTATTAAAAAAATTTTGTCTTTATTTATTCATTTTATTTGAGAAGACTAATGGATATTTCTGCGATTTTTTAGTTTTATTAAACAAAAATATGGACTTAAAAAAGATTTAACCATTTTGTATTGATGCTGAAAAACTATACGATCTGTCTATAATCAATTTCGTACGTTATGGGGCAAAAATAATCTATTTGAGAAGAATTACTTCCAGATAAATACATCAGTTTGAAAGAATAAGAACATAAAAAACAGAGTAAAATTCAATACCTAAATAAAATCACGCGAATTATCATTCAACTTCATAAGTAATTTCAAATTTGAAAATACGTTATATTTTCTTTGTAATTACTTGAATCACGGAGGGGTCCAACCGTCTATAATTAAAAAATTCCAAAATTAAATTCTTATTTTATCATTTCAAAAATCATAAAAATTGATTTGTGACAATAAAAATGACCTGAAAGTAGCGAAGTGCTCTGAATACGGGGCTACTGACACGAGAAAAACTTTAAAAACGAATAAAATAAAATAATTAATTTAAAATTTAAGCCTAAATACGTGTAGCAACATAAATAAGTTAAAATGGGGCTATCCTGTGTACCTATCCGACTTAATGGAAATATGCACCTTTTTTGACTTGTCTAGTCAAATTTGATCTACTTACCATAAATAGTCTTAGAGTTAATGAGGATTTTCTGACATTAGGTGTAGTAATCTGAAAAATCAAAAAAAATTTGAAGTCAATACTACTTACCCCCTACTTACCTCAAAAATGGTTGAGAATTCGAAAAGTAAGGAAAACAAATTTTTTATTTCCAGTAATGTTGAATCACCCAAGCAAGTTTTAACATTCGAATCTTGAACATTCTAAATAAACTTTCCAAATTTTCCCCCCGAAATTTGATGTAACTAGAGGTTCATTTGATTTGATTTCATTTTAAAGCCACTCTTATTCTATTTTAACGGTAGCTACTCATTTTCCAGACAGTGTTGAGATAGAGTGTAGTAGGTGTTACCCAACGATTCTAATAATTTTCAACATCACTTTGAGAGATATTTTTCACTCATTACTATCTCTGCTTGAAATCTACATATTCATACACGCCACGTTTATGTGTAGTTTTCTTTCCAATGTTTTATCGAACATTTTACGTCATTTGTAACCTCTCTAAAGTTCTCAATCCATTTAACATTTTTCTCAGTTCACGATTTACCTCATCGACCGTGTCACTGATATAATCTTTTTTTTTTTTCTTCATCATTCACCGAATTGTAATGTAATAGAGTTGTGCGTTGACTATTCTTTGAAAAAATTCAAATAAAGGTCAATTTCATATTCATGATTTTAGTCTGTATAGGTAACGAATCAGTGATTGTCAATGAAAAGCTATAGGTACCTAGGCGACCTTAATGAAACAAATTTATAAAACTTTATTCTTTGCTCCCTTCAGCAAAAAAACTTCTCTAATTTCACCAGTGGCATACCGTGCTCTCGAAGTTTAGGTATGCGCTGAATAATGGCGTAACTTCCAGGAAATATTTTTGGGAATAAGTTATACCTGCTTCCAAAACGTTGATATCCGGCTTATAGACCCCTCCCCAAAGGTAGAAAAAATTAAAAATCTGATTTAATCTTCGAAAATTGACAAAATGATCCAAATTTGGTAGAGAGAAAATAGCATTTTATATTCTTCATTTTCATCTAGCTTTTGTATAGGGGAGGGAAGAGAGATGCTTGCCCCTATTAAATAGGCAGTCATATTTTTTAAACGCTTCGTTGTATTAGGATACGAGTCCCACCATTTCCACCACTTTATTCAGTAATAAAAAATAATTATTCTGAAATGATGTCTGCCCTTTCTGTGAAAACTCAAGAATTTTTTAGAAAAATAGGGTTGAAATATAAAATTTGGCTAAAATTATTACCTATTGAAGGTTACGTCTGATATGTGATAACTGGTGGGTGTTCAGAAAAATGCACTCGTTGCATTTACCGCATACCCTGACATCCTTAAAACCAATTCCAAGATTATAGTATTCTGTTGCATGGGCATATATTTCGATGTCTTATTATAGGAAGGTATGCATTCCATCGAAGTATGAGGATAATGGAATGATCGAGCACTATGTCACGAAAGTGACAGAATCGTGCCCTATCAATAGGTAGTGCTAGACTATCTCTCTTTCACCTATAGAAAATTTATCCAAATCGACTTCAGTGGAGTAAAAAAAATAATTTATGTGGTTTTTGAAATTTCCTTTTATATGATTTTAATAAGTTGACATACATAATTATGAACGAATTAAGAATAATCTGTAACATTTTCTGGCATTACTAGGTAATAAATCACAATGTTTACATCTGATTACATTTGCCACAATAAATTAAAAAAAGACAGCACTACCTTTTTGGTAGCTCCAATTTTAAGGGTATTTTTCTCTCTTTTTTTTTTTTTTTTTTTTTTTTTTTTTTTTTTTTTTTAATAAGATACATTTTCTAGCGGATCTGCCGCTGCGTTGGAGTTTTGGAAATTATAATGTATTTATTTACAAAATAAAAAACGGTAATGTATAGGTACTAATGTAGTTTCATCCAATAGAATTCTTTGTGGCTCACTTTGGTGATTGTAAGTGGAAGGGGAGGATGGATTACTTTCATGTAAACATGCCTATCAGTAATATTATATTTACAAATGACTTTTTATTGAGTATGACAAAAGTCTGTGTGGAACACCATAATGGAATGGTTAAGCAATTTACTTAAAAGATCTCATCGTGTTCTCAGATTTAAGAAGCCTAATTTGTACCAATTTTGTTTGTTTATGACTCCATTAACAATTATTTACTATTATCTATTTTTTTCAGATTCCCAGCGCTGAAACAATGACTACCTCTCCTACGGCCGTCATTTCGCAATCCTCTGAAGATAATGAAGGATATTTACCTGTCGATTTGAATTACTCGACCAAAGCTATTCACAGTGGTTATATTCCTTCAGAAACTGATTATAGGGCTGTCGTTCCTCCCATTGTTCTAGCCACAACATACGAACAGTTTGCTCCTGCAGAACCTAAAGTAAGTTTTTCTGTTCATTCTTTGATGTTGTGAGTGTGTGGTACTTGTAAATATTTCTTTATTGCGCGAGTGCTAGAGTGATTTTTAAATTATGTTTTTAGTCGATTCAATGGCTAGCGTACATGAGCCATTGCTCATATAAATTTCTTTGTATTACTGTAGGTACTAGATACTCTTTCATTATAAAAAAGAAAGAAATCAGAAACCTTTTCACTTTTTTCATTTTTAACAGAATTCTAAAAAATGGAAATTTCAATTTGAGCCACATATGTACCAATGTATGTGTGTATGTATGTATGTATTTATGTAAAATAAAACAATAAACTTTTAGTACAACTAGAATTATGTGGTCAAACACCTGGAGAAACTGTTTACTGTAGATTATTATGTTTTAACCAGATTTTGATGATGGCTGATGGACTCATTCGCCTTTCAGTGATGTTGATTAATACTCTCTGACCTCCTTCTATTATTAAAATTCAACCTCCGGCTTCTTTTGATGACACTTTTTCTGCTCCAATAACAATTTTGACAAGTGTGGAGAATCCAGAGATGACTGACAATATAAACAGCAAATATTAGGAACAAACATTTTTGATGTAGCTTACAATACAGTTTTTTTCAAGTCGTTTTCAGTCAGATAACTATAGTGGAAATTGACCTGCTCACCAGGGCATATAACCAATGACACACTTAGATTAGTACTTGCTACCAAGAACTGTGCAAGAATTTCAGCAAACTATTTAATCCAGAAATTTGATTCAACCTTAAGTATATTTGCACCAACAAATTTACAGTCCTTCAGAAGTAGGAAGACTGACAAGAGTAGCAATAGAACCCAATCGATCAGTCAGGAACTTGAGACAGTTTCACAATCTTCGAAACCTTCGGCGTAAATGTTCCTGAATGTTAAATCAGCAATTATGCACAATTTCAGCTAATTAAAAATTAGAATTTTGAACAAATAACTTGCATATGAAAAAAACAATTCAAGAATTTGCAGGTTCAGACTAATACATTTTTATAATAATGATTTTCACAATAACACTTGTCACAAATTAAAAAATTTAGTGATCTATTAACGAAATTCTGCTAGCATGTAGAAGCATTAATTGGACGAAATGGGAAAAATCCTAGAAAGTAGATCAGATTGCTTACAGTTAAGAAAGTGTGTTAAAGTTCGTGGTTCTTAGCTGATGTCTTATCCTTACAGTACCCAAATGAATGTATTTGTTGTATAAATCAGTGTTGCCTTAAATGCGAACTTCAAGTGAGCGACTATTAGACTACCATTGTGTGAATGTGGTAAGGCGCAGGGAACTAGACCATAGCCCAACAAATAGAACATTCTACTATGAGAGATTGCTTAGAGCTCACTATTGTTCCCACATACCTACTTAAATTTTATTAAACCTGTAGGAATTATACGAAAAATTTTTTTGAAAAGAAGAATTGAAGATATCTTGTTTTCTTTGCCAAGTGGGATTGTTTTTGGCCTGATAAAAATGGTTTTAATTCTTCAATACCATTATACGGTTCTTAATAGTTTAAAAAATACTACAGTCCCTAAAACATATTCTAAAATTGAACTAATCGTGTCAGATAACTTAAATCAATTATTGTGAAACTGTTTCAAAAGTTTTTAATTGGGAGTTTAGTTTTTATTTAGGTTCTACACAAATCCGTTTTTTTATACTTAATGGATATACGGAAGATATCAATCTTTTTTTTTTAGAAACTGTCAGAAACTTAGTTCTTAGGTAAAATTTTGTAGATTTATTCTTCACCCTTCCATTTAAAACCTATCAAGTTTTATGAAACGAACTGCTTTGAATGCTTTCATGAACGAAGAATGAAAGAAAAAAAGTGTTTTGTTGAAAAGTATAAGATTTTCTCCAAATTAGTGTTTTAAATCTCTTATTTTATTCAATTACAAAATATTAAAAACAATAAAAAACTGCATCACAATTTCTGTTTTGTGTAATTTAGTTTTGTAATTTTTGCGACAAAATGCTGCAGTGAACGTAACGGATAATTTTTTTCATGTAAAATCTTTCAAAATTTGCACTTGAAGCCCATTTTGTGGATGCTGTAGTTATATCCCGAAAGCCCAATTAGTGATAAGCAAAATCGTATTTTTCAAGAATGCTTACTAGTAGCTGACTCCGACTATTAGAGGTCCATAGTGGTTTCTCATTTTTGAGGCTCATCTATCGTATTCTAGGAATCAAATTGGGACACCACCCCCTTTATTGAAGAAGCCCATGATAAATTATCCGTGTCGCCTATTTTGTCCACTAGACAGATTGTAATTAATTCATAATTTTTCATTAATCAATTTTTTTTCGAACTGATAGGGTGCCCTCGTGTTGAAGGGGCTCAGGGAAAATTACCTCCAACCCTCCCTGTACTCTGCTACTGATACTTGCCTTGCCCAAGGTCTAAAATTTATGTTATTTTTTTCTGACAGAAATGAGCATGCCTGAATTGACTAGACTCACAAACTCGGTTGTATTTTTCTTATTTTAGTAGAGTGAAGTACCTATACTTACCTTCCGAAATCAATCATCTTAAGAGAAATTGAAAAACAAACATTCCCAGAAATTGGGCTATATGAAAAAATTTAAAAAAAACCGTTTGTGCTGGCTCCAATAACGGAATTTTTATACCTTTAAGTTGGTTAAAAGTACCACTTTTTAAACTTTCCTCTGTTGGATAATTGAATGAATTTAATATATTAATGTTTGGGTGGAATAAATTTTATTAAATGTTTTTAATGGCCTAAATATCATATTTTAATTAATTTTGACTAAAACTTCATTCGTTTGCCTCTTTCCTCTAGCTTTTTCAATGAAAGGATAAGATTCAACGTTTCAAACAGAACTTCGCCAACCTTTTTTATTGTGAATTTTACACAGTTGATCTTAACGCTTATAAATTTAAACCAGAAAACAATCACCGAATCGATGATTTTTATTATATTTTACTTTCAGAAATTTGAATACAGTCGCAGTGATAATCCAACTCGAGAAGTTTTACAAAAATCTCTGGCAAGCCTCGACGATGGTAAATACGCATTGTGCTTCGCCTCAGGACTAGGAGTTTTAACCGCCATCGTATCTCTTTTGGAAAGTGGCGACCACATTCTCTGTATCGATGACGTTTATGGTGGCACGAATCGATACCTGAATAAACTTGCATCTAAATTCAAGATAGCTACAACGTTCTTCAATTTCAGCGATTTAAAAAAATTACCTGATGTAATTCAGCCAAAAACTCGGGTAAATCCATGTTTGCCATTGTTTTTTCACCAAGCAATAAAGGAGTTATCCCAATCTGTAAAATGTAACTTAAATTTGGCTGGAGAAAAACAAAATATTTTTTTACTAGAAGTATGAAAAAGTTCCAGCATATCAGAAGTGAGAAAATGTTTTCATTAAAATAAATCTTTGTCATACATATACTACAAGTGTCATTTTACAGAGTAGTTTGAGAACCACTGTTTTACACAATGACTGTGGCCCAGATGTAAAATACATATGTATGTGACAAAACAATGATTCAGACTTTGGGTCTAAATTTTATTCTTTGCACTGGTATAGAAACATGAGGTACAGGGATACAATAAGAAATATACCTCCCCTCTAAAAAAATGAGGTTATCGATTTTGTCTGTATGTGTAGTTTTTATTTTTTAATTTGGAACATATTTTTAATTTCCTTACGAGGTTAAAAACAAAAACGAGAAGGTTGTTGGCACAAGTCTCGGTGCAAATATTGGTTTAAATTTTGGTGCAAATGAGAGAAGAAAGAAAGAGGAAACAAATGTGTCTGTGTAAATAGGTGTGTGGTTGTATGCATATGCAGTGCACACGGTTACAACGACATCATTTATGGTGGCCCATAACATTTTTTTCTCTCGATTGTCGTGGGTCTCCACCACTGCAACCTAGTGAGAGTTTGTAGATTTTAACGTTGGAAATGTTTAACCTGAGGTACATAGGAAAAATATGACATCATGTGCAACAAAAAGTGAAAAATGTAAACAAAACCAAAAAACCAGGATTGTTTTGTTAGTGTGCGTGTGTACTTGATTTTATTCATTATTCAACACACTCACTCTAACACAAAACCAAATTCGTTATTTCCCCCCCTTAAGATAAAAAATTTAGCAGTGTTACCCAATATGAAAACTTTAACGTAGCAGTAGCTCCATTTGAAAATATAGGTTTTTGAAAATTATTCAATTAAGTAGTTACTAAAAGGTTATTAATATATTATAATAAATATTTATTCAGAATTACGTTCCTATGGGTCCAAAATTCGGCATTTTATAGCCAAAATAAAAACAAAAATAGTGTTACTGGATGTACCATATAATGGATCTGCACCAACATTAATTTATAGCAAGTTATAATAAATCATAAGCTCTGTTAGATACGACTACACCAACTTACACCAACCTACACCAAGAGGGCGTTTCCACATATGTAGGAGTTACATGACTTTGTGCCAAGTTTTAATTGAATATTTGTGGAATATTCCTGCCGATGTAGGTTGATATAAGTTAGTGTAATCCTATCAAACAGAGCTATAATGAATATTTGTTTCAAATTTAGTAGCTATTGGTTGAAAATTGAAAATTTTATAGTAAAAAAAAAGCAAAAGTAGCCATACCAGAAGTACCTTGCGTCCCATCTGCACCAAAATTTATTGCAAGTTATAATAAATCATAGTGAATATTTGTTCCAAATTTCGTAGCTATTGGTTGAAAGTTGAAAATTTTATAGACAAAATAAAAATGAAAATAATCTTACTGTTAGTACCGTATGGCCAATCCGTACAAAAATTTATAGCAAGTTATAATAATTTATATTTAATATATGTTTCGAATTTCGTAGCTATCAGTCAAAAATTGTAAGTTTTATAGCCAAAACAAAAACAAAAATAGCTATACTAGAAGTACCGTGCGGCCTAACCACAACAAAATCAATAGGTCAAGTTCTTGGCTTAGTATTAATGTTTGTTCCAAATTTCGTGACTATCGAATAAAAATTGCGACCTGTACCATGGTAACAAGAAATTGGCTTATATAAATGAATTTGAGTTATTAGTGCCAAAAGTTTCCTTTAGTTATGAACGGAAAACGTACCCACCCCCACTCCCAGATCGTTCCATGACACAAAATTAATAAGTAGATTTTCAATAGAAAACCTATTTAAAAATGAAATATGTACGTTTATTTAACAAAATGAAAATTGAATACAAACGTCATTTCCTATGTATTCTCGACTATGCAAGAATTGCAAATCGTATAAATTTTTGTTTTCTATTCAAAATCAATTATTAATTCTGGTGTCATGTAACAACCTTGGGTTTGGGGTGCGTACATTTTTCATTTTATAATTCGAGGAAAATTTTGACACGAAAAACTCAAATCCATTTATATAAGTCAATTTATTGTTACCAAAGTACAAGTCGCAATTTTCGTCCAATAGTCACGAAATTTGGAAGGAATATTATTATTAAGCTAAGGATCTGACCTATTGATTCTGATGAAGATTGGCTGTAGTTACTTCCGATATCACTATTTTCATTTTTGTTTTGGCTTAAAAATTTTAATTTCCAACCAATAGCTACGAAATTTGGAAATAACATTCATTATAATTTATTATAAATTGCTAAAAATTTTGGGGTGTATCAGTTGTCTGGTACTTCCAATAACACTATTTTAATTTTTATTTTGGCTTCAAAATGCCTAATTTTGGACCAATAGGAACGTAATTCGGAACAAATATTTATTATGACTTAGGTATTTTAATATATTATTAATTTTTGTAAGGATCGGCCGAATGGTATTCATGATGGAGTATTTTGGACATTATTTTGGCTATAAAATGGTTGATTTTTAACCAATAACTAAGAAATTTGCGAAAAATACTGATTATAATTTGTTGCAACAAGCTAGAAATTCTGGTGTGGATTGGTCGGACGGTATTTCCAAAAAAATTATTTTTGTTTAGATTGTGAAAGCGATAATTATTTTGAAATTCGTTGGTATAAATTGAAGACTCGGCAGCTATTAAAATGTGTACCCCATTAAATGTTTCAGTCCACCCAGGCAGGTACTGAAACGAACTTTTTTTATTATTATTTCAAAATAAATTCTCACCCTTACCATCCATTTTGATGAAATTTTTTTAAATTATAAATATAGCGACCTCAGGGTGATCCCACATTATTTTTTCTAGAATCGATGTGTTAGTTTTTGAGTTGTCTTTAAACAAGTGTTTGTTTCAAAGCAAAATTGACTCTAACACATGCAGATTGAAAAAAAATGCATCAAGTCAGAAATTTCTATCATAAAAAAATTCGATATTTTTAGCCCTTAGTATTTTATAATATATCGAGATATATAGAGATTAAGAATTATTATAACAAGTATTTTTATGTTCTTCCAGTTAGTGTGGTTGGAATGTCCTACCAATCCTTTAATGAAGGTAGTGGACATCAAAGCTATTTCGAAAATCATCAAGTCAATAAATAAGGATATATTAATTGCTGTTGATAATACGTTTTTAACGTCATATTTTCAGGTAATTTTTGTCCAAATGGATGAACTGAGTACCTAACCTGAAGTCCTCAACCAACCACAGACCTTCTAATATTTCATCATTTTTTAGAAACCTTTAAATTTGGGAGCTGATGTGACTGTATACTCGTTAACCAAATACATGAATGGTCATTCAGATGTTATCATGGGAGCTGCAGTTGTGAATGACGAAAAACTTCACGAAGATTTGAAATACATACAAAACTGTAAATTTTCAAATTTTTTTTTTTCTGCCCGGATTACGATAGTAGGCAACTATCAGTACTTCACTGTACGAATGTTTGGATATGTTTCTTGGAATCAATCAGTTTTATTACTTCCAGCTATCAGAAATCTTTATTACAAAGATCAAATCTAAGGATGAAGGAGGAATGGGGGCTAAGTCTCCCAAAATCTGATTAAGCTCTTGCAGAAAAAATCAAAAAGATTATGTACTAGATACTAGGAAAAACGGTGAAATAACAATTCAACTTATTTTCATTTTAGGAAAAAATGACAGAACCTATGAGTTGTTCCACAAATTTTATTCTGGTTTTTGTTCTGGAGAACCTTTTTTAAAAATCCCAATAGAGGTTCTAAGACTCGTCTTCAAAATGTTTTGTTGCACATTTTGCCTACTTGTGCATATTGAAATTTCTTAATAGATAGGTAACATATCAATACCTTCGATATGCTCATAATAAATTATGCTTCTCGTACCTACCTTTGGTTGTATTAAAATCTGAAATAGTACTGAACCTGTCACCAGACACCCTATATTATGATTTCTCCACTTAGCAGAGTCAGAACATTTTGTTGATTATTTCAGTTTCTCTTTTTCTCGAATGTGTGGAGAATCCTATTGCCTATAACACTAGGGTATTTTATTGAAAGGAAACCGTTCTTTCTGAAAAAATTTTAGTTTCACTTCGCTTAATTTTGCAGTCTTTCAACTTAGAGATGACTGACCATAATTTAATAACCTCTCAAATAATGTAACAGTGGAAATAATTAAAATCTTATTGACCAAATGCGAGGTGCATTGTGCAATTAACCATACTTTTAGTGTTAGGCTCATTTTTAAGTGCAAGTTGCAAGAACCTTTTTGTCACGCAGAAGTTTTTCTAGTTCTACAGTATAATACTTAAAATATTGATATCGTCTTGCTGAAGTTTTTTTTATTATACGCTTTTATTCTACTCACTTAGTTTGTTGAAGTACAAGGATGACCAACTTCAGCGCTGCTTTCACGTGTTGCGACACACGCACACATACACTTATATCCGTTTTTATCAGTTGTTTTTTCAATTTTTGTTTGTTTCCATCTTGGAAAAAAAAGTGAGAAATTTTATTTTCTCTTTCGTCGTTATTTTCTTCTTCAGATTATAAAAGCGTATTTTTTTAAAACTCGTTTTTAACCTAACTTGTTTTCATTTTACAGCCGCCGGCATAGTTCCTTCGTCTTTCGATTGCTATTTAGTTGATCGTAGCTTGAAAACGTTGAAATTACGGATGAGAGAGCACATGTTGAATGGTTTAAAAGTAGCTAATTTTCTAGAAGCTCATTCCTTGGTTGATGGCGTTCTCCATCCAGGTAAGAAAAATTCATCGTGTAATTTCGCCTTGCTCACGTTCCTTCATCTCCGACCTGATTGTCAAATAATAATTCAGCAGACGACAATAACCTGAGGGACACTACGAGAAAAAGTCACTGTTTCATAATGTTTTCAATATGCTGGTTGTTACCTTCAGGATTAGTTATTTCATTCGCTGAGAAGAAATGTAGCCCATCCCTACATATTATGTGTTTGATGTTTTAGTAAACAAACTACCTCCTCCCTGAATATTTAACCTTTAAGTACCAGTAGGCTGCTGTAGAGGCTTACATTCAGTGATAATTTTCTTCGGTTGATTCGGATAGTCTGCTTCTTGTCAACTGAATAATCCTTCCTGTATTCAAACGAAGTCGTTTAAAAATATTTTCTGACCGAAGTTTTTTTAATAACTTATTCAAATTTATAATTAATTTCACGCTGTCTTAGAGTGTTGGAAGAGTGCTCACATGTAAAGTCGTATAGTTATAATGTTTGCTTTCATATTGTAAGTATGTAGAAGTCAAAGCAGATTCGATCAAAACAGTGATTCTTTCCTTTCAAACACTGTGATGCTCATAGATAATGGCAGCACCCTTCAGTAAATAAGTAGATTTAAAAAACATGTAAAATGCACACACATAGTGTCCGGAGATTAAAAGCATAACTTCCAGGATCGATTTCTGGGACCGAAAGAACACAAAATGTTCTATTTATGTAATACTTCTGTATTACATAAATGATTTCCCATGGGAAATACTTTCTTTCTGATTGTGAGTTATAGCGCCGCCTCCTGAACTGGGTTAACAAAATGAAAAATCTGCTCTAAGATCCCCTAAAATTAACAAAAACGAACGAAATTGGGAGTGAGTATTTACATTATTCATGTTCGCCTAGTTTTGAATCTGTCACTCACTTTTCTGGTGAGAAATTTGGGTTGCCACTTTTTAAATACCTAACCATATATTTTTAGCCCTTAGTCGTATCGAAAAATGAGCTTTACCATCTTATTTGGGAGAAGGTATACACCACAGAGATATGGGTACTTCTTCTCTTCTTGAAAATTTGATAATTTTTGAGTAAAACAAGTTTTAAAATAACCGTTTTGTTATAGCCTCACAATCTAGCCAATTTTTCATCTTTTTGTACTCTCAACCTCTCACCAATCTGTTATCCAATACCAAAGGTAGCATTAAGTAACAACTTTAATACTGTAACGAGAATATTGGTTACTTTAGGTGTTCAGGCGGTACGGGGATTCGAACCCGTACCGGCCGAACACCTAAAACCCCCCTCGCTCACCGCCACCAAAAGCCGACACCGTATACACTCGGCCACAATGTCAGGTGACGGTGATCGAGGGAGAATGGCAATCAGCCGAAGTAGTGTGGCAGTAGTAGCCACAGTTACAAAATAATTAAATACTCTTAAATGTTAAAAGGTTGTATTGAACAAGATATAAAACAGTGAAATACTAAATAGTAATTTTAACAGATACGGTAATGTAAGGTAAAGAAGATAAAATGTACATGGTTACATGAGTTTTTATAGTTAGAAGTTTTGGGAGGAGAATATGGTGATTTCTTGGAGAGTGGAAATGGTAGTGATATGATTGGAGAGTTATGACAATACAAGTTTAGATATTGTCCAATAGGAGTTTAAGGAAATGACATAAATGGTGATTTTGGGTATTTGCAATATCTGCAGAATGGTTTCATAGAAAAGAGTTGTAATGAAAAGTGTATTTATGTTTGTTTATAAACATTGAAAGTAGAATAAATGAGTCAGTAAAGGCAAGTAAAGACTTGTTTACATGACGTCAATATAATGAGAATAGTTTTAGGTGATTGATATATATGTGAAATATATTGTGGAATACCTTGTCATGAGAGATATTCTCACCAGAAGGAAATTCAACAGAATTTAAGCGTGTTCAGCCACTTTGTACATAAGTACGGGTAAGCTCAAACCAGACCGAACAATGGCGATTTTAGAGCCGGTTCTGAGAGTTTATATACTGGTTTTGGCACACGTACGTAAGAGAATACATACATTAGTGAGAACGGCCAGGTTGCATCATCCCCTATCGAGATAAGAGATGGCTGGCCGGTTTGTGTACGAATCGTGACATCATCTTATTGTGTCACAATTCGGTACCTGTACATTACCTACAAGTACATACAGGTAATTACGATCGAACGAGTTTTGTGTGTTTAACGTCACAAGGACGATTATTTGCCTGCCCTTTGGGGCGGCAACTGTCGTCGAGGGGTCCGAGCCCCTTTGCCTCATACAGTTGAGTCCCCACACATATATATATATATAAGAGAGAGATATTATGAATGATACGAAATTATCATTACATAATAATGCTAGGGTATTTTGAAATTCATTGTTTTAGATAAAACATGAATTTGAATGAAATGAAAGTAAAAGTGGAAGGATATGGGAATACGGAACATAGTAAATATACAAATATATAAAATTCATAAAATTTCGTAAATAACATAAGGTACATGATATTCATTAAATTTCCAAGTTTTAGAAATAACAAGTTTGTATCGATGTATAAATGTTTTTCATAATATAAATATTCATTGACAATATATATAAATTTAACATTATTCTTTTTTCTTCATTTGATTACAATTTCTTCATCTAAGCTTTGAGCTTTTGTTTTCATAGGGCTTGTTAATTCATTTAGTAACTGAGTTACATGTTGAATTTGTATTGGTTGCTTAATATAATTGAAAAATAGATATGATAAAATTATTATAATAATAGTATTTAAACTTAATCATATTAATACAAATAGTTGGATTAAAGTTAAAGAACTATTCTCATTAATTTATGATATTTTATTTCTAAATTATCGAGTTTATATTGGAGTTCGTTGGTTGGGGTTATAGGTGAGAAATGTGGAACATACATGGTCCAGTTGGGGTTGTAAGCATTGATGCTTGGTAATGCTATAGTATTTCTAATGTTGGAATCTACGATTACGTCATATTTTGTCCATAATAAAGGAATATGATGTTCAATGGTTACATCATTGGACATATCCAGGGGACAAGGAAATCCTGGAGGGATGATAACTTCTGAATATCCGTTGGTGTCTTTATTTAAGACTTTGATGTGACAGGGTACTGTCAATAGGATGGTTCCTGGAAGATTATTGTCGATATTTATGATATTAAGTTCATTTGAAACTATATCATACGTAGAAAGTGAATTGTGATTAGTGATGGCAAATTTATTTTGTAAAAATTGGTGAACTAAGATTTTCTTATTATTTGTTTCGCATCTGAAAATACATGATTTTATAAGTTCTTCATAGGGTTTTTTAAGGAATAAGGTTTTAGCACATGAAGAAACTTTATCTGAACCTCTGTTATCTGGGAGATAGCATATGGGTTTTTCTGGGTTACAGTAATGTAAATCTGTTCCTGAAATATATCGTACTGAATTATCTTCTGAATTATGGATAATAATAGAAGGTTCTTGATCCCATGAGCATAGATTGTCATCATGAGATCTGAAGGTTAGGGGAATGAATTTATATGCTGAAAAAATAGCATTAAGTTGTTTGACAGGAACTTTAAGTTCAATTTCTAGATTATCATTGTGAACATGACAATTGATAAGATATAGATGATAATAGTTGAGATAATCGTGTTTGGGAATGGTAAATTCCATGTGGTTTTTCAACAAAAGGGGTTTGAGTTTACGTAGATCTTCTTGAAGTGTATCAGTTGATATAATTGAGGATGGTAAGTTGTGATCTTTACATGCATTAAGCACGTAGCTTATCTTCATGGAATGTTGAAAGTAAGAATTATAGTACATTCGTACTGAATTTTCGTAATTGGTAACTTCACCAATAATATAATTTTCTTTGTTGATCTGACTTGGAGTATTTTCTAGATATTTCTTTGCATGAAAGAAATCATAAAAATATTGAAAGTTTTCTGTGAAGGATTTTAAATTTTCGGTGATGTTAAGTAGGGTTGAATGATCTTCTAATACTGCTGTTTTGAGAATATCATATTGGGATTTGAGGGAATGTTCGTTGTCTAAGAGTGATTGTCCATCTCTGTAGGTTAATACTCTACAGCATATGGAGAGAAGATCTCCAAAAATGTCTCTGACTTTCGTCACTACAGTTTCTCTTTTACTGTGTAAATGGTTTGGTTTGGGGTAAAAATCTTGTATCAGTGTGAGATTTGATTCGATGAGAGATTCGAATAAGATACTATATCTTTTTGAGATTCTGTGTAGACGACATTTTAATTTGTCCCAATTGCAATTGTCTTTGTATTTAGTATAAATATGCGTTCGTATGAATTCTGCTGAATCTGTTAGGTTCAATTGTACCGTATACAGAATTAGTATGGTTTGCTAGTATATGCGAATATGTTCGTATTCTTTGAAATAGGCTCCTGTTGAAGCGGTAATAGACGTTTTAACGGGTCTATTTGCTTTTATGCTGATTGATAGTTGAATTGATAGAAGAGTCAAAAGTATCGAAAAGAAACGGTATCTGCAACATACAAAAATTGCAAGATGTGAACGGTTTGCAGAAATTAAAGTACCGTAATTAAATTATAGGAATTATGTTCGATGGTCTATACCAAAATTTGAAAAAGTCACGTATTGCTGATTTAGGGTGATGTCACTAATTTGATCGTGTGTGATCTAATTGTGAAAAGGGGAATATCGTATGGATATTTAATGATATGGAATTGAACTAATAATTCAGTTCGTCTTCAGCTTTTGTTTTGTGTCTTAGTCGAAATAATTTTTTGTGATTTTCGTGTGCTTTGTTGTTGTATTCTTGTTCGTATGTTTCGTGGATTTAACAAATATTATTTTCATTTTTTTCCGGAGAGAAAATATATTCGCGAAATCGTTGATCTTTTTTCGAAAAAAAAACTTAAAGCAAAATAATTTTTTATTTTTTTTTTTTTGCAATTTTTATTTTCTCGTGTTGCGATCGGAAAATTTTTGATAAAATTTATTTTTTTGTTTTCGATTTTTGTGCGTAATTCGCTTTTTGTTTATGAAACCTGTTGGGTTTTGTAAGTCTGAAATACAGTTTACAGATGTGGTAAGTCATTTTGATCATATTCAAAAAATGGAGTCAATCCAAAAGGGGTTAAAAAAATTGCGTTTGGACTCGAGAGGAAAAATGCTATCTAAAACTGAATGTAGATATCCTGAAAAATCATTCGACGAAAAGGTTCAAGACCTTGTCGAGATGAGGGGTGCTAGAAGTGTTTTGGATAGTCGAATTTTTCCGAGAGGTGGTGTTGCACTTGCTGATGAGACTGTTACATTTGATGACGTAACACTCGATCTGATATCAGCTTGGATAGGGTGTCGTTGCTATCGTCGAGCCTTGTCTGTAACAGGTGTGGATGATGGTGAATTACGTCACTCAGCCAAACCAACCTTCATGGCAAGAGAGCCAGATGATGAGGTGGGGTCATACTGATCATGTGAACTTTCATTCAATCAGATGGATGCATCTTTGCTATCTTACCGTGTGCGATGAGGCTGTGGTGTTTGTCTGTGGTTTGTTGTCGTCGCTTGCTCCATACATTCCTAATGGGGTAGAGCTAAAAATTGGTGGCTCTTTTGCTTTATCCAAAGCAGAGGAGCTAACTCCTGAGTGTGCTGTTCCTCTGTCTTTTTTGACAGGGGTGTTAGCTTCGTTGCTGATGATACAGCATGAGACTAACGAGATCGTGGAGTGTCGGTTCCTACATCTGCAACATGTGGATGTTATTCACATGACTCAAGATGGGAATCTCTCCATCGGTTACGTGAATACATTAGGGAAAAATGGGGATCTACAGTGGAGATAACACCTGCTTCCAATTTCGTAATATTCAAACAAATATTGCGACCGTGTTATATGATTGGTCTTGCCAAAATACGTGAGTGGGTAGTTATACCACATGTGGATACCAGATATCCTTATGTGTTCACAGGGGCTACACAATTGAAAGAGGAGTTAAATGCTCTACGCTATAGGGATGTAGACTATGTTCCTATCACTAGACGTGAGAAGGATGATAAGTCTATTCAGGTGGATGTCTCGAATATGAAGAAGGATCCTAGTGACAAAACACTTTTGGCTAGTCCGAAGGCATTGTTAGCAAATGGAATTTCTTCTTCTGTGAGGGACAATCCTCGAGTTGAATTAACTCGCTTTGATACGCTGAATACGTGTGGTGAGGCAATGTGTACTGAACAACATTCGACAAATGCCAGCATTGTTAAGGTTGTTGCTTGCGCAAACAAGTCCTTGAACTGCACTACAACTCCTGAAATGTATCCGACTTCCGACACTGAAGAAACTAGCAGGGAGAAAGATGAAGAATTTGCTAGATGGGTCGAAAGATTAAGAAAGCGAATCCAGGATGATAAAACAAGGAGAGTTTCTCCTGGGAATGTTCTAACAAGGAGGGCTACTCCGGTGCCTATTCCGTCTCTGCCTTATGTGTTTTCTGGAAGAGATCGGGATGCTTCGAGAGAAGACTCTGAACATCGTGGCAGAATATTCATTCCTATATGTCTGTCGAAGTCCTCGATGGCCAGATGTGGAGGTTGTCGTCCATACAAGAATGTTTGAATTTCGAACTTCAGTGAGAACAGTTGGTGAGTAAAATTATTAATTATTAATTAACATCTTAGAATATAATTTTTTCTTATTCGCAATTTGAGAAATTTCATTTTCTTCATTTTATTTGACATGTGTGCACACCTTTTTATTAACATTTAATTTTCATAATTCTTCATATAAGTATAATTTTTATATGCCCTTTTTTCTTAAATTTAATCGATGTTCCTTTCGTATTTGTTTCCCTTGGTTTGAGATAATTGGATGTTGATGGTTGAAGATATGTTCTGTGTGATTGGAGTTTTTTGAATTTCGCATATTCTCGATGTGTTGTATGAGGATTGGAAGGATAATTTATGTTTTTACAAGGTTAAATATTTTGGAGTATATATAATGATAATATGTGTAGAAATATGTACGTGGATAAAATATGTATATGTACATGGGTAAAATATGGATAAAATATATACAGCAGTTAAGGTATATATATGGATAACATAAACGTAAAGATTTTTTTAACCTATGGGGTTTTTTCTAGGTCTACCTGGTTTACGTTTCATGGCTTTTTCTATATCAGATTTTGCATCTTCGTTATTTTCTTCTTCTGATACGTCTTCTAATGTAGGTTTTTCGTAAGATTTTTTATCCTCGGGAATTTTAATATCTTCAAATTTGGAATGTATTTTAATTTCTGGAGGGATAATGTCTTCGTTGGTATTGTCTTGTCTTTGGTAGTAGGGAATTAATCTTCTGACATGAAGATTTTCTTCTGTCGGTGGTAGGTTTTTGTTCGT
Organism: Ericerus pela; assembly: GCA_011428145.1. Lineage (NCBI taxonomy): Eukaryota > Metazoa > Arthropoda > Insecta > Hemiptera > Coccidae > Ericerus > Ericerus pela. The sequence continues at coordinate 69,375 of WOFM01000435.1, forward strand.
ATACTGTACTGTATAGTTAAGATCTGAATTTTTCTTCACTATTCTGAATGGTCCTTTGAACTTGAATTTGTTCTTCGCAACGTTTTTATTTTGTCGAATTAAAACTAGGTCATTAGTTTTAAATTCTCGAACTACTTTGTTTTTGTTGTAGTTGCGGGAATTTATATCTGCTGCTTTCTGTTTTAATTCTGCAATGTTATTTTTCATAGTCTGCAAATTGTCTAGAACGTTTTGATGTTCGGTCATTGGCTTTGTTGTTGTTATCACGTATTTGTTTTCTATCGTTGTTCGTGGATTATATCCGTGAAGAAAGAAATATGGAGAGACATTGTTGAGGTAGTGTATGGGTGATGTATTATACGCATACACGACATTGAAGAGTGTGTCAATCCATTCTTCTTCTGTTTTTGGATTATACTTAGTTAAGCATTTTTTTATTATGCCATTAGTTCGTTCAACTAGTCCTTTGTTTGTGGACTATATGCTGATGAGTGTATTATAGTGATATGATTGGAGAGTTATGACAATACAAGTTTAGATATTGTCCAATAGGAGTTTAAGGAAATGACATAAATGGTGATTTTGGGTATTTGCAATATCTGCAGAATGGTTTGATAGAAAAGATTTGTAATGAAAAGTGTATTTATGTTTGTTTATAAACATTGAAAGTAGAATAAATGAGTCAGTAAAGGCAAGTAAAGACTTGTTTACATGACGTCAATATAATGAGAATAGTTTTAGGTGATTGATATATATGTGAAATATATATATAAGAGAGAGATATTATGAATGATACGAAATTATCATTACAAATACAACTTTAGGTTTCAACACTATTTTCACCAATATCTTTGAGTTTTTGTAAATAAGTAGGCTAAGTATACGAGTATACAGGGTGTCTGGTTTTCGTTTGACAAGCCGGCAGGTACTTATAGTACTCAAAAAAAGAAAAACAAAAGTCCTGTATAAAAAGTTGCCTACTCAAAAATTGAAGGGGCTACAGAGTTTTAAAGATTACAAAAAAGCACAGTTTTCAAGATGATGTACAAGACACTGTAATTGATGGAATCAATAATGTAACTAGTGGGGCTGGTAGTACTGGCTTTGACAAAACAAAAATCTCCTTACCATATATTTCCTATTCTCAAAATTGAGGGCGCTAGAAAATGCTAAACTTTGGGAAAATTGAAATTTTCACAAAATCACAAAAAAGGCCTATTTTTACCCTACCATTAGAAGAGTAAATATCAATTTTGTAGGGATTCCAACTAAGTGAATTTTTTGTAGGTATCCAGAGGAACAAAAATGTATATCACCATCTTCTCTCAATTCTGAGTATTTAAAAAGTTATCCTGCGTTGAGTAAAGTTCAAATTCAGAGTTTATTGTGTTTTTAAGCTATGTTCATCTGAAGACATAAAAATTCAACTATAAATTTTTTGAAACAATGTAGTCTACTAGTATTCAATGAGATAAGAAAAAAAAGCTCTATGAACATACCATTTATTTTCAAAATTGAAAAAGATACATCGCTCTAAAATTTGGAGTCCCAAACTTAAAAAAAATTTAAAAAAATTTTAAACTTCAAAAATTTTGCAAACATGTTGAAACATTGCTGTATAATAGGAAATTACGCCAGACATGCAATTTTTTGACAGTATTGAATGAAAAGTTGCATACTTGCAAATTGAAGGGGAAAAACTCCTGGCAATTACATACGTCATATTGTTTGTAATTTATGAATTTCCATAGAAAGAAAAATGTGGGATATACCTACCTAAAAGACATTAATTTATTTTACGATCTATATCATTTGATTTCCCACAAAAATGACTGACCCTACTACTGGAACCAAGTACTCACCTGCAAAGGAAAAAATATGAAAAACAGGTATCTGTCTAGGGTGTCTGGTTTTCGTTTGGCAAGCCAGCAGGTATGTATAGTACTCGAAAAAAGAAAAACAAAAGTCCTGTATGAAAAGTTGCCTACTCAAAAATTGAAGGGGCTACAGAGTTTTAAAGATTACAAAAAAGCACAGTTTTCAAGCTGATCCCTCCCAAATGTGGATAAAACCTTGATATTTTGTGGAAAAATGGAATGACCAATACATTTTTGTTAATTTTTGAAAAAGTTACAGCAGATTTCAGATTTGTTTCATCCACTTTGTGGGTTGCAACCCAAAAAGAAATAATTTTTCACTATTTTGTAACTTTATACGATTAACTTAACATAAATGAAATGTTTCAAAAGTAGTCATTTGTATAAATAATGATTTCTTCTATGAATTTTTAGTGAATTATTTCCAAAAAATTGACGCCAGATCATTGCCTACAACTATGTAAAACAGATGAAACCAATAGAGTAAACGAAACAAAACATCAATAACTCCCAATTGCATCAACCTACGCTTTTTCATTCATATTTTCTATCGACTAAATCACTTTTCTAGATAATGTTTTCTCCATTTTTTTTTTAAATTTTATCTGCCATTTTACATTGAAGACACTTTGAAAAACTTATAATTCAACTTTTCAATTGTGCTGCCTTACAGAAAGATTTTTCTTGCTAAAGATGGAGACAATGGGCCCTTTTCAAATTATTAACACACTTTCTCACTCTTTCCAACATTTTATCTGATTTCCTGCAGGTTTAAAATCCCATCCTGGTTACGATATCGCTAAAAAACAATGGTCGGGATGCAGTGGAATGCTGTCCTTCTACTTGAAAGGAAATGCGGGAGCTGTCAAAACGTTCCTTAAAAATTTGAAATACTTCTTAATAGCTGAAAGTTTAGGAGGATTTGAAAGTTTAGCCGAAGTACCGTAAGTATTCTCAGCAATAATTAACTAGCACCCTAAGCTGGCTTCACACATTTGTGTATTTGCCAATCACTGTCGAGTACACTAAATATTTGTTGTTGAATGTTGATTATTTGGCAAGTAAGACGAGTTACTGATCTGCACATGCAATATTCCCCAATATTTGTTTGTTATTGTCTCCCAAAATACTTTTGTCTCCTTTGTCTCAGGTCAAAACACCGACATTTTTCGAAACAATGAGACAATAGGCTATTTTGCGAACACGCAAATGTGAGGAGCTGACTTTATAAATGAGTGGCGTTTTTGTTGATAAATTTTATGTTGCAGCGCCATTATGACACACGCTTCTGTTCCACCCGATATGCGAAAAACCTTGGGTATTACCGATAATTTGATTCGTCTGTCAGTTGGGTTGGAAGCTGCGGAAGATCTGATCGAAGATTTAAATCAAGCTCTCCGTTCGATCAAAGTTGAAAGTTAAAGAATATGTAATATCAAGCATCAATTAAATTAATCTTATCTATAATTTCAACTTTTACTCAGAAACATTCTCTATACCATTCATCATTTTAATGAACGATCTCATAATAAAATCAAAAAAATAGCGAACGCCGTTCTCCTGAACGAATCACACATTCTTTCATTACAGTTTAACCAAAAAAATGAAAAGACACTAAGGCATCTTTTTACCATTGTAGGTTTTGTTGATTTGGGGCATCGAACCTAGGACCTACATATTTGCCAGCTAAAAGTGGTGAACTTTACCGCACGGCTATCTCATCGCCACTGTCAAATATATTTTATATAGGACAAGGTATGGCAATTCCCACAACCATTTTTGTTATTTATTTATTTTCATTGGAAATAATTACTTGTGACAAGTGTATAAAGTAGGTGATTTTGATCCGTGTGTGCTTTGACGCTCATGCTGCAAAAATCACACTCAGATCAAAATCCTCTACTACATACACTTGTGTCAAATACTATTTTTTGCAACACCCCCTCCTCCTAAAAAACAAAAGAAAGAAAATCAAAATAAATAAATATTTTTGCAATTGGCAAACATATAAGTGCAAACTATCACTTTCTAACAAAAAGACTTTGTGTCATAGCAGATTTGGTGCTGGCCTTTGATTATATAGTGCTAGACCAATAAAGCTCCATAAGACTAATGTACTTTTTAATGTTAAGACATGCCAGAAAAAAAGTAGGCAACCCTAGCTTACCTTCTGTGTATTTTTAACGTTTTACTTGATTTTACCAATTAAAATACATCTGATGAAGACATCCTTAAATTCACAAGGATTGCATACATAAACACAAAACGAAGTACATCAAAAGGTACGCTCTGGTTGCCTATTTAGCGCCAGCATGTCTAACTAGAAATCATTTTTTTTATACACTTTTATTCTACTCACTCAATTTGTTAAAGTTCACTGGATGACCAATTTCAGCGCTGCTTTCACATGTTGCGACATAAATACACATACACTTATATCCGTTTTTATCATTGGTTTTTTTTCACTTTCGCCCGTGTTTCTGCCTTGTTATTATAAACGTTTATTCTATTCACTACTGCGATTTTAAAATAAGTATATCAATACTGCAGCCAACCATCCGCAACAAAATAATGTTTATTTCGCATGAAGCTAAAGCCAAAAAATAAAAAAAGGGTATCTTTTGAAAATTCGTTTTTAATCTAATTTATTACTGGTCCAGTACTATATGTATAGTTAGAGGTGCTGATTTATTTACTGAAAGGTCAGTGGTTTGAATCACAATAGCAATTAGCAGAGAAACTTTCATTTAAAAAAATGAAGTTTATCAACAGGTGTTGCAAAAAACATATTGTTCATGTGGTTTTGAATTCATTAAAATTTTACTTCGAATGCCATCATCCATTTTTCCCCTTTTATAGTGGTATTTTTCTCAAGTTTGTTCTCTTGTTTTAGTTAGGTACTTACTGTATAACAAATGAAATTACCTATTTTCATTCATAATTTTAATGGAAAAAAAAAAAAATTCAAATAATGCGTGTAATTGTTATCAGTAGTATTAGTGATTGTTTTTCATCATTAGCATATTTCAAAATTCCTAAATCCCGATTTTTTTTCTCGAACGTGTCCGTAATTTGTGTTGAAGACAAAAATTATCATTGAGAGCAGGGATGGAAAGCCGAATAATAAAGCGTGGGCCTTCGGCTTTAGCTTGTGTCCAAGACCAAGGCTGCTGCAGAAGCCAAATAAAAATACGATAAAATACAGCTTGGCTTTTGGCTTGAAATTGTTTAGACTGAGCTTTTGGTTTGGGCTTAATGGAGAAAAAGTGGTTCGGCTTTCAACTTTTGGCTTTCAGTTTTCAGCTGGCTTTCCATCCCTGATTTAGACGGTTTACTGCAGTTACTGATTCCTTGATTCTATTGAAATTTTGGTCAAAATTATTTGTTTTACCAGTAGGTATCTAATTTGTTTTTATATTTTTAATTACGTACTTGAAATTTTAGTTCCAGTGATGTGAGATAAACTGGGTTTAATTTTATTTTTTGTTGTTGAACCTAGGTTATATAAAAGTTTAGAAATTGGTGTAACCCTAGACCTAGCCTCAGAAAATCAAATGTTATTGTCGCATGTGTTACCTATTAAACTTCGATATTTTTTCTAATAATTTGTATAGTTGTATTTGTAATGGTAGGAAATGGTGAATATTGCAAACTGGGTATATGAACATAGGTTTCCTCTACAATTCAAAAAAACCAAAAAAAAAAACCTGTAACCTAAATTGATGCAAAGCAGAAAAAACGCTCGTAATCCCTTGCCCTATAAACACGAAAAAAGGCAACTTGCTTCACTTCAGCAATTTGTTTTTGCTTTACAATTTTTTTTGAAATGACTGAATCAATAGACACCAAACTTCTATTAAATCTGGTTCAACGTAAGAACTACATTTTGTGAAAATTCCAGCCATATCCCTTTTATACACTTTTACAGGAGTTTTTGTTTTCTAGTTTTTTTCAGAAGCTTCTAAACAATAGGCAGCAAACTTTGCCATAATCTTGCCATCTGATTGAACTATCTTGGGTTTCTTTGGAGCTAGCTCATGCTTCATGGTCCATTGTTGTAATTGTTCTTTGATCTCAGGAGTATAATGGTGGACCCAATTCTTATCAAGAGTATTGAATCGGTGCAAAAATTGTGTTTGATTTTGCCTATGTGGAATACCTTGTTGTGAGAGATATTCTCACCAGAAGGAAATTCAACAGAATTTAAGCGTGTTCAACCACTTCGTACATAAGTACGGGTAAGCCAAAACCAAGGCGAACACTGGCAATTTTAGAGCAGGTTCGGGTGGTTTATATACGGCTTATTTGCACGCACACAAACACACATACGTAAGATAATACGTACGTTGGTGAGAACAGCCAGGTCGCATCATCCCCTATCGAGATAAGAGATGGCTGGCCGGTTTGTGTACGAATTGTGACATCATCTTATTGTGTCACGATTCGGTACTTGTACATTACCTGCAAGTACATACAGGTAATTACGATCAAACATATTTTGTGTATTTAACGTCACAAGAACGATTGTTTGCCTGCCCTTTGGGGCAGCGACTGTTGTCAAGGGGTCTGAGCCCCTATACCTCATACGGGAGAGTCCCCACAACTACTCCCCCCAGTTTTTGCGCCGCAAAAATGATCAAAATGCGCAAGGCCTGGGGGGATGTGCGGGTTTAACGCCGTTTTTGATCGGCCTCCCACTTTGCCAGGGCGCTACCTACTGCAGCCCAGACACTCTCGTAAGATTCCTTACAAGCCTGTGCTCGGGCCAAGTAGTTTGCCGAGCTGTCCTCTCCCCTACGCCTTGGTGGTCGGTTTTTGGTGAAGGCGTAGGGATGACAACAGGAGTGAGGAGGAAGCGGATGTTTAAACTGAGGCTGCCTGAGCATCGGGGAGTTTGAATTCCCTGCTGCCAAGGCGGCCATCTTCGCCTTTTTGTTGGCTGCCCTCTCCGCCGTAAACAGGAACCTCATCGGTTCCCTGGTCTCCATTGGCTTTGGCTCTGGCGTCGGGGGTTCCATCATCGGAGTTGGTTCGGTTGGAGTCCAGGGAGGAGAGATGATGGGTGGAAGCGGAGTTGTCATTTCCGCGAGAACACTCTCCATGGCTGGTTCTGTGTCCATCAGGAGTTCCTCCTCAATTCAATCAAGTTCCGACTTCTGTTCCAGAATTTGCCCAGTGTTCTTGGCAACTTCCGGAACTTTTAGGTTCTTGGTCGTGTTGAGGAAGATTCGGGTTGGTAGCGACATTGGAATAGGTGTAAAGGAAAACGGAGAGCCAAAAATATCGTTCAGAAAACACGTCTGAGAGCTAAGACAGTTCTGAAGTGGGTGAATTTACTGCTATTTTCGATTTACCATTACAGTTCCATTTCATTATTTTCACATCTTCTTATCAGCATGTAGAGGGGATAGCGCTTAAAATTCTCGGCTGTATTCAAGTTTTCCGGTTAAGTTCAGATCGGTTTAAGCAAAGTTATGCCTGAAATAAACTCATAGAATATTTTATTCGAATTTTATTACAAAGGAATCTCCATTTGTGACATCACGACGTTGAGATTATCTTTGTATTTAACGGTTAATGCACGTTGCGATGTTTATTTCCGTATCGCACGTGGATTTGTTTATTCCTGTTGTTTTCTTTTTGTTGGCATTCCTCGTTTGCTTATCTCCTGAGTTTCTTTTGTCTCACGGAGTTTCGATTTTCGTCGCATATTTTTTTAGAGGGTTTCAACTTACGTAGCGGATATTACTTTTTCGGGAGTAAATTTTATTTTCTTCGCATTAATCTCTCAGACATGTGAGAAGGGTGGGATTTTTTGCGTTTTTTACTGCCTAGGGGGCCTGTCTCTTTTTTGTGGGCATATGGGGGCCTTGGGATCAAATGTTTTGGTAATAACATCGTCCGAAAACTTCACAGACTTTTTTATTTTTGGTGTTTTCTCTAATTGTGAATTTTTATTTTCACATTTTTCGACGGATTCTTCTATGTTTATTGGTGAATCCGTCTGGATATTTTCTATGTTTTCTCTTGGTATCCTTTCTATTCTTTTGTCGTCGCTTACCATGTATGCAGGCTTCAATCTGTCGATTGAAATTGTTCTAGGTTCGCCTGCAATGAGTATCACAAAGTTTTTCTTATCTCGTGATACTACTTTGTAAGGACCGGCGTATGGTTTCTCCAGCGCAGATCTCATTTTTTTGTCTCTAACAAATACATGTGAAGTATTGGCCAAGTGTTTCGAGACGTAAATCTTGGGGTGGCCATGGCGAGCTGTCTGTTCAAGAAAATTGTTGGCATTATTTCTTATATTCTGTACCATAATTTTGGGGCTAACTTCCTTCAATTTTGTGAAGAAGTCCCCTGGAAGGCGTAGCTCTTTGCCGAACGCTAATTGCGCTGCAGAGTGACCTGTATCCGTTTGTAGGGCAGATCAAAGGCCTAAGAGGATGGTAGGGAGTACGCCTACCCATCTCTTTGTATCATGAGACATGACAGAGGCTTTGAGAGCTCTATGCCATCTCTCGATTTTGCCGTTGGCTTGAGGATGGTAAGCTGTGGTATGATTGTGTTGAACACCAAGCTTATTAGACAGCTCTTTAAAGAGCAAGCTCTCAAATTGGCGACCTTGGTCTGTAATTATGACTTCTGGTACGTTATACCTCACAATCCAAGTATCGTATAACCTTGCAGCTACTGTAGGAGCTGACATCTCATGTAGAGGGATTGCTTCTGGCCATCGTGTTGCCCTGTCTATTATCGTTAACAGGTATCTGTGTCATTGAGATGGTGGCAATGGGCCTACCAAGTCCATATGTACTGTTTTAAACCACTCGGTTTGTTTGAAGGATTAGAAGGGTGAGCGAGTGTGTCTTCCTACTTTGGATTCTTGACAGTTCAGGCAACTGCGAGCCCATTTGTTGCAGTCAGACTTCATTCGTGGCCATACAAACCTTGTCAAAATTAAATTAGCACTACATTTTGGCCCAGCATGTGACAGATTATGTACACTGTTAAAAGCCAACCTGCGATATTTTACCGGTAGAAATGGCCTATTCTTACCTGTACTGATGTCACATGTTAATAAAACATCAGTACTGGGAATTTTTCGCTGTCTCAATTTGAGAGTAGTATCATCGTTCGATAACAACTCTTGCAATTCTGCATCCTTAAGCTGTGCTTTAGCTATTTCAGCATAAGGTAATTGGACAAGAGCCAAGATAGCTTGGATTCTACTCAAGGCATCAGCTGGAGTGTTAAGTTCTCCACTTATATACTGAATGTCGGTAGTCAATTGACCAATACAGTCTAATTGTGTATCTTTGATTTTCTCAAAGGCCTGTTCGGCTTCTTCATTACATTCAAGTGGAGTTTTATCTTTCTTTTTACTTGTCTTAATTAGTGCAAACAGCTTACTTTTTTCGGCTGCTGCATTCTTCATGCAATGTCTATAGAAGTTCACCATCCCCAAGAAACGCCTAAGTTCAGCAACATTTGAGGGCTTTGGGAAGTTCAATATTGGCTCTACTTTTGTCTTCAATGGGGAAATGCCTTCGGTCGAGACTTTGTAGCCGAGGAAGTCAATTTTGGTCTGTGCATATAAGCTTTTGCCTACGTTGATAGTAAGCCTGGCAGCGTGTATACGCTGTATGACGGCTCTTACATTCTCCTTGTGCTGTTGCTCACTGCCTTCAGAGCAAATGCAGATATCATCCAAGTATGCATATGCAAACGGCAATCCCCTAAACAATCCATTGATAAATCTTTGGAAAGTTTGTGCTGAGTTGCGAAGTCCAAACGGCATTCGAAGGTATTCGAATAGTCCAAAGGGGGTTATAACCACTGTCTTTGGTACGTCCTGGTCAGCCATAGGAATTTGGTGGAATGCCCAGTTGATGTCTATTTTGGTGAACATCGTTTTACCCTTCATATTCGCATTGAAGTCCATTATATTGGGGACTGGGTAGCGATCAGGAACTGTTTTGGCATTTAAGGCCCTGTAGTCTCCAACAATTCGCCACTCTCCACTTGCTTTTTTGGTCATGTGGATAGGGGAGCTCCATGAGCTTTTTGAGGGGTGACATACGCCCTCCTTGACAATGCGATGGAAGTATTCTCATGCCGCTTTGAGTTTGTCAGGCAGTAACCTTTGTGCTCTAGCATGGCAAGGCTGTCCTTTGGTTTCTATGTAATGAACTGTATCGTGTTTGTATGTAGGATGCCTGCAAATTGATGGTTGAGTGACTCTAGGATAGTCAGACAGGATCAGTAAGAGTTGTCCGTTGACTTTGGTACAGCTGGATATATTTGTGTCCAGTCTGTAAGCTAGCGTTTTGCCATCCACACAATGTTTAGATTCACTATCGATCAATTTGCTGTTTTTGAGGTCAATGATCAGGCCAAAATGTGCAAGGAAATCTACACCCAGGATCGGGTTTGGAACATCTGCAACTGTGAAGGACCACGTTATGATTTTCTTGAGTCCGATGTCAACTTTGCTAGTTTCAAGTCCGTAAGTTGGAAGGTTTTGACCATTCACAGTACGGAGATAGTATTTCGGAGGGAGTACTTTTTGGGTTTTTTTGACTGGCAATATGCTCAGGTCTGCTCCCGAGTCAATTAAGTACCTTCTCCTGTTTGTCCTGTCCTTAATGAACAGGCGGCATGAGTATTTTTCTGAGGGGTCTTCTGTCGCATAGATGGCCCCTCATTCTAGTTTGACACCTCCTTGGTATAGGATTTGCCCCACCATTTGTACCTATTGTTACATTTGGTGGCCTCTGCGTCAAACCAGTTATGGAAAAAGCAACATTTATCATCCCAATTTCGAGACTGGTTTTTGGGAGATGATGTTCTCGGGGGATTTGAACTCTGACCCCTGTTACTGGAACTAGATCTGCGGTCTCTGGACCGGGACTGTCGTCCTTTGCTATTGCCACTGTTGTTGTTGTTGCTTCTACTTTTAGATCTTTGTCGCCAGCTACTATTGGATTTTGTGAAGCTTTGGCCTTTGTTCCTTTTTATTTCATCAGTCAACTGAGCTATTTGAGCTCGAAGTTGAGGGATCTCTCCAATCTCTGCAGATACTGCACTGACCACGGGCTTTGACCTGGTGTATTCGAGCACATTATCTGCTGATTTTGCAAGGAAGTCCAAGCCTGTGGATGTGTTTATCACGGTTGAACCTACGGCGGCTAGGCATTGCACAACACTTTGGGGAAGTTGTTTGCAAAATTGATTGCCTATAACAGAAGGGGCTACGATGTTATCCGCCTTCTGCCTCAATTTCGCCATGAAGATTGAGGGTTTGTCGTCCCCATCTTCATACCACCCATTACATCGTCAATGATTTGGTTTTTAGTTTTACCAAACACATTCCTTATCTTCTTTACATACCAGGCATATTTATCCTCTTCTGTCGAAGGGCATTCCATGATGTCCGGAATGTGGCAGATTATCTGTGGGGGCATGCCTCCACAGATGTGTAGATACCGCTGGTTCAGGGTTATATTCTCCGTCTTGAACCTGCCTTCTAATAGGGTCAACCATATTTCTACCTCATTGGGCAGAAATTCCAGGATCTCTATCCTTTGTCTGTAGAAGCTGGGGTTCTGTCCTGGCTGTAATTGCAAAAGTTGCATGATCTGTGCCAAGACTTCGGGCGTCAGCTGTGGCTGAGCACTACCTCCCTTCGATGGTTGTGGATTTTCATTTCCATTTGGTGGTGGGACAATTGCTATGTCTTTCTGATGACAAGTGTATTCCACAGAACTACTTCCTTCCTTGCTGGTTGAAAACACTGGCTCCTGTGTTTGTAGGACAGGTGTTTTTGGGTCAGAACTTTGGCTTAAAGTTCGACCACTTCTCAACGTTTTTACTGCTAGTTAATATTTGTTTATTGCAGCTCCCAGTCGTGCTAATTCTGGGTGTTGAGGGCCTTCTTCCAGATTTGGTAAATTCTTAGAGTGTCGAGTTGAATTCGGGGAAGTTGGGGGATGAGTCCAACCTTCTTCCTCCAGGTCTACTGTCTGGTTTCTCCTTGTTTATATATTTTAAGGAGAGGGGTATAAATTCCCACTTCAGCAGACTCTACTTCAACGACCTAAAAGGTTTCTTAGTCTGCAAAAAATTTTTGTATTTGCTGAGCAAGCAAGTTTCTTGCCAGCGCACAGCGCCAAATTTTTGTAAAAGCGCGACGTGCCTAAGGACACCTCACAACTCGTGTACGAATTGTGACATCATCTTATTGTGTCACAATTTGGTACTCGTACATTACCTGCAAGTACATACAGGTAATTACGATCAAACGTATTTTGTGTAATTAACGTCACAAGGACGATTGTTTGCCTGCTCTTTGGGGCGGCAACTGTTGTCAAGGGGTTTGAGCCCCTATACCTCATACGGGAGAGTCCCCACAGCCTATATAGCACTAAACCGTCGACATTGTTTTTGGTCAGTTGCGAGCAAACGTGGTACTCATCTTGCACAGAGCTCTTTCATTCCCAAATATTATGGCAAAATATTACACACAGGTTCCATTGATATCCTCGGAACCTCTGCTATCTCATGCACTTTTATTCTTAGGTCCGACATAACAATTTTTCGAATTTTTTCGCATATTTCTGGTGTCCTTACCTCACTTTGTTGTCCACTGCATCACTCATCATTTGTGCTTGTTCTGCCCCTTTTAAATTTGGCAACCTAGCTCTTAACAGTTGAAATTGAAAGAGAAGTCCCTCATGTTAAATCAAATTCATTTTTATAGCTTTTGACTTAAAACTTTTCAAAAAATGAAATTTAATCAGAGAATAAATTTCCATTTTTTGCATTTTTTAAAAACTGCCTCATGCATTTATTTTAGCAAAGTGTCAAACCAAAACAAAAATGAGTACTAACTTGAAAATCAAACATAGCATGATAAAAAATTTGCAATTACGTAATAGGTACAGGTAATTAATTGTACTATTCATTTCAAGAACTACAACTTTTTTATATAATAAGCAGGCGTAGGCAGCGATTACTTACCTTAACTGCACTTATTAGATCATTCAGTACCATAATTTGGGTTCCCTATTAATACTGTAGCAAGAAAAATGATACGGAAAAAAGGTAAGAAGTAAGCTTAAATCCCTCTGAAACTAATTTTTGTATGGGCCTCTGACCAGGCAAATGGGAAAAGAAAGATAATAGGCTGGTAATTAGCAAAAATGGCTGTCCCTTATTCTGCAACTTCCAGATTTATGTAGGGAAGACCGGGGAAATGGTGACCATTAGGGAAATTAAGACTACCCCATTATTAGCAGAACTAGCTACTGTAATTGCATTTTCATGTTTTCCATGTGTACATCATTGTTCAAATGTAAAATTTCTGTGATATTTCTATTATTTTTGAGCTGTGACACAAAAACCAAAGTAGCCAAAAACAAAGTTAAATTTTTGTGTTTTTCAAACGGAGATATAACTAAGATATTATATTTTAAGATCGTAAAATTGTGAATTACGATTCTTTATTCAGCGAGTGAAGGTAATTGAATGAGTAAGTAAGTTTTTCTTCTTCATTTTTATTATATCTACCTAATTAATTTATTTTCAAAGTAAGAATTCTTTTTATTAAATGCAATTTTGGGGAAATGACGATCATTCTGTATAGGGCAATGAGGACCACAATAATAAGTGCTTTGTTGATTAAGAAATTAAATTAGTAAAACATGTTTTGAAAATGGCGAATAATTTCTCATTTATGTTTAAAAATATAAAAAATACAATTTTATGATAATTTTTTGCATTTTTTATCAGTGATCCTAAATCCCTTGTATAGACAATGGTAGATCTAATGGGTATGAGCTTAACAAATTTACACACCTGTGCTCTTGGCCAAAAAAGGCTTTCTGGCCCCTTGTTTCTTCATAAAAAATTATTAAGTCCTGAATCTTGTAATTAAAAGGTATCTTTTTAAACATTTTTCCATTCTGAACTTTTCCTCAGATCCACTACTACATGGGTATCTTTTTCTCCAAAGAGTGGTCTAAATTACCCAAGTTTTTGAAAAATAAAAAAAACTCATTTTTCACATTTATAATTATTATTTGATGAAAAGGATGAGAGGTGTGAACTTGAAAGTTTCTTAGCAAAAACGAGAGTAATTTTGTGCTGTTAAATCTCAAAAAAATTATACTTACTATCGTGGCTCCGCCCACAAGGCCCTGGCGCATAGGCAATGTGCCGGAGTTCTCCCACTACCTCCTGTAGTGGACATACTGGTGTTGAGGCAACGGGAGTTGTGAGAAACACGTACGAGGTACAGGTGTGTGACTTCAACAACATTTATTGTCTCCTGGACGTTAAACATATTATATATAAGACTCTACCCACTACATCGTAGCAAGAGCACTGTATAATATCCCCCGAATTTTCGTAATTCGCCTCTAGAATTGTTTCTAGCAAATGGAATTTTTCCTAATTCTAATAAACCCAAAAATGCTTCCACTCGAAAATTCGTTTTCGCCTAACTCTAAAATTAAACAAGAAAATTTTCTTCGGAAACCAACTTTTCTTGTAATAATATTTAATCCTCACAGATTAACGGAAAAATAATTTCTGTATTCATCTTTATCTTACATACAATCCTAGGGATTCGTCAATAAAGAATAATGTCTAAACTAAATAAATTTCTGACAGACATTTTTCTTTTATTCATCATAATATGCGACGAAAAAATTACTACTCTAATTTTTCTCGCCGCCCCCAGCATTCTGCTGACAAAATAATTCAATTGAATTTAGTTCCTTTTATGTAGCTTGAAAAACAGAATTTGTCATAATTCTCCTAGTACAGCTAACAAAAATTTACGAAATTAATAATTTCATTATTCTCCTTCAATCACGGAGTTTATCCCTATTTTATACTTCAAATATATTATAGGCCGTTTCTGTGTACGCAAATATTTGTGCGAAACAAACATCGTATTTTTTTTTCTACTTCGTAAAATATACGATTTTTCGAAAATCACTACAAGCTACAAACTGTAAAAATACGCCCATATACACGTAAAAAATCGCTGCATTGCATCGAACAACGGACAATTCTTACAAAGACAATACCATCCTAACGTGAATTGCATTAAAAAAAAACCCTCGATATCTAGATATTGCCCGCACACAAACGTAATAATTTACGTAAAATACCAATACATACGCACTGTATGCGGTATGCTGCAACAGCAGCGACAACAACAGGAAACTGAATTCTGCATGAGGACGAATATGCGTGCTAAAAATAGACGCGTACATTGTCCTTCGAATTGTATTTCACACATTGTTTCATTACAAGTGAATACTCTCCCTTTTTGTGCTTAATGAATTCTTGTTTTATGCCTATGTAATTAATTATTTGTTGTCGCTATTTTTTCCTTTTATTGTTTGCGATTATTTTGTGTGTAATTACCCAAACTTTTATTTTTTATGCCAATTTCCTTTTTCTTTTTTATTCTTTGTGCCATTTCTTTTACGTTTCTTGTGTCCTACCCTTTTCTTGGTGTAGTGGGCATCGTCCATATTGGAGAAACAGTAGAAATACAAACTCAGTAAGTACTGACTTTATAATAATTATTATTTTTTTTCTCATAATTTGTAATTATGTTCTCATACCTAGGTATATGGCCATTTCATCTTAATGATGTAAAATTTTTTTTGAAATATTATTGGCAAATGAATTCTGCAAATTTGTCATATAAAACAACCTGTTTCATGATTTTTCCCTTTAATAATTTTTAAAGATAAAATATTTTTGCCTTAATACTTAATATTTAATATTTTAGACATAAAATTAATTCAGTGAATTTGTGTAATTTCGTGAACCTAAAACAGCCTATTGCCCCAGGGTCACACTCAATTTTTTTTCAAACAAAAAACTTTAGTTGTTTGATAATTTTCCTAGGAAAAAAATGAAATCTGACTGATTTTACATGACCATTTAGAATTTTTCAAAATTTAGGAATTCATTTCCTGTAATATTCACACAGCTATTATATTTGCTTCTATAGATAATGGTCAAATTTACAAGTATTTTTTATGCATAAATATTTGTTTTTTCTTATTCTTTGTGAATTGTATCTGGCGTGACTTAAATACGTCTTATTGTACTAGGGTCATGCCCAATTTTTTTTTTGATATTTTCAAAATATGCATATTTTTTTGAATTTGGTTAATTCTGTGTACTCGCGAATAAAAAACGTATTTTTGCCCCAGGGTCACACCCCATTTTTTTTCTGAGCCTAAACACTTAGAAAAATATACGAATTTTGATAAAAAATTACTTAGGTAAAAGCTTTATAATTCGTCAATTTTGAATGCCAAAATATATTATTTTTGCGAAAAAAAAATTTTTTTTCTCCCGATTTGTAACTGAAAAACTTAACATTTTTCTTTACGCGTAATCAGAGTAGGCAATATCCTTACAAACTCGAAAACATTACGTTCGCTAACCCTTCTGAATTTGAAATTCGTAACATTGACCTACATTTTTATTTAGGTCAATGCTCTCGTAACCTAGATTACGTATAAGAGTAAAATTTTTTTTCCTACAAAAAAAAAAATTTTTTTTCTTTTATCTCTTATTTTTATTCCATACTAATGTAAACGAATATACTTACTATATATGATGATGAATACTTAGTGTATTTTTTTGAAAAAATTTTTTTCTTCTGGCTGAAATGAAAATATTTTTCTTTCTTTTCTTTCATCTCTTTACAGAACATTAATCAATATGTCCGAAGAGATTCAACCAGATAATCTCCCACCCATCCTCGATGATGAGGTCGATCTTAATGATCCGTATGCCCTTTTGAACGAAACAGAAGGTGAGAAACAATTACTGGACATTCCAACGGAAGATGAAGATCAGCATCTTCAAACAGATGAAGATCTTCAGGCTGATCAACATGGTAATATCATTCCACCAGGATACGAATATCATTCCCTATCGCCTTCCGAATCATTCCATTCAGGCACAGCATATTCCCAGATTTCTGAAATAGAAAATTTCACTGGAACTATTGACGATGTCAAAAATTATTTAATTTCTTTGGAAAATCTACTCCAAAAACCAGTGGATCCTAAAGGTGATAACGAAGAAATCCTTTCGGAAATTTCTGCAGTTAACATGTGCATGGACGATCTTCAACAAATCCCCAAAGGAGCAACGAAAGAGTTAATCCTTTCAGCTAAAAGCCTGACTAGGAGCCTGGTAGTAAAAAAATCTTGAATTTTGAAAAAATTTACTGCCACCAACGTTTCTAGTAAACAGACTTCAGAATCCACTCCTAATTCTGCCGCTGATGCTGCTGCAGCTGAAAAAAAGGCTGCAGAGGAACGTCAGAGTTTAAAACAAGCTTAAGAAGAACGTCAGCGATTGAAACAGGCTCAAGAAATAGCCAAGGAAATCCTTGAGACTCGTGCCCAATTTGCCACTATCACACAACAGTATAGGCGAGTGGATGAAAAACTCAAAACACTCGAATATACTGTTGAGTGGGAATTGAAGATGTTTATGGCCGAGTTTGAAAAACTCCACCTTCCTCGTGAAGAGACACAACATCGACTGCTCCCAGACAAGAACGTCCTGTTCAAAAGACTTCTTCTCAACCTTTGTCATCTGCTACTCAGAAGAATCTCGATTCCAGTAAAAACACAAAGACATGGCAGCAACCAGTCGTTGTTGAAAGTAGGAATACCATTTCTAATAAACGTAGTTTACTTCAAATGGCTAATGGAAATTCTGCTGAAGTTGAGAGCAACCACAATCCAAAAAGGACTAGAGGTGAGCAATCTCAAACTTTGGCAGAAGTTCCATTACCTACTCAATTGAATGATAGTCCTACAATTGATAATGCTACAATACCTCGTGTATTGGAAACGACTGTTTCGCAAACCAGCATTCTTTTAATAAATATAGATTCTTTCAATCAGATCCCTAAATGTTGGGAACATGAACCTCAGATTCAAGTAGAACAAGGCTTTTCGAATCTGAAACCCCCAAAATTTTATCTCAAAAAATGGAATGAGGAGATACTTAGGTATCCAGAGTTCATCAATGGTTTTTTTCTCTATGTTCATCAGAGAACTGATATAGCCATACCCCAAAAAATTAATATTTTACAGGGTGCGCTGCCTAAATTTTTATGTCATAAAATTGGCCATTTTTCACCTGATAAATTGGGATACGACCAGCGCTTAAAATTTTTACATAGTCGTTATGGCAATGAATCTAAAATTCGAGCTGCCTTATGGGAAGAAATTACTGCAATTCCAACAAATACGAATGACATTTCTTCCATTCAAGATGGACTAGATTCTGTTGTAGTTATGATAGAACGCTATCGGATGGTTTGCAAAACAGTTGACGAAGAACAACTCTTCAATATAATTGTCAAGAAATTCCCGCCTAGGTCTTATTTAACTCATTTAAAAACAAATGAAAGAAATGTTAAACATTTATTCGAAGCACTTTGAAATTTTATTTCAATACAAGAACTTCGTGAACCAACTTGTACTTCAGTACCGAAAAAAGTTAATATTAACCAAAATAGTAAGCCTAAAGGCAGACAAAATTTTGCAGTCATTTCAAAAGAAACTGATAAACCTAAAAAAAGAAAGGATAAATCCAATCTAAAACGTGGTAAAAAACATCTGAATCTAGATTCAACTGAAGATGTTAATTCTTTTCTTTCTACAGGCTTGTTGGGACCAGTTCTACGAACTTCCAAAGGGAAGGAAATTCCAACCAGCGTGTTGAGGACCAACCCTACTCCCACACAAGGAAGATGTATCTTCTGCAATGGCCAGCACCACAGTCACCTCTGTCTCCGAGTTAACACTTTGGAGGCACGTAACAAGTTTTATGAGGAGCATCAACTCTGCACTCGCTGTGTTAGGAAACACCCTGGCACAGCGATATGCATAGTTGCACCTCCAATCCATTGCAAATGGTTTTCATGCCTTGCAACGGATCACCATACTAACTTGTGACCCAAGGTGAACTATCCGATTATACTTCATATCATCGAAGTATGGAAGGATAGTCTTAATGCCTACAAGGCACAGCTTCCAGATAAATGTACATATATTGATTCAAAAAATCTTGTACCAGAAACAAATGTTTCATCTCAGAATATTAATTCCTCTGTTTTTCCACAGACCAAAAATGACTCAAGGAATCTGGAGCTCACGGTACAAAAATCCAATCAACCCTTACGAGCTGACAGATTACCAGTTTTAAGTGAGTCAAAAACTTTCTTTACTAATAATAATACTTCTGCGCATTATTTAACATTCTTATCGTATGTTCATGCATCTCACTTACCAAAACCCGTAAAAATTAATGGATTTTTTGATAATGGAAGCAAAGAAACATACATTTTCCATATGTATGCAAATAAGTATCTGAAATTAAATTTCTTGGAAAATATAGAATTAATGCGATTCAAAGGTCTTGCTAACCAAAAATCAGAAATTTTTAGATCCCACAAAGTATCTTTCGATCTTCAAAAACCTGATGGAACAACTGTTCCGATTATAGCAAAAACAGTTAGTCATATAGCTGATTCTTTATCTCATCCGGATTTCATTGAGTTTAAAAAGTTGTACCCTCAATATTCCCATATTGAATTTACAAAAGCAGATCGTGAACTTACGATCCATTTGCTTATTGGAAATGATTATATGTGGTCCTTCGTGAGGAAGATTGTACAAATATCCCCTACTTTAACCCTAATTGAAACTGACTGGTCATATGTTAGGTGGCACAGTAGTTCCTTTAACTGAAAGTGATGTTTTTACTCCAATATTTTTAACATCTCCACAGAGTGTCGAAAATTTTTGGAAACTCGATACTTTGGGTATCAAAACCAACAATCTTGTTGAGGCTGAAGTGGAAGCGGAAGCACTTAGATTATTTTATAAAAATGTTCGTTTAGTAAATAATCGTTATCAGATTAGATGGTTGTATAGGTTTAACCCTCCACCATTACTAGATAACTATAGGCTTGCAATCAAAAGATTAGATCAGCAAGTTCCTAAAATGAAACAGAACCTCCAGTTCTTCCATTTATATGATCAGTATTTCCAATCACTGGTTAAATTAGAAATGATGGAACCAATAAAACATGAACGTCCTGGTGAGTTGATACATTATCTCCCTCACAAAGGCATTTATGATTCTACGAAAAGCACACCACTTCGTGTTGTCTTTGATGGTTCAGCAAAAACAAAATCTTCTAATCATTCTCTAAATGATTGCATGTATAAAGGTGCGATTCTTTTGGCAGATCTAGTATCCATTCTCATAAGTTTTCGCAAAAATCCTTTTGCAGTTGTAGCTGACATTTGTAAAGCATTTCATCACATCGGCCTTCATCCAGAAGATAGAGATGTAACTCGATTCTTTTGGATGAAAGATCCTAATAAACCTTTAGATCTACAAAATCTAATTGTTTTTCGCTTTTGTCGAGTCCCATTCGGAATTGTTACAGCACCATTTCTCTTGGCTGCAATCTTATTACATCATTTTCAAATGGTTGATAAGAAATTCCATGATAGTTTTCTCCAACAATTCTATGTTGATAACTTGGCAATTTCCTTGCCAACTTATGAAGCCTTGAAAGAATTGTATGTCAAATCAAACAAGTTGTTTAGTGACATTTCTATGGAACTTGCCTTTGGGGAACTAATTGTGTTCCGCTCAGAAAGGATTTTGATCCTTTGAGATCTTTGGACAAACCACTAGTCAAAGTATTAGGTTTAGTTTGGGATATGGATAATGATATCATGTACACTCCCACTCCTAAAGCCCTAACTGCTTGTTGGACTAAACGTCTGTTTTTAAAAGTGATGTCCTCCTTTTATGATCCGTTAGGATGGTTTGCCCCAGCTTTTATACAATCTCGATCATTTATAAAAATTCTTTGGTTGGAAGGCCTAAAGTGGGATGAACCCATCCCGACTAAATTACAATCAGTAGCATCTGATATCTTAAATGATTTGATGCAATGTACTAATTATTGCCTACCCAGACAATTGTACATTGGGACTTACGACCCCGATACATGTCAATTACATGTATTTACTGATGCCTCTAAAACAGCGTTTTCAATGGCCATCTATATTTGCTTCTATAATAAGAATTTAAACACTTATTCAGTACGCTTTCTGTTAGGAAAATCACGCGTTACTCCCATGAAGCCTATTACAATTCCGAAACTAGAATTGTTAGGTGCCTTAATTGGTGCTAGAGGTTTGTGTACCACTCGCAAACCGATGGACCTGTCAAATTCACCGACATTTTTATGGTCCGACAGTAAGTGCGTTTTAACGTGGTTACTGGAAAGAAAAATTTTACCTCAATTTGTTGCAAATCGAGTGTCTGAATCAAGAGTATTCCAGCCGTAGAATATCGCTACGTCCCATCAGCTGAAAATCCAGCTGATATTGGATCCAGAGGATCTGTAGTAAATGATTTAGTTACGTCCCTTTGGTGGACAGGACCCAAGTGGTTAAGTCAGGATTGCATCTCATGGCCAAAAACCGATTTGCATGTGATTCAATCACTTCCAGATTTGTCTCAAGATGAATACTCTACTCCAGTATTTTGTACACTTAGAGATTCATTAAACTTTTCCTCAACATTATCTGCTTCTATTCCTAAAATATCAGATGACATTTTTGATAAACATCGTCCAGCAAAGTTGAGAAGAATTGAAAATTCTAAGAAAAGATTTATCCCCCAATTTTTCATAAATTTGCAAACGAATGAATTTGAAATTCAGTTACCGGTCTCCCAACCGATTCCTCAACAGGAAATGGAAGTGATAACAAACCCATCCTCTCAACCTGTAGATTTGTCAACTAAATCAGAAAAAGGTTCGAAATCTCAAATAACTTCTTATTCAAGTTTCATCCATCCTCCTAGGAATACACCGTTTGGAATTGAAATTGAGAAATTTAATTCTCTGAAAAAGTTAGTTAAAACATTTTCGCAATGCATTAAAGCAGTCCGAAGTTTTAATCAACGAAGGATTAAAAGGAAACGTTTGTTAACACCCTATGCAATAGTTGGAAATAATTTTCACTTTGCATTACTTTGTTTCAATATTTTTCGAAATTATTCGAAATACTTTTAGGTGATAATCCGCCCGAACATGTAGCATATAAAACATTTCATATTTGTTTGGACCCTTCGGGAATTATACGTCTGAAAAATTATCTTCCAGAAATTCCTTATGCTAAGGATATGTTGTCTCCTATTCTTATGCATCATAAGTCACATTTGACTGAACTAATTTTGATGCATACCCATCTTAAATTAGTACATGCCGGAAATAAATTTACAATGTCTGATTTCCGTAGACACTACTTCGTGCCTAGAGCACTGAAAGTTTTACCGCAAATTTTGAAAAAATCTTGCGTGTTATGTAAGAAATCTGAGAACAGACCGTTCAAGCAACCGACGCATTTGTCATTGCCAGATTTTCATCTAATACCATTTACCCATCCTTTTACCTACACAGGTGTGGATATATTTGGTCCTTTCTCTGTATTTGATAATTATTTACCAAAGAGAAAAAGTAGATTGGCTATACCAACTACACCCATCTATAAAAAATGGGTTTTAGTCTTTACGTGTCTCTCTACACGAGCCGTTTATTTGATCTCAGTATCATCTTTGACTATCACAGAAATATGGACTGCATTTCTGATCTCTTTTGCAGATAAAGGAATGCCTAAAGCAGTCTTATCTGATAATACCGCACAAAATGAAGTGAAAGACAATCTAGAATTGAAAGGCATTAAATGGCACTTTATTCCCGCTAAAGCTCCATGGTATGGAGGCATATACGAACGCATCATAGGAATTATAAAGCAAGTTTTTTTCCGTGTTCACGGACATAATTCTATATATGCCCATACTTTTCAAGCTAGCTTGAAGGACATCCAGACTATGGTTAATGAACGTCCACTATGTCCATCTTCTGATGAATTAGGTCAAAATACTTTGACATCTTCGCATTTTCTTCATGCGAATCTCGGATCTTTGACAATCCCGATTAGTCAGACAGTAGAGGATAATACTCCTACAGTCACTCAACTCCAGAAATTATGGAAACTTGACCAAGAATATCTTTCCAAACTTTGGTTATCATGGAAAAGGGAATATCTTTTATATCTAAGAGATAGACCACCAAGACCGATACCAAATGCGTATCGCACGGTGCCATTTCAACCTGAAATAGGAGACATTGTACATGTCCTGGACTATATGTCAAAACCTGGAGTATATAAATTTGCCAAAGTCCTAGGACTTGAAAAGTCACATGATGGAAAAGTCCGACATGCGCAAATTCAGTTCTCGAGTAAAAAAGTGTCCACCCGACCATTAAAATTTTTAGCTCCCTTAGAACTAAGAATAAAGGATACTATAATGAGAAATTAGTTTCAACATTATCCGTAATTTTCAAGATTACCTGAGACATGACACATATAGGATAGGCTATTCAGTAATTTCATATAAATTAAGATGATAACCTACACTGTCTTTAAGGAGAAGCCTAAATTAGATACTATGTTGATAAAAAGGCATACTTCTAATTTTTGGCACTCACTATTATTGTCAATGCACCTCACGAAGGATTGCGGGCAATAGGTGACAGAGCGCGCAACTATACCATTCTATGAATGAGCTACCGACTTGCTAATTCCCCATTCTTCCTTTCCAGAATCCTTCATCTACAGTACCGACTCTTCATAATTTTGTTTTTTTTTTTTACTGTCCGGCAGTCAACGGAAGAGAAGAAAACTATATTTTACAGAAAAAAGTTCTTTTCTTTGTTGTTTTTCTTTCTCTTTTTTACAATAATTTAGTATTATTTCCTATTTTGTACCGGCATTTTTTATTTTTCCAATAAAATTGTTTGTTTGTACATGTCATGTATAATTAAATTTTTAGTTTTTCAGGATCAATCTTGGAAGGTGGCCTCCGAAGGCTATCTTTGCACACCGCCCCCAGTATTGTGGCTCCGCCCACGAGGCCCCAGCGCACAGGAAATTTTAATTAAGGTGGTAGCCATGGCCCTGATCTCTCCTTTGCCATTTGAGATCTTTGTTAACAATTGTTCCCAATTTTGAGTGTAGCTTGATTTTGATTTTTTTTTTTTTTAAAAACCTACTTACCCATTTATATTTTCCAGGGGAGTAATTTACTTATTTCTTCACGAGAGTTTTTAACATTGGAAATGTTTAATCTGAGGTACATACTAAAAAGATGACGTCATGTGCAACGAAAAGTGAAAAATGTAAACAAAACAAAAAAAACATGATTGTTTCTTTAGTGTGCGTGCGTATTTGATTGTATCCATGATTCAATACGAGCACACTAATACAAAATCACATTCGTTGTTTCCCGGACTCATTGAATTTAGCAGTGTTACCCTATAGTATGAAAAACTCTAATCTAACGCAGCAGTAGCTCTGTTAGAAAAAATAGGTTTTTGAAAATTATAAAATTTTGTAGGTAGTCACTAAAAAGTTATTAATACATCGTGATAAATATTTGTTCCGAATTAAGTTCTTAATGGTCTAAAATTAGGCATTTTATAGCCGATATAAAAATGAAAATAATGTTACCGAATGTACTGTGCAACCGATCAACACCAAAATTTATAGCAAGTTATGATTAATCATAGTAAGTACTGAGGCGTCCGAGATCGATCCCTGCCACAGTCGCCAGTAATATGTGCAGCATACGAAATCGATTCCAGTTACGTGTCATAAAGTCAACCTTTAATGTATAGTGGTGTTTAAATGCTAATGACGTCACAATGTCCTACAGTTAGGGCATCATGCAGCCGAAACACTGATTCGAGGGGTCTTGAATTGTGTCTTCAAGACATTTTGTTTTTTGACTCTGACTATGTCCTACGGCTGAATTCTTCTTGACTTGAATTAGGCTTCATCAGACACGGCAAAACGCAGCTTACTTTTGTCTTCATACCTCAGCAAATTAATATGACGAGTCAGCAATAAGCTAAGTTGTGTGGAAAGAAAAGCCTAACAAAGTTTCGATCCATACAAGGTTCGAAACTTACAAAAACGAACAGCAGAATTATTTTGTCAAAGACTATAATTACAAAAGAACTATAGTGTCGACAAAGCGGAACAAAGCATAGTATGTAGCGGAAAAAATAAAAAGTTAAAAAAAAAGCTATTACAGACAACAAGTAGGGGAAACCATCAGAGAGTTGTTGTGTCTTCACCTAATTGTGTGTCTTCATGAGTGATGATTTTAGTTGTGTAAAAGACTCCTAATATAAAACTTTAGGTCTCGGAGTTTTTGGTGATAAGTGAGGATGAGGTGAGAAAAATACTGACATAGATGGAATCAAATCCACTATGTGAAAAAGAAGGCTCTACGCGGCCTTTATATGACAGAGCAAGGCAGTCATCTCGAACCAAGCTTGTCTGGAATTTGTCTTCAACACACCAAATTTCCCTCCTAGCAGATGCCAGGAACTCCATCTGATCGTATTGTTGACGGAAACTTCACCTCGTAGGTGTTTTTAAAAGATCGCCTTGAAGTGCGATATACAACTGGCGAAACTAAGAATGCCTTGCGTGTCGTCATTACTGATCCTTCATGACGAACGAACATCCCTAATTAGCCTTTGTCTTCAACTGAACCTATCTGGAACACAAACTACTATCCTAGTTGTCTTCAAGGTAGATCCGGCTGAATCATATTCTACATCCGCAGATGGTACACTTATATAATTGCCTAACGTGAGGACTTAGACTTACGACTTGTGATTTGGACTTAGCTGTCATCCGCCTACACAAGAAGGACTCATTTGCAAAGACGAACCTAGTACCGGGTGTCGCCAGTGCAAAATCGAGAGTGAGGTGATGTGATTGAAGGTGAAAAGAAGAGTCGTGTGTTGTGTGGTTGAGAGTGAAGAGAGAGAGTGAGTCTTCATTTCCATTCGTCTTCACAAATCAGCTTATTTTTATTAAGGAAATTTCCCACTCATTGTCTGTTAATAGCCTTTGAACATGCACTGTCGATAACATAAAGCGAGAGGAATTACCAAATGTCTACAGCCAATAAAATTACAGATATTAAGAATTAATATATGTCGACATACAATAGGCAAAAGCGCACGTGGATGACTGATAAAGTACAATATAATGTAAAATATATTAGATGACTGCAAACCATAAGCAAAGCGTGGAGAGGACAGAGATAAGAAAGGTTGGCTGCATTCATGTCTGTCGATGGGTTTTTACTTCTATTTAATTCGTCTTCATTTACTATATATCTCATGGCGCCAGTCCGTCGGATCGAACCAAATTATTGTCTGAATTTGTCTGAGTATGGAAAAGTTGTCACTGAAATAAAATACATTATAATTGCCTGAAAGAGAATCAGATTTTATTTCTGTCGTCATGTCTTCATCTGAATACGAGTTTGAATTCGGATAATATAATGTCCGAATTTGAATTTTGTTTCTCGAAAATTGTCTGTACTTGTGACGTCATTATTTTGTCTTATATTTGTTGAGAATAATTTTTTATTTCAAGGTCCAGATCTCGGACTTCTCATACCCCCCCCCCCACACTTTGACTGTCCAACTGGACTGGAAAACGTATGGTAAATTTCGGAGTACTGAGGTTTACCTGGAAATAAAAATATTTGTCTTCAAGTAACTTTGTTGTCTGCAAGGAAAAATAGAAAAGGTGTGTCTTCATCTGTAAGGAAAGAAATAGTGGAGACGAAACATGTACATTGCACACAAAAAATATAATAATAAAAATTAAAGAAATTACAACATAAAAACTTCGAAAACGTAGGAACCAAAATTATATAATAATACAAAAAGAAACAAGATTGTCTTCAAAAAAAAATATTAATAAAAAAAGTGATAAATCGTCGTCATAGCTTTATTGCTGATTTTTGTGATACGCATGTGCTTCCCACTTGTCTATGGAGATGTTCGAGCTATTATCTGCGAATGCAATTTGGCCCGTTCTCAAATTCCCCGCGATCATTCTTCGAGTAACTCGAGGTTTTCTGATATGATTATCCACTCGAACGGCCCAAACGTACTTTCGAATGAAGTCCATGCCCAAAATAAAATGTTTCCTATTGAACAGGCCTTGTGGTGCAGCGTAGACATCGAGGTCGAAATGCAACAATGGATTGTGTTCCGGCTGTAGTAGGATGTTGATCTTCGTATTTACTGTATGATTTTTGAAGAGTCCATATTGGATATGGAACGTATGTTCCGGTGCTGCTGTCAAAAACTGATCAAAGTAATCATAGTAGTCTTGTCCGATAACCGAATGTTGCATTGTTCTGTCAAGAAACGCAGCCACTGGTGTGATTCCATGTCTGGCATACGGACCAGTTGTTACTAACAGGTGAATTACTGATACTAACGGCAATACATTTTCAATTTCTTCTACTGACATATACGGGATGACTTTATTTCCCACAGTTATGCTCCTCGTCGGTGCAAATTCGAGAGGGCGAGGAAGATGCGCCACTCGACATGTGGGACAATCTTGTAAAACTAGGAGACTATACAAAAGGATATATGTGTTATAAAATACATATTAACTTATTACAGTAAAATTTGTATCTTTAGACTACTTACTGTCCACAGAACTGTTGTTGCGGTTGGTACATTTTAACGATAGGAAATTTTGTCGTTAAATGATGGAGAAAAGGAATTTGAAATGTTTAAATAAAATTGTCGGCAAACGAATAAAACTTAATTTTAAATATAATTGTCGACAAACGAAACACACGAGACGGTTTCAATGCACTAATTGTAAACGGAAACGAATATTTTGCGATATCACGCTATGACGTTTCAATTTTATTCTGTCTTAATCCCTAATCTCTTCTCGTTAGTGAAAATTGTCTTTTGTGCGGTAGTGATTTTACCTAGGGATTAAGCCTAGTTGTGATTGTTAGTATGGAACATAGTCCGGGTTTATCTAAGTTAGATAAACGGACTTGTCTTATTTTGTCTTCATTCTGTATTATGAGTTTACAATGTGTGTTGTCTTCACGTGGAATTTGCCTAATTAATTGGTTGGAAAACGGATTACTAATGAGATAAATTACGAGTAAGTACAAATTATATTACATTAGTGTTGTCTTCATACTATAATTACGTAAATTCACATAAAATTAACAATAATTTTTGTCTTTAAGATTTTACGACGTGTGGTAAATCTTCTTTTCCCATTTGTCGACAGAAGCGTTTCCAATGTCGTCAATCATGCATATTTTGCCTGTTTTAAATCCTGACTTCAGCATCTGCTCAGTGATGACACGTTTGTGGGGCTGGCTGTCTTGGATTGCCCACCACACGTGTTGTCGAATAAAGTCTTGGCCTAATATAATATGTTTGGCATGGAACGTGGATGTGTCGACAATATGTATATCAAAATCAATTTCGGCGTCGTCATTGTGTTCAAGTTTGATTTTGATATTAATAATTTTGTCTGTTTTAAAGTTTTTGAACATTCCATATGGGATATGGAATGTGTATGGCTGCACCTTCATGATCCGTTTGTCGTCACGATCGAAGAATTCAGATCCGCAGACCGAATACTTCATGTGCCAATCGAAATGAGCATTTACAGGTACTGGTATATTTTGTCTCATCATTGGTCTGCATGCTATTTTAATATGTGTCATAAAGACTGTCGGCAGGATTTTTAGCAGATCAGTAATTTGCATGTACGGGATCGATCGTCCGCTGATTGAGATTGAACGACCAATTTTGCTATCCCAGATGCGAGATGTGCTGACGTCAACTGATCGTGGATTGTCATAAGATGGTGATGATGATGATAATGTTTTCGCAGGTTTTGTCGACACTGATGGAGCTGGTTTTTTCACCTTAACCACAGGGGTTGAGATCGAGTTGTCTTCAACGTCCATTTTATTGTTGTCGGCAATTGTGAATGTCTTAATGGGTTTTGTTAACACCTGCTTATATGTTGCAGATGTTAATGATGTCGGCATTGTCGTAGCGGATGTCGATGGAACTGGCGACTTCATCGTTTTTTCTATCTGTTCAAATTTTTCAAGTTCCGGATCCTCGCGGATTGTCTCGAGAAAACGAAGAGGGATCGGCGGTGGTGAAAGGGTTGTCTTATGTAAGTTGTCTTCAATTATTTCCATCTCGTCGGTAACGATGCTAAGACAGTCGTCGGTGTCTTCAATATTAATGATTTCTTTGGCTTCGAGAGCCTTGTCCTTGACTTCATTTCGATTTTCAATTGTCTTAATAATTGTCGTTATCGTTTGTGTTGCTGTCGCGTTGTGGTGTCTTAAAAAATCGCGAACGATTCTTGCTTCTTCCAGTGTCGTCACTTGGCTGTCGAGCAGCTTGCGATTCGCATCAAGTTCGCCGAGTGTGATGTCAAGGAATTCGATCATCTCATTCTCGAATTTGGTGCTGTCTACACAAATGCAAATGTCTGTCTTCACAAGTGTCTTCATCTGGTCGGCATTAATTGTCGGGATTTTAGGGATGTCGATTGAATTTGTCGTCAAATTAACTTGTCTTAGCGAGTCAACTGTCAATCGAAGTAAATCGATTTTGTCTGACAGATGATCGAGAGAATTAATGACTTCATCGACTTCGTCTCGTTTTTGTTGCGAGACGATGCCTTTTTTCAAGATTGATGTCTTCTTGAAGGTATTGACGACAATGTCTTGGACTTTGGTAACATTAGTTACGATGGTTTTTTGGACATCGGACCAAGATTTTGTCGGCATAGTTGGGGAACTGTGAACATAATAAAGTATGAAACAATTATTAGTTGGAATTAGAGTTCGATCGTAATGTTCGAGGCTCTAATTCTGATGTTTCTTTTAAAATGATGTTGTCTTCATTTAATGAGGGTGTGTCGTCATCTATAATATTAGGTACTGGATCTTTCCCTACTATTTTCAGATTTTTAATGTTCTGAATGACTTCATAACCATTTCTATTTTTGAGTTTATAAGTAGATTTACCTATTTTGTCTACAACGAAATAAGGTCCTAGCCATTTGGGATTGAGTTTGGCTGCAACACCTTGTTCCTTAGAAGATTGAGTATGATTTTTAATAAAAACTTGTTTGCCTATTTCTAAGGTTGTGATGTAATTTGTCTTATTATGTCGCGATATACGTCTTTCATGTGTCTTTTTGATGTTTTCCCTAGCTTGTGAGATTATGTCTTCATATTCGTCGTTGGTGATTAAGACTGGGTCTCCATCTACATCGAATTTGACTTTACACATCAAAGATAAAGGGGAAAACTTCGTGACTGAATGTTCAACTGAATTCAACCTGTGTTCAATGTCATCAATGAAGAGGCACCAACTACTGTGTAATGTCGGGCAGAAGATTCTCAAGCAGTCACCTATTATCTTCATACGTGTCTCCACAGGATTTGAAGATGGCGTATAAATAGAGGTAAACCTTGTCTCAATATTCTTCTTCCTCCAGTATTCAATCCAGTAATGTGACCTAAATTGAGTACCATTGTCTGATAAGATTGTCTTCACTTGACCATGATCTCTCATGAATTTTTCTACTGCTTGTACACAAATGTTGGCACTCACCTTTTTTGTCGGGTACAATTTTGTGAACTTGGTAAAAATGTCCATAATGACTACAATTTTTGTGAGTTTGTGTTTGCCAGCAGGTAATGGACCAAAGATGTCGATTGCAATCATATCAAGAGGTTTGTCTGCAGTTACAGGAGTAAATTCTCCTTTTAATGTCTTATTATAGTTTTTAGCTTGACTGCATTCTAGACATTTTGACACAAATTTTTCGACTTCTTCCTTGCAATAAGGCCAGTCGAAAGGTCTTCTAACTATGTCGAGTGTCTTTCTCATACCAGGATGACAATGATCGGTATGATAGAATTCAATGAGTCTTCTTTTCATAATTGTAGGTGCAAATACTCTAAGTCTGCCAATACGGTTTTTAAAGTATGCGATACCTTTTTGAATGACTACATTAGGTGACTTTTTCTGAATTAGTTTCCTAATTACAGGGCATCTTTTTTGCAGAGTGACTATGTTTCTCATGAGTTCAGTGACAGTGACTTCACCTTTGGGGTTGCCTATCATGAAAAGCATAGACTTGTCTTCATCTTCATCTGCAATTAGATTTCCAATTGTCGTCAACTGATTTTGTATGTCTTCAATTTGTTGATTTGTCGTCAGTGTCATACATTCTCGTTTGTCTTTTACAGGTTGAGATCCACAGAATCTACTGAGAGCGTCTGCAGCTACATTTTCGACTCCAGGGATGTGTTCAATTGACTGAATGTCGAAGCATTGTAAATATTCTCTCCAGCGATAGACTCGAGGTGAGACATCGGAGACTGTGAAGAGATGTTTCAACGCTTTGTGATCTGTCTTCACGTGAATTTCTCTGCCTACAAGAATATATTCGCACTTACGAATGACGTAAACGATTGCTAGCAGCTCTTTTTCGAAAGCATGGTAATTATGTTCTGATGTCTTGATGAGTCTGCTTACCATAGCTAACACTTTAGGTTTGTCTTCATCGTCGTATTGTATTATCATCCCTGATATGGCAAATTCTGACGCATCAGTGATGATATAGAATGTCTTATTCCAATCTGGGTGTGCCTGCAATATACATTCTCCTATTTCTCTTTTAAATGTGTCGAAACTTTGTTGTTCAGTTTGTGTCCACTTAAAAGTGACGTTGTCTTTTAGAAGATTGTAAAGTGGTGCACCAATTTCAGCACATTTCACTATGTGTGATCTGTAGTAGTTGACTACACCAAGAAATGACTGCACTTCTTTTTTGTTTTTGGGTGTCTTGAATTTGTAGATGGCTTCAGCTCGTTTTGGATCCGGTTTGACTCCATCTGCATTGATTATGTAGCCCAGGAATTTGACTTGGTACAGACCGAATTCGCATTTTTCAAATCTGAGTCTCATGAATGCGTCGTCAACTCTTCCTAAAACCATGTCTAAATCTTTCATATGTTGTTCGGGTGTCTTGGAAAATATAACTATGTCGTCAACATATATGGCTACACAATAATCGAGACCTCTGAAGACTTCTCGCATGGCTGCAATAAAGGCTGGCATTGAGTCTTTGAGTCCGAAAGCAATTCTGGTAAAAATGTATGTGTGTCCTTTGTACCTGAATGCTACATATTGTTGTGAGTCTTCATCTAGTGGAATATGTAAAAATCCACTGGTGATGTCTAGTTTTGTAAAAATTGTCGCTCCTAAAAATCTTGTCTTCAATACGTCGATAGGAGGTACAATGTCGCCACTCATATACATATATTTATTCAGTTTTTGGCTGTCGATACAAGGTCTTAATTCTCCTGATGGTTTTTTGATGACTGTCAAAGGAGAAATGTATCTGGATCCTGAACTTTTGATAATGCCTTCATTTTCCCATCCTCGGATGATTTGTTCAACTTCCTCAAGGTAGGCTTGGGGAATTGGTCTTTCCTTAGGATTCATTTCGGGAATGTCTTCATGCATTAGGAGTTTATGGGTATACTTGTTGCACTTGCCTATTCTGTTTTCAAAAACTTTGTGATTTTTATATAGTACGTCTCTGAATAATGTCTTCAAAACTTGTGGTAATTCCGCTTCTTTCACGATGTTATTGATTTTTTGTTCAATATCAAGTGGAATTGTCGGCATCATTCTAATTTGAAAGATATTATTTGATTTATCTAACTGGACGGCTTTAAATGAATGATATTTGTCTCTTTTGGGAGATAGCATTGTGAAGGTTCTGTCTGCTATCCTGGGAATTATGTCATATTCGTACATGAATGTCCTACCAAAGATACAGCGTGTGTTCAAATTTTTGGCAATTCTAACTATTGTTGTGTATGGATGGATTTTGCCTTCAGTGTCTTCAATATCCATTTCCAACATGAGAGTGCCTTTGATGATTATAGGTGTTTTACCTATAGCTCCTCCTATCCTAACTGAGGGGAGTTTAAACTTATGAAAAGTTGTGTCTACATGAGTTTGTTCTAGTTCATCGAGAAATTCTTCAGTGATGAAAGAATAAGGTGAGCCTATGTCTAGAAAAGCTTTGTATTCTGTCTGCAAAGTTCCAAGTTTGAAGTAGATATAGAAGGCTGGAATAAATTGTTCGACTTCATACCTAGCTGGAACATTGAAATTATTTTCAGGTTTTGTCGTCAAATTTTCACCCATTTCGTCATCAACTCCTTTTGTGTCTTCATTATCTAGAACGTCTTCAACTCTAGCTATTATATCGTAATCAATTTCATTGATTGCTAAAATAACATCGATGTTTTCGTCTTCAATAAATTCGTCTTCAAGGTTGACAATTTTTTGAGTATCTAATTCTTCGGTTTCTGTGTCGTCAGAAGAATCGTCTTCAGGAAATTCAGTGATTTCATTGAAATATTCTGGATCAGTCTCCATTCTTTCAATTTTGTCGCTAACTAAATTGCCTAAGAGTGTGTCGATTTCTATGACTTCATTTTTAGTGTATGTTCTAGGTTTACCAATAAGGTTTGATATATCTCTAAGTCTATGACTGCCTAGATCATCAGCCATTCCTAGTGGTGTTGCGAATAGTCTACCTAAATCGAGAATAAAAAGGGATGGTGAGAGTGTCTTCAATCCCCATATTCTGCGGTTAATTTTCTTGATTTCGACTTGATAAAGTTTTTGATGTCTACTTTCAGGATTAGGAGAAACTGTCGTCATGATTAATGTTTTTGCCTTCAATTCAGATAGAATTTTATGAATGAGTGTCTTCAATTTTTCAATGAAATCGTCAATGTCGAAATGTTTACCAGAGGTAAATCTTTCGTCATAACCGATTATTACACAGTCGTCAGGTTTAATATATTTGACTATAAAATCTTCTAAATGTGAAAGACTTTTAGTGTGATAATAAATGTCTTCTTTGTCGCCAAGCCGATGTGCATTAGAAAGGATCGATCTTTTTAACCAAGAGAGAATGGATGAGTCGCCATAAACAGTGTAATGTTTCCATCTCGCTGGCAATTCAGGTTCGGGCCTTTTCTTTCTGCCATTGTTGCCAAATATTTTGTACCCTTTTCTTTTGTCTTCACTAGATGAGCGGTCTGTATGGGTACTTACAGCCGCTGGTTGTCGTTTCCCGAATGTTCTTCAGAAGGTTTGTCTTCAGATTTGTCTTCATTGTCAGATTCTTGTCGATCAATTTTATTGACAAAATCTGTCTTTTTGACTGCATCTGTGTCTTGCTTTTTGAAGAATGGTCTTCGTGGAAGATGAGTTTCGTGACTGTCTGACTTCTGAACTAATTGTTTCGGAAGTTGGGGAATGTCTCCATAAAGATTTTGTAGATATCTGACTCTGTTGGCAAACTGTTGAGCATTTTTCCAATCTTTTTCTCGCAGATGAGCTCGAAGATGGAATGGCACTTTAGGACATAAAATAGAAATAATTTGTCCTATCGTTACGGTTTGTGTCTCCATTAGTCGAATATAGCAGTGTGTCACAAAATCTGCTTCGTCTACAAAGGTTCGGCTGTCATATTTCAAACTTTCGATTGTCTTCACTTCTCTCGTTCTGCTTGTCATGCACCACTGAGTATCTAGGAATCTTTGTCTGCACAATGCGTATCCTAGATTAAACGGAAGGGTACTGCCTACAGGGAATTTAGTGAAATCGAGTCTAGTTTGGAATATTTGAGCACGTTTCATGTCGTTTGTCATATGTTTAGTTAGGCCATCAAATTCCTTAATAAAGGTAATTGGTAACCTAGTGTCTGATTTTCCAGTATATGGCTTCATATGAACTGGATCGAGAACTCGAGAGGAGTTTTCTCTATCATTTGGATTGCCTGCATTACTATTTGAAGCTAAATTGCTACTTAAAGTATTGTCTTCATACGCGTTTAACAATTCGAGATCTCGGGGTTTATAGGCTTGAGGATATTCTCCAAAGTCTTCCTGATCTGAATCGTCATTATAAACTTGAACTTTTGGCTTTTTAATATTCGAATAATTGGTGTTTGTCGTCATATTGTGTCGAGATTTGTTTTCAATATTCGAATAATTAAATTGCGATGTGGATGGCGGAATTACTGAGGGTTCATTACGAGAAATGAGATTTGTCAGTTCATTATTTATGGGGATAGAATATTGTTTTCCTCCTATACTAATTGTCGCCATGCCTTGGGTGATTTCTTTGTCTTCATAGGATGTGGAGTTGATTTTTGGTGGTGGCATTGTCATCCAATGGGGAACAGATGTGTTTGTGTCTGCAGGTATGTTTCTCATTTGGCTAATATTTGAAGAAATTTGTGGATTTGAGTGACAATGAAATGACGTACATGTGTCGGAAAAGTGAACTGAAGGATGATTCAATGTTGACTGAGATCTGATACGATTGTCGAAAGAAGTGGTGTTGTCTAACAAAGTATGATTAATGAAGCTACTAGCATCGTGTTGTGTCGACAATATACTTTGATTTCTGACAGCATTGAAAGGAATTTCTTGTGTCGGCAATTTTCTAATATCTTCGTCGCGATTAAATTGTCTAACTTCACGTAGTTCGTCTCTTTGTTTAGTGACTTGTCTTAACTGACCATGAATGTCTTCAATGACTTGAACTAATTGCATTGTCGTCAAAGGTTGGCGTTTTTCTTCTTGTCTAGCCATGAAATTTTCCTTGTCTGTTTCTTCCATTTTCGCAGCACTTTCTCTAACATATTGATCCCATAGAGCGGCTAGCCTAACTTGTTCGGGGGTAGGTGGGACATAGCCTGGTGTATATGATTTCAACCGTTGAGGTGGCGGAAAATTGAAAGGTGGTAGATTGAGTCTACCAGGAATATATGAGGTTGTCGTCATTACAGGGATTTTAGACTTATCAGAACTTGAAAGTTGTCTAAAATGACTGGTTGCAGCAGTGGCTACTGTTGTGACTACAGGTTGATTTGTCGTCATAGGATTAGAAGTGGTAAGGCTTAACCCTAACAGATTGTCTTCATCATTTGAGGCAAGTTCGTCTATATTATTATCTTGACCAGATTCACTCATATTGTACACAATAAATATATGTTATGCAAGAAATATGAAAATAATATGCAAGAAATATACGAGAATAAATTGTCTTCAAATGTTTGTCGTCAAATAAAATGGTAAAAATGTACTATTACTATCGACGAACAAATTTGTCAAATAAAATTTTCGAAATATTTTACGAAAATGTTTTTCGAAAGATCGAAAAATAAAAATAAAAATATTTCGAATTGTCGTAAATAAAAAATCGAGTTGTCGCACTTTGACCAAAAACACTTTGAACAAAAGGTAGTTAATTGAAATGTAAAAACTCACCAATTGTCGTCAGATGAATTAGCAACAGAAGTGGTGCTGCTACTCATTTTTGTGTCTGCAGAGGATTCCGGATCTTCGGAGGTTGTTGTCGAGGACCGATGATCTGTTTTGATTTTTGTTTTCAGATTTACGCGAGTACGAGCGGATCGCGATTTGAATTTTCGAGCGCGGAGACGAATTTTGAGAAATTATGAAACACGCACGATTGACTACAAGTTCAACTTTATAGAAAGCTGTACAAGGTTTGACTTTAAGGAGACGCGAATGTCGACACACTTTTCGAAAAAGGCGAATCCAAAAAAAAATAAATAAAATTTAATAAAGATTTTATTTGAAGACGAGATTTGTCTTCAAAATTGAAAAAGGCGGAAAAAAGGCACACTCTTATTACTTCGCGAATTGCGGAATGTCTAATAAAAAGCGGCGAATGTATAAAAGAAACACGAACATTTTGAAAAACACTTTGAAAAATAAATTAAATAAAAGTCTTGGCTTACTTGGAGGTAGATGTTGCTGCTTCCAGGTAGAGCTGTTGAATGATTTTCGACTGCAAAAGTGTGTTACTTGTCCACGTGTGTCTTCTGATTGGAAAATCCAATCCATTGTTGAATTGAAATGTGTGTCTTCTGATGTCTTATCTCATGTGTTTCAGGATTCTCGCCTTTTTTACCCATTCTATCGAATTTTGTGCGGGGTAAAAGTGTTTGCTGCAAAAACTTGTTCAACATGAAATGTTGAAAATTGTGATTTTGTCTTCATGTCTTCATATATTTCGTATTCCATTGTCTTCAACTGAATTTCGGCTTGAATGACTGCAAATTTTGACAAGTTTTATTCCATAGACCAAATGGAATTTTCGAGACTTGACTAATTTTACGAATTGTGGTCTTTTTCTTGTGATTTTTCTCGTCATTTGGGGAGAAATTTAGAGTTTTCGAAATTCGAAAAATCACAAGTTTCGATTCATTTAATTTTGTCTTCATTTTTCGTAGAAATTGTCTTCATGTCTTCATATTCCGTGAGGAAGGGAAGGATCCAAAAAGGGGAAAAAGGGAAAAAGTAGAATTTAAAAATTCTTTGTCAAATTTGTCTGTCACCACAGACGATGTAATGAAACATACATGGAAATAATGAAATATAAGAAATGCATAGAAAAGACATAATAAGAGGCATATAAGAGAAATACATAAGAAAATACATAAGAATAAAAGGACATAATAAAAAGTACATAAGAAAAATAAGAAATGCATAAGAATGAAGTGACATGGGAACGGAATGTGGAAAACAAGTGTGATTGTTCTGCTGTTTGTCTTCATGTCTTCATGAGCTTATTGCTGAATCTAATTTGCTGAGAATTACGTCGATAGATGGAAAAGGTGAAGGTGAAATTGTCTTCATCTATCGGAATTAATTTTGATGAGGCCAAAGGAGAAAACGGCCCCATCACGGTCGCCAGCTAACCCAGTATCGGGGGTTTACAACCTTGATAAAATGACAGATTTTTCTTTTGAAAAAGATTTACTAACTTCGAGTTCCATTA
Source organism: Ericerus pela (assembly GCA_011428145.1). Lineage (NCBI taxonomy): Eukaryota > Metazoa > Arthropoda > Insecta > Hemiptera > Coccidae > Ericerus > Ericerus pela. Next base: position 107,226 of record WOFM01000435.1, read on the forward strand.
GTAAATTGTCGTCATTTTGTCTTCACTCGATCTACTAGAGAGAAACTTAAAACAATGTTGTCGGCATTGAAACCTATGAGACATGTCGTAAGCTGAATGAAGTTAACGAAATTCACTTCAAGTTGTCTTCAAAATTAACTTTTATCGAAAGAACTCAAATAGAAGTAGGCCTGTAGGTAACGGAAGGCTTAGGCATTTTCGTGTCTCTGGGCTAACTAGTAAAACTAATTGTCCTGTCACGGTCGCCATATTTTATGAGGCATCCGAGATCGATCCCTGCCACAGTCGCCAGTAATATGTGCAGCATACGAAATCGATTCCAGTTACGTGTCATAAAGTCAACCTTTAATGTATAGTGGTGTTTAAATGCTAATGACGTCACAATGTCCTACAGTTAGGGCATCATGCAGCCGAAACACTGATTCGAGGGGTCTTGAATTGTGTCTTCAAGACATTTTGTTTTTTGACTCTGACTATGTCCTACGGCTGAATTCTTCTTGACTTGAATTAGGCTTCATCAGACACGGCAAAACGCAGCTTACTTTTGTCTTCATACCTCAGCAAATTAATATGACGAGTCAGCAATAAGCTAAGTTGTGTGGAAAGAAAAGCCTAACAAAGTTTCGATCCATACAAGGTTCGAAACTTACAAAAACGAACAGCAGAATTATTTTGTCAAAGACTATAATTACAAAAGAACTATAGTGTCGACAAAGCGGAACAAAGCATAGTATGTAGCGGAAAAAATAAAAAGTTAAAAAAAAAGCTATTACAGACAACAAGTAGGGGAAACCATCAGAGAGTTGTTGTGTCTTCACCTAATTGTGTGTCTTCATGAGTGATGATTTTAGTTGTGTAAAAGACTCCTAATATAAAACTTTAGGTCTCGGAGTTTTTGGTGATAAGTGAGGATGAGGTGAGAAAAATACTGACATAGATGGAATCAAATCCACTATGTGAAAAAGAAGGCTCTACGCGGCCTTTATATGACAGAGCAAGGCAGTCATCTCGAACCAAGCTTGTCTGGAATTTGTCTTCAACACACCAAATTTCCCTCCTAGCAGATGCCAGGAACTCCATCTGATCGTATTGTTGACGGAAACTTCACCTCGTAGTGTTTTTAAAAGATCGCCTTGAAGTGCGATATACAACTGGCGAAACTAAGAATGCCTTGCGTGTCGTCATTACTGATCCTTCATGACGAACGAACATCCCTAATTAGCCTTTGTCTTCAACTGAACCTATCTGGAACACAAACTACTATCCTAGTTGTCTTCAAGGTAGATCCGGCTGAATCATATTCTACATCCGCAGATGGTACACTTATATAATTGCCTAACGTGAGGACTTAGACTTACGACTTGTGATTTGGACTTAGCTGTCATCCGCCTACACAAGAAGGACTCATTTGCAAAGACGAACCTAGTACCGGGTGTCGCCAGTGCAAAATCGAGAGTGAGGTGATGTGATTGAAGGTGAAAAGAAGAGTCGTGTGTTGTGTGGTTGAGAGTGAAGAGAGAGAGTGAGTCTTCATTTCCATTCGTCTTCACAAATCAGCTTATTTTTATTAAGGAAATTTCCCACTCATTGTCTGTTAATAGCCTTTGAACATGCACTGTCGATAACATAAAGCGAGAGGAATTACCAAATGTCTACAGCCAATAAAATTACAGATATTAAGAATTAATATATGTCGACATACAATAGGCAAAAGCGCACGTGGATGACTGATAAAGTACAATATAATGTAAAATATATTAGATGACTGCAAACCATAAGCAAAGCGTGGAGAGGACAGAGATAAGAAAGGTTGGCTGCATTCATGTCTGTCGATGGGTTTTTACTTCTATTTAATTCGTCTTCATTTACTATATATCTCATGGCGCCAGTCCGTCGGATCGAACCAAATTATTGTCTGAATTTGTCTGAGTATGGAAAAGTTGTCACTGAAATAAAATACATTATAATTGCCTGAAAGAGAATCAGATTTTATTTCTGTCGTCATGTCTTCATCTGAATACGAGTTTGAATTCGGATAATATAATGTCCGAATTTGAATTTTGTTTCTCGAAAATTGTCTGTACTTGTGACGTCATTATTTTGTCTTATATTTGTTGAGAATAATTTTTTATTTCAAGGTCCAGATCTCGGACTTCTCAGTACCTATATGTTTTAAATGTCGTAGTTATTGGTTGAAAATTTTATAGTCGAAACGAAAAAACAGCCATTCTGTTAGTACTGTATGGCCAATCCCCAATAAAATCAAAAGGTCAAGTCCTTGGCTTAGTACTAACGTTTGTTTTAAATTTCCTGACTATCGGATAAAAATTGTGACCTGTACCATGGTAATAAAAACTGCCTCATGTAATTTATAGGTATAGTATACATACAAATTTGAGTTACCTATAAATATTTCTTCTGTTAAGAAACGAAAAAGGTACCCACACTCAGATCGTTCCATCACACCAAGATTAATAAGTAGATTTTCAATAGAAAACCTGCATAAAAATGAAACGTGTACATTTATTTAATTAAGTGTAAATTAAATAGGTAGCCTACAAAAATCATCTTCAACATCCTCGACTGTGCAAGAAATGCTAACCGTGTAAATTTTATTCTAATTTAGAAACAAGAAATACGTACCTATATGATACGCAAAAATTTCATTTTGAATACCATCCTCGATTTTTTTCTCAATTAATAATTTTTTTTTTTGAAGTTTGTCCTCTCTTGTGTATTTTAGTACCTAACTAGCCTATCTGTTTCGTTGATAAAAGTTTTGAAATAAAGTAGCAACCATAACTTTAATACCGTACCTACGTTATTAACCATAGTTCGATACCATACCACCATATTTTACTTCGACTATATACATAATGGACTGCTCATACTGATAAAATTAACATTGGCTTATATGGAGACACCATGAAGGCGTACATTTCATTTAAAAGTTTTATTTTTTTAGGATTAATCAAATATCATACGTCAATTGATTTAATAATTTGGAGGATTTGCATTGTCATTTTACAAAATGAAAGTGTTTTTAAAATTAAATAGCGTCATTTATTCCTTTTTAACATTCTTAGATGAATTCTCTTTGAAACATTATTTTCGTTCATATCTTCCAACTCCATTTTAAAATGTACGATTATAGACTGAAAGTCAGCAATTGTATTCCACGGACATAAGAATGAATAAAAGATGATCAGCCTAAAGCCAGTAAATGAGCAAGGGAGTTAAAATTTAATTACACAGAAGCACGCACAAAACATCACTAATGAAAGAATCCTAATTAATTTAACAACGACGAATCGAAAAGAATTCATAGGTGAATTCTGTTTGATTTGTCACTGAAACCTGATTAATTTAATGGCAAATTGAAGAGAATTTGTAGGTAAATTCTTGTTGATTTGTCGCTGAATCCAGATTAATAACAATTTATATTCACATACTGTTAATATATAAACCTGAATTTATAACTGTTGATCTTCAAAGTATTTTAGCCATAACTAAATTTATTTCAAATAAGAAAACCTGGTTAAAAATACGTTCAATTTGAGAATTCTGATTTTTTAATATTGTGAAAGAACAGCTTGATAAGGGAATTAACTTTTGAATGGAATGTACATTTCATTTGGTTGCCTTCAACATTTTATCAGTATGCGCAGTCCATTATGTATATAGAAGCAATTAGCTCTATATATATTTTATACAGCTAATTGTAACCTATAAAACTTATTAAATTTATTCCAATACATGCCATCGGCAGCACAAAAATATCACTGGTTATTTTTTCCGCCTTGAATATTGTCTAATTTGACACATTTCGAAATCTCTAGCCACGAATTTCTTTTTAGAAAGTGGTCATAATTTGTGTCGAAGAAAAAAATAAAAAATAAAAAAAATAGCATCGAGCCATGTAGTGTAATTGTTTTTATATTTTACCGATTAACACGCTGCTCGATTCGTATTCTATTGAAATTTTTACCAAAATTATTTGTTTTGCCTGCATCGCATTTATTGTTATATTTTCAGGCGTTTTTTGACATTTTGGAAAATCAAATGTTATTAACGCACGCGCGCGTACCTCTCCAGTCCGAGTTATTTTTCTTTAAATTAATGCCGAAAATTCGCAGTTATAGTTGCGCAGCTGCGGTTGTAACCGTCTGAAATGGTGAATTGTGAGACGCCATGTGGGAACCACCTGAATTTCTGCCCGTCGACGAACACTTCGAGACGAAATGCATTCACGCCGCGTTTAATCCGGCCGACAATCCGACATTAGGTGTCGTGCCGCCCATCATTTTGAGTTCGACTTTCCATCAGAAAGATGTTACGAAACCAGGGGTGAGTAAAGAACGTAATAGAATTTTGTAAAATTTCGAAAATTTCGGTTGAAATTTAGGTTGACTTCCGACAGCTACGTAAACGGTGGCTTGAGACGCACCCAGATGATGCGTCGACAAGTACCTACATAATGAAAATGGAGAAAAATCGGTTCGATGTGGCGGTAGGAGAAGTCGTATTTTAAGAGTTTACGACCTGCTCGCAGGTAAAACCATCAACACATCATTTCTCCGTTCACCAATAAAAATCCCGCTTTCACGAGGATACACCTGCCACTCACTAATGAAGATCCTACTTTCTAAAGTATCGGCCCCAGCCCACCTACCACCCACTAACAAAAGATACCGCAACCTAAGGAACAATATTTGTATTAAGTTTACCTCTTATCAGTGAACCACTAAAATATCGTAATCTCGTGTCATTTTGCATAACAGATATATAATGTTCGAAATTTGTACCTAAGAAGCCTAATAACTTGAAAACAAAGAAAGACTGACACTTCAAACTTGGCACAATTACTCAGCTACGTAAGTACTATTAGTGTACCAAATTTGTAGTCGATCGGTGAGGGGCCCGTATTAGAGTAGTACCCTCGATATTGACGTGTAGTCTGTTAGGTGCAGAGAAAGACACTCTCCCCTCCTACCACCCACTAATGAAGATCCCACTTTCTAAAGTATCTGCCCCAGCCCACCTACAACTCACTAACAAAAGATACCGCAACCTAAGGAACAATATTAGTATTAAATTTACCTCTTATCAGTGAACCACTAAAATATCGATATTGAAAATTCCGCCCCCACTTCTTGTACTAAAAGGCTGAAATTTGGTAGACAAATATACGTTATGCCCCAGATTTATCATTATCACGTTTTGTGCAAATTGGATCATCCACGGACCATACATTTTGTATTGTTACTCGAAGTTACTAATTTTTTCATAACACGACAATGGAGCAATTTTTCAGTTTCAGTAAAGGACAAATTTTGCACATATAAATGGGTGTTACAATGCAGATGGGCCGCATTGACTTTTCAAAATACTTTTGCGAACCGGAAATTAAATTTAGGTCTACAATTTTCAAATGTGACGTACAAGGAGGGCCTTAAATGAGATTCTCCTCCGTAAGGGGTCTTGCAAACTTTTTGCTGGCGAAAACAATTTCTTAAGTGATTTTTTTGTTCGAAAACATTTACATACATTTTTTCCCAACATTTCCCCATTTTTCCTATTTTTTGGGTGTTTTCTGGAGGGATTTTGACCCCCAAACCCCCCTCGTTGTGTACAGCCCTGATGACTTATCCGTTCGCAGCTACTAACGTGTATATAATATCTATATGCTGTTTTTTCCCTTGCAGGCCAGTAGGCATACCTATTAAATTTTTTTTCTTTCTATTTTCCTCCATGATCTTTTTTTTTTTTTTTTCATGAACCCTTTGTGGGTTGCAAGTTTCCCAGGCGTGTTGTGGGGGAACCCTATTCACCTAGGTTTGGATTGTATTATTTGTTTTCGAGTTATTAGCTATTTAATGGCATTTAGTCCTGGCAAACAATAAACGAACTCCAACCCAACTCGATTTCACTTGTTAATGTAACTTTAGTTTAATGTATCAGGATAGGACAGTGGTCGCCAAATTGTCTAAATAACTGTGCTACTTTTAGTATTAAAAATACTTAGGTCGTGAGCTACTGTAAGTCGTGAACTACTATAAGCTGTGAATTACTGTAAGTCATAAACTACTGTAAGTCAAAACTTTATATTGAATAGAACCAAAATATTTTGAACAAGATTAAGTATATGGCCAAGACTTCGGCTTATCATCGTACGTTGAAAGTTAAAAACCGATTACCCTGAGATGAAATTTTGATATTCTGGTTACGGGCTTGTTCAGAACTAAATCCTTAGGCATTATTTGCTGGTATATACCAATCCTTTTCCTTCACACCTGTGAACTCATTAATCACCATCATTAAATTCGTACTTTATTTATTTAATCTTGTGGCTACACTGTCGTTTCACGTGACAAACATTAAACTATCAATTAGTTGATCTCATACCGGTTCATTTACCTCCGTTTATCTCATCTTGTATGACTAACTTTGAATCATAATTTTTCAAACAGATTTTCTTGAAATACGTTGCACATCTTCCACTTGATTGAGTCTAAATGTCTTTTTCTCCCATCTCTGCAAATACTCTGTTTCCTGCATCTCAATATTATCGAAGTTTGAAATTTTAGCACAAATTGTCGAGTAATTAGAACTTGAGTGTAACCTTATTTTGCTATACCGAATAGGTTTAACAATTTTTAACGAATATGCGATAATCGTATTCAAAAATGAAACTAATAAGTGTCACCAGTTTGGAGGAAAAAATACTTGTAATATTTCTGAAAAGTTTTGTAGGTTGCCTACTTAGAAACGAAACCCTTGAAATGTTTTGAAATTTACGTAAAAATTATTTTTACCAGGGACGTCTAAAAAAGAAGCTCAGATTCTGCTACAAAAACAAGTCCGCACAATCACCAACTCGGGAGCAATTAATTTTTCATTAATGGCAGGGGTGGCAACTTTCGTGTCACAGGTGTCGCACGTGCGACATGCCAGAATTTTTTGCTGCGACAATTGCAAACCCTCACTGAAAATTTTGCATCGTATCTTTGGTATTTGTTTGTTATAAAATATAAATAATTTTTTTTTCTTTTCAACCCACTTCCCTTTTTGCCTGCGAGTCTCATATTTTGAGTTTTCAACATGCTAAAAGAATCGAAGTTGCCGCCTCTGATTAATGGGGCTATGATCAGCCATAAAAGAGCGAAAAGTGAAAAGGTGCATCATTTTTTCCTCATACCTTCAAAAGTACAAAGGTAATCCAAATCCAAATCCAACTGAAACTGATCTGATGCACTCGGGGTATGGTAATACTATGCAACAAGTCAGCCAAGCAGGATTCCTTGTTATTTGTGGCACTTTCGGCAAATAAGAGAGTGCAGGGAATCAAATTTGACACTTTATAGGGGGTAAAAGCTGTAAGCGAATGTTGGGATATTTCTTCCGATAGTTATGATCACAAAATGGCTAGAAAGATATGTTAAATATATGGGATGGGGAAGTGATACTTCAAAAGAGAATACGTAGGTACCTATAGTTTAAAAAAAATTTTTTTGAGCAAAATCTGTCCTTTGACAATTAAGTATTAGTAAGTATTCTTCTCATAAGTGTGAGGCGATAATTATACAATTTTTCACAATTATCTTTCCACCCAACAAAGGGATATGATTCGATAACCTTGAAAGTAGGTTCCTCTTTTGCGGCAAAATTAGTTGTTTTACACACGTATGTGCTCGCAGTTGCTAACTGCGAACAATTGCTATGGCATGAGAACATCCTTTTAAGTTATTTATGGACATCTATACCTAAAAGTTCAGGTCAATTTTGACCGAAATTTTAAGAAAACTGACGGTTAGTGGTACCATTTCTTGTCGCCTGACTGAACTATTGTTTTTTCTTATTTTAATTTTTCAACAAAAAAAAAAAATCATTTAAAAACCAGCAGTGGACTCATTATCGTGAAATATTTAGCCTTACAGATATGCACGATGGCAAAATCCGAATCGAGAAATGCTCGAAAAAACAATGGCTGTTTTGGAAAATGGAAAGTACGCGAGTTGTTACGCTACAGGCATTGCTGCTATAGGCATGGTGACTCATTTATTGAACATTGGAGACCACATTTTGTGCATCGAAGATGTGTACGGAGGTACTCACTTGTATTTCGACACCGTTGCACTCAATCAAGGAATTACTGTAACATACGCCGACCTAACAGTTGCTGATAACGTGGATAAAAATATTACTAAAAATACAAAAGTACGGTGTTAATTTATTTTTCTACCATTACGACTTAATTTTTTGATTAAATCTTGCAAGAACTTCATACCTATATACAGGGTGTCCAAAAATTAAATGGCGTAACTTTTTATGGTCGATTTTTAAGTTTAAAAAAAAAAAAAAGTCACTTTTGTCAAGCGCCAAGAAGAGTATCCTTTCGGAGTTATAATTCCTCCCCTGTGAAAAAAAAAATCAAAAATCGATTATATGTACTTAATGTTCCAAAAAAATAACAAAAAAAGGAACGATATTTGGTACTGAGGAGTAACCAAATACTATTCATTTTATTAATTTTCACTTGGATTTCGAAGTCCTATCCACATTTAGAGAGGAAAAAGAAAGGCTGCCATTTTTCTAATAGTCATATAATATTTTTAAACCTTTATTGTAGGTATCGGAAAATGAGTTCCATCATATTATTCAAACATGAAACTTACACTTTAGATTATCTCTTTCTGAAAACTCAGAAAGTAACTTACTTTTCGAAAAAAACAGGATTTAAAATTAGAATTTGGTTGACATTGTTCATAAGTTTAAGCAACATACACTCACCCATTATTCCTTATTCGATGGAACCTTAGGGAACATATTAACTGAATTTTAATTTTCAGTATTATTATTCTCGAAAAATACTGAACTTTTACAGACGGATAAAATTTACCTTTGGCGTGTATTTTTTTCTCCTGAACAAAATGGTGAAACTCATTTTTCGATACAACAAAGGGTTAAAAAGATACGACCAATTATTCAAAAAGTGGTAACCCCTTATTCTCTCCCTCCAAATGCGAGTAAAACTTTAAAAGCTTAGTGGAGATATATAGTATAAAATAAATACTTATTCCCCTATAAAAAATTTCGTCCAATTTTGTTGATTTTTGGGGAACTTTTATCTTAATTTTGAGTTTTTTCCTCCCACTTTTGTGGACTATAGCTCCATGAGAGAGCGTTTCTCAGAAATTTTGTTTAATGGTAGGTACATTGTGTACCGAAGGGGAAGAGTTGTTATTGGTTGGCCGAATGCGAATTTACAACACGCCATGTAGGCGACTTCATAAAAAGAAGGAGGTTATCAATTTACACCGATTTTAAAGAACTTTTTTTCAAATCATACAAGGTAGTCCCCTTAAATTTTTTTTCTAATTGATGGGAATAAAAAACTGTTAGTTTTAAAGTGATATTGTCGCCAGCGCTAGAAACAAAAATCATTGAAAAGTATTTTTCCATTGAAAAATCCAACTACTTAAAAAAATCAAAAACTAATACAAATACTTTAAAAAGAAAAAAAATTATTTTAAAATTTCTCCGGTAATATTTAAAATGTAATGAAAAAAAGCTTTTTGGTAAATTAATAATTTTTTTTAGAAAATAGAATCGACTTCAACAAAGAAAAAAGAAGAAAAAGAAAAGCTTTAAAAATAGAAAAATACTATAGTTATTGAAATGGGCGATTATTAAAAAGTTTTTTTCATAAAATTCGACAGAATTGACGTAGGTAAGTATATAAAGCCTACGTGATAAGGGCAAAAAGCGCCAACTTCAACAATTCTAGTCTTTCGACCTAGATCTTACTGGAGGAACTTTAAAAGGATTATTTTTATCTTTTCAGCACTTTTTTTTTTTTTTAATTCTATAAAATTGAAAAGGAAAAATTTTTTGTTAAAATGTGGGTTTAAGTTTCCTTGTTACCTATATTTTCTCCCCACTACTTAATTTAAATGACTTTGTTTTAAGTGAAATTTGATAATAAAAATGAATTTGTTGTTAGAAAATACAGAAAGGTGATGGTTATTGTGGTAACTATACAAACTCGGGCACATGCCATCTTCATCAGTGCACTGCATTTTAAATAAATTGTATGTTCATTTGTTCCTACTTGCATCAACATGCAAGTAAGATACAAAATTTGGACCATGACTAATCAACAGAGAATGAACTGGTCGATGTCACAGACCAGTTGTAAGCGCTTTACGTCGTTTCTTATCAGCATTACATAAGAAACAATACGATAAGATGACATAATACTGTATGTATGTATTACATATGTGTGTCTGTGTGTGTATGTATGGAGCTGATTGTACATATAAAGCCACAAAACTGACTATAAAATCGCCAGTGTTTGCCGAGGTCTTGGCTCCCCCACACCATGTTTTTGATGTATGGTGAACATGCAAAACTACAGAAAATCTTCTGTTGTCAGAATATTATCCACAACGTAAGATATTCAACAGTTATCTTCGAAAAAGTTTTTTTTCAGTTTTTAGTTTTTAAAATAATCAAAAATTCAAAAAATGGAAATTTTCATTTAAGTAATTAGCAATTTTTTATTTGTTAATTATGAAAGCGTCAGCGGTGATTAAGGCAGTGTTATTATTGGTGGTAAATTTGAGTAACGAAGATTGTTTCAGTCCTAGCTTTTCAGCTTTTTTGATTCCAAAATCAATACTGGAAATTATGTCATCCAACTTACGGACACTCTGTATATCAAATGCCTAGGTAATTGTGCAATGTCTATTTTCATTGCTTTTTAGATGATTTGGTTAGAAAGTCCGACAAATCCGTTGCTGAGAATTTTAGACTTGAAGCTGATTGCAAGTCGAGCCAAAAACATAAATCCTAATATTCTAGTTGTGGTAGATAATTCATTTTTGTCTCCCTATTTTCAGGTAGGTATTGGAATATTTATGATTTGACTTTAGTAATAATTTTTTTTTTCTTTTAAATATTATTATTTTTGTGGATTTTTCTGTGAATAATTGCCAGAAGGTAGGCCATAGGTCAAGCTCTAAAATAGACAATGTCACTATAACGATATCAAATTATAAGCAATTAAAGTATCAAACACTACTGAAGCATTGCCTTATGTACCCCTTAAATCAACCCTCACTTCTATGGAAATAGTGGGGTGCATTTTCTCACTTCTTGGTGTATGCAGCAGTGATTGTGCATGCGAGAGGATAAAGCTTAGTGTACACTATGATAATCTGTCACAATAGTTGATCTCATGCCAGTAAATTATCACAGTGTATTCAGCCACCAGCATGAGAGTACTCCATACTACAGCCTGATTCACACATGGCTAGTTTTGTAGCTACTAGCAAGCTCTGTGGGGTACTATTCCATTAACAGTTAAATTTAGTTTGTATTTTTATCCATTTAAATTAACTTTAGCTTGGCGGACAATCTTCTAAAGATCTCATTAGAATCTCACATGACAATCCGCCAAGTTGAAGATGATTTTAAAGGGTTAAAAAAAGTAATTTTCACTATTAATATAATAGTACCCCAAATAGCTGGCTAGTAGCATGAAAACTAGTCAAGTGTAAATCTGATTATCCTGACAGTACTTTCATAGTGTATACTAGGCTTAAGGAACAGAATATTTTCACCTCTGTGACGTCACAATAAAAAATCTGAGCTTTCTTATCATTGTATGAAATGTGCGTATCAATAGCGTGACTTGAAATTCATTGTACAGATTTCTAACTCTTAAGGTGCACTTTTTCCCATTTGTAATATTTGTAATAAGGGATTTTTTCTTCCTCTCTCTCTGACAATACACCCTCAAGTTTGTGGGCGTCCGGCTGATCGGCTTCTGCGGCTACCTCTAAGTTATGCCATTGGTGCGTGTATAAACACCGATGAGTACCTTTGCACGTGTGAACTTGTTGGGAAACGCCGCCCCCGTTGCTCCCTCTTGGCTATGCCCATAAGTTAAACTCATTAGACGGTTTTAAAGGGGACACCATATAGACTGTTGACTATTCTCATCATATTTTCGTTCCAAACTATAATAAATATAAAAAACCTGTGTTCATAATCATAGATTTTTTTTTTTTTTTCAGAGACCTCTAGATCTTGGAGCTGATATAGCTGTCTCTTCTTTAACTAAATATGTTAATGGACATTCCGACCTTTTGATGGGTTATGTAACATATAATGATAAAGCGATCAACGAAAAATTATCCTTTTTGCAGCCAGGTTTAAATAACTTTTTCAAATAAAAATTAAATCCCGTAGACCTACATTATAACGTCGTTTCAAGGTTTACAGATACCTAATTTTGTTTTAGTTATTGGTGCTGTTCCGTCCCCTTTCGACTGTTACCTGGTCATGAGAGGTTTAAGAACCCTAAGTATGCGCATGAAAGTGCATATGTGCAACGCATACAAGGTGGCTGAATATTTGCAAAATCACAAAATGGTGGAAAAACTTAATTTTCCAGGTAGATATCTATTAAATACTATAACAGTACTTTGATTATTCAATTAGTGTTTTTTATCCTCATTTATTCCTAGCCGGCAGTTGCGTATGTCGTGTATTCAGAGGAGAGGATATAAAATAGCCTCTTCCTAAACACAAAACCATTTCAAAGGGATGACAGTATCAGCAAATATACGATGTTTTGAAGTTAAAATAATAGGCAAAGGATACCTTTTTGCACTTGAATCAGTGTTTTTTTATATCACACTGGTTTCCTGTTGTTAGTTGATATTTTTGGATTACTATTAGCTGACTGTCATTCTTAAGATTTGTATACCTGTGTAATTTCATTATGTTTAGGGTACTATTACCGACGTATACTCACTTATAAATAAGATCAATAATGTCTGTTTTAAATATGTCTTTTACAAAGCAGCCTGTTTAATTTCACTTTTCTTACTTTTTTTGTGCTGTTCTGTACCAAGACCAATTCAGTCATTTTAGATTCCTTATCATCCCTCGCTTTTAGCTTCCAGTCTGATTCAAATTTTTGTATCCTATTCACCTTACTGTGACAGAAAAGTGTATTATTATAGTTACTCTTTCTTGAGTGTTACACTTCCTTCAAGAATATCAATGTTCGAAATGAATATCAATATTACTAGAGAATAGTTTCAATTAATTAATTTACTATCCACTGACATGGTGGACCTTATCTTCAGGATACAGACTTTAGGAGAAATATTTCAAACACAAATTAAATCACAATATTTATGTGGGGACCATGTTCCTCTTCCCCCTTAGGGCTTGGCCCCAGTTGACAGACTGTGGACATGGTCCATCACCAAATCCACACACTTTAGTCTATGGAAATTAAAACATAAACGCACATTCTTGGCATATAGGCTAACGGACAAACTATAAATTTGTTCTCTGTCTAGCCAAAATGCTACAAACATAGCCTAGTGTAAATACGTGTATGTAAAATATATGTACGATAGTTAAACACTATGCCAAGCAACAAAGACACGTCTATCTTTCCAATACTTGCGGACAATGTGCGTGTGCAGCCTGACATATACCCCAGCAATGCCTATTGTTAGTTGCCAGTTTCAAATGTTGTAAAAGGTTGACTGCCTTACCAAAATGGTAGACCAAAAAGGAACATGCAAATCCATATCTAATGCCTGTGGGTATCAAAGTTTACCCACAATTTAATAAATAAATAAATAATATTTTGTACTTTCAACAGCACAAGTAATGAAGTTAATAAGGGTGATCTTAAGATCAAGATAGTACCTACAAATATTCGGTCTAAAACATGAGTTTATATATACAATTCATAGTAAATTACAATTACACAGTGGTGATTGTAATACGATGGTACAAAAGTAAGGATATAGAGAATGGAATGATTCGTATATTTGAGGAACCAGTGTACTGAGGTCACCAAATAAATTTTTTGTGTGTGTAAAATTATTAAACATGAAGAAGTATAAGAATGAGAAGAATTAATCAAAAGAAGAAGAAGAGTTGACAAAAATCAGGGATATTGTTTGTGAAATAAAGTAGTCTTCATTTTGTGCCCAAATTTAATCGTCTGTATGAAATATGGATGACTTATTTGTTACACATTCTACAGTTTTTTTTTAGTTTAGTTTCAAAAATATGGTAGCAACTACCCAATGGTTTTCCTCTCTACTAAACATTTTTTAGAATTTCCTTACACTTTATTTGAACAGGATTTGTTCATTAGAAAGTGGAAAAAAATAATTGCCTACCTGTTTAGAATTACATTGTTTTCTAGCGTGCGCAGACCTCCTAAATCTTGGGTGCCTGAGAAAGTGTGGAAAATGGCTGTGGGAACTGCCATATACCTTGTCCTGTATAAAATACATTTACCAGTCTCAGCTGGTGATGGAGTGGCCACGTGGTTAAGTTCATCACTCTTATCTGGCAAATATGTAGGTCCCAGGCTCGATTCCCCAAACTAACAAAACCTACAATTTTTTTGCCCCTCGCAATTTTTTTCTCATCAGAATTTTATCCCTTTGGCCCTTCTCCAGTTTTTGAGCTCCTTAATTTTTGCCCTGGTGTAATTATTGTTTTTTTTCTTCTTTTTGTTTGTTTTCTTGTTGTCATACCGCGTATTAGGCATAATTATTTGATTACCACCCAGTATGAAATGAAGTGAAGCGTATTGTGGGAACCGCCATACCTTGTCTAATATAAAATACATTCGCCAGTTATAATCGGCGGTGAGATGGCCGTGCGGTTAAGTTCATTGCTTTTAGCTGGCAAATATGTAGGTCCCAGGTTCGATTCCCCGAGCCGACAAAACCTACATCTGGTGACCCTTGACGTGTGCTGGACACGCACGCACCCTAGTGGTGCATGGTGGAACTCACAACTCTCCTTCCTAACTTGAGTCACCGATAGATGGCGCCCTATATAGTGGAAATAGAACCCGTATAGGTAGTATAAGCCTGTGTGTATAGGTATAAGAGGCGTTTCTGATTCCGCCCAACCTCCCACAGCATCTAATGTCGTTCAACTCGTGTTGAGTCTCTCTAGGGGGAGAGTGTGTGGGAACCGCCATACCTTGTCTAATATAAAATACATTTGCCAGTTATAATCGGCGGTGAGATGGCCGTGTGGTCAAGTTCACCGCTTTTAGCTGGCGAATATGTAGGTCCCAGGTTCGATTCCCCGAGCCGACAAAACCTACATGTATTTAAAAACTCTTAATACTATTACTTATAATGAAGAAAAAATAAGTCTTCATGGCTGCCGTACTCATAGGCACCTACGTGCGCATGCCTATGACATTGGTGTATTTTTTCTTATAGGTACCTACCTACATATCTGTTTATAAGCTTCAGCGAATATTTATAAGTGATAAGTTTATTTGTTGAGCAATTAGAAACGAATTCGTTTGCAATTTATGCCCTACTACTTTATGTTTCATCTGTTATTTCCGTTAGTTAGACAGAGAGACAGGCGGATCGACAGACGGGCAATATTTTTATTTTGCTAAGCGCCATGTGTGATGACTTTTGTATTTATTTCGTATAAAAAATACGAGTAAAGCCGAAAGTATCAGTTCGTGTCATTATAGTGGATTCAAGGTTGGGGGATCATAAATGTTGGGACCCCTTTCGTCTAATATCCCTTTAGTAGTCAACGTGTCTTTGTTATTATAGAATAAATTCGTTATAATGGGCATTGGGTTATGCCTATCGAGACAATTATAGGGACAAAAAATTAGAATTAGGATTTCTCCCTTTATGACATCCTGAATCCTCCACGAATAGGTGCATAATTTAAATTTTGGGAATAATAATAATTATTAATTTCGACTGTTTTCAGGCATGCCATCACATCCGGGCTTCAAAATAGCCCAAGAACAGTGGCACGGTGTCAGCGGTATGATGTCGTTCTATATGAAAGGTGGTTTTAAAGAAACGACATATTTTTTAAAATGTTTGAAATTATTCTCCGTCGGTCTCAGTTACGGTGGATATGAAAGCTTGGCTGATTTACCGTATGTACCATTTCTTTCACGAGGACTTATCCATCATTGGGCACTAATTTTACAGGAATTTGTAATGTTTATTCGTTCCGCGATGTACTTTTCTTCCAGAATGATTATGTCGCATGGAGCAGTGCCAAGGGAGAAATTAGAGAAAATTGGTATCACAGAAAATCTGATTCGATTATCCGTTGGTCTGGAGTCGGTCGAAGATATAATTGCCGATTTGGATGGAGCTTTCCGAACTGTGTGCTCTCACTATGGCTGTCCGAACGTGTAAGAAAAATTCGTTAAGTATTTCTCGTTTATATTCTGCTCACGAAAAGCCAAAAAATGTCTTTCGGTTGAAACGACGAATGTTTTGAACTCGACAGCATTGAATAAATTTTTATTCGTTGGAGCATTGCTCAGTTACTCGTCGTAAACTATTTGTCTAATAATAAATTTATCACAGCTTCGCGTTCAGTCCATTCTGTTTTCATGGATAAAGGGTTTCAATTCGTATTATTATAAGCTTTTATTCTACTCACTACAGCAGTTTAAAAATATATCAATACTGCAGCCAACCTTCCGCAACAAAATAATATTTATTTCGCACGAAGCTAATTATATGAATGTATCACACCTATCCCCCGGAACCAAGTAGCCCCCTTCACTTATTACACCTTCTAAATTAAAAATATTAAGATTTAGGATGTAAAAGGCAGTAGGAAATTAGCTATCTCTACTTTTACTGTGAAATTACTAACGTTTATATCCCTGTTCTTCAAGAACTGTTGAAGATATATGAGCATATGGCTGAACTTTTGGTCCCACTTTTTCGCAACATTAGGCTTTAGACATTAAAATGGGTGAATATAGATTTCAATGATCTGTGTTTCATTCGTAATTTTTTTACTAAATTTTGTTTTTTGCACATTTTTTCACACAAACTTCACATTTAATTTATCATTTTAAAATGAAAATTTAATTATTTCAAAAAATCCTCTCGTCTGTTTCTTCAGAATCCTATAATTACAAAAAAAAAAAAAAATGAAAATCCATCCAGTCAGTAGGTAAGTACCAAGAATTAGTGGCGACTCCAGGGGGAGGAAATGGGGAAATTTCTTACCTAACGTAAACAAAAAAGACAAAAATTTAAGAGCAAAAATGAAAGTACGATCACAGAATCCCTTCGACTATAATATAGTACTGGACCTGTAAAGTTCCGTAAGCCCAATGTACTTTTTAATGTCAACACATGGCGGCATAGAAGTAGACAACTAGAGTTCACCTGGTGCGTACTTTCCATGTTTTGCTTGAGTTCACCAATTTAGAATACATTTAATAAGGTTGATCCCTTAAATTCATAAATATAGCGTACATAACGTAGTTTAAAGTTGAGGTGAAAAGCGATTCAATAATGCTTCCACTTTTCGATTTTGCTTCTCACCTTGAAAAATAAAATTTGCATTTTGCTTTTCACTTCCAAAATTTTCAAAACTTTTCACAATTTCTCATGAAAACGAATCAATCGAACATTAGCTTTTAAATTTTGCATCTGACCTTGAAAAATAAAACTTTTGCTTTTCCAACATTTATTTCACTTTTCACTTTCGCTTTACTCTTTTTGCAACATTTAATTTTTTTTAATTTCCCATATTTTTAAAACTTTTCACTTTTCAGTTTATTTTTACCTCTGGTTTAAAGTACGTCAAGTGGTACACCATGGTTGCTGTCTAATCAGAAGCCATTGTTCTTTACTGGTCCAGTAGTAGATAGTTATAGCAGAATAATCTTCAAAAATTTGTTGAAGAGCCGAAAAAAAAATCCAACTTCACAACATGATTTGTGATCTCCCCCAAAATGATGTCCTGGATCCGCCACTGCCAAAAAAATGGGGATTAGCCTGAAATTTGTTCCTGCGATAAGTTGTGTCCTTATAACTTTCTACTTGTGGCATAACCTTATTAGTCCAGTCACTTTAGATTTAATAACGACTAAATAACAGAAAAAATTGCATCAAGCTGAAATGTGGTGTCCACTTCATCATCCTAAACAATGTACTAAAAATCTGCACCCGTTTGGGACAAGTGTTGTCACCTAGGAAGCGAAGGTGGTGGCGCAAAACAGTTTTTCACTTCTATTTCACTTAATGTTTGTTTTAAGCAAAAATGTATTATTACAAAAGTTATAGAATGTAAAATTTTCCATAAATAAGGTATCCAACTTTTTTTTTTTTGTAAAAGCAACTCTTTCAGAGTAATTCATGTATAAACGCGAGACATATCTAATGTGTGAAAATTTTATATACCTATTGGTCTAAATGTTCGACCTCTATCCTGCTTACAAAATTAATGACTGATATACACACCTACATAACATAACATACATATTTCATACATAATTATACATATTTAGTATTGTGGGAACTGCTATAACTTGCCTAATACAAAATACATTTGCCAGTTATTGTGGGCAGTGAGATAGCTGTGTGGTTAAGTTCACTGCTTCTAGTTGGAAATATGTAGGTCCCAAGTTTGATTCCCCAAACAGACAAAACCTTGATCTAGTGACTCTCAATGTGTCCCAGACATGCACTCACCCTAGTGGTGCATGGTGGAACTCACAACTTTCCTTCCTAACTTGAGTTGCTGATAGATGGCACCCTATATAGTGGAAATAGAACCCGGATAGGTAGTATAAGCCTGTGTGTATAGGTATAAGAGGCGTTTCTGGCTCTGCTCAACCTCCCACAGTATCTAATGTTGTTCAACTCGTATTGAGTCTCTCTAGTGGGGAAGTGTGTGGTAACCGCCATACCTTGCCTAACACAAAATACATTTGGCAAGTATAGTTGACAGTGAGATGGCCGTGTAGTTAAGTTCACCACTTTCAGCTAGCAAATATGTAGGTGCCAGGTTCAGTTCATCAAACCGACAAAACCTACAAATATGAACAAATTTATGATTTTCAAGTCAAATGTCATAATTTTTCTTGAAATAAAAAACAAACATGGTTCCCCAATGTCATGAACTGGTATAATTTTAATTAACACCTGCTAAAAAGGAAGAGAATTGTGAACTTTATATACTTTAATTAAGAATTTCAGAGCTGGGGGTGAAAAAAAATGAATCTCAAATTCGTGGAGTGCCCATTATTTTAATTTAGTTTTTCAGAAAACGGTTAGTTTTATGCACAATATTCAAATTAAATTTTCTAATTTCTGTTTGTTTGTTACCTACTATCATGCGCCTTTAAAGTTCAGATTCGCAGAAATCACATTAAATGAATAATTAAAATGAAAAAAAATGGGTATCTAGCTTTTTCTTCTCGCATTATGCTCACTTATGTCATCAGCACACCAGATATCTGTATCTACTTATCTTACATAAGTGCTTTCAAAACAATCTAACAAAGATATACCTATTCAAGCAAGGACGGTGAGGTTGAAGTGTATAATTATAATCATTCAATAAAAAGGGAAAATGCTGGTGATATAAGTCACAATTAATAATACTGTGCTTGAGAATATATTGCTTTATTTTTTATTTTTCAGTCAATAATCATACAATTTTTTTTGTTTTTTTTTGTTTTTTCAGAGAGAAAAAGGAAACCAGTTAGGACGAATTATCTTTTTAGTAAGCCGCCATGTGATCTTACTCTTTCATCTTGGTATAACTCTGAAATAATGTTTTTTTTTTTTTATTTCCTTCTTACAAATTCGACAACACTGCATCGTGTATAACCTACAAAATCAGGAATAAACTCTTTTAAACAAACTCGACTCAAATTTTCCGATTCAATTATAAAATTAACGTCTAATGTTAGAAAAATTACGAGAAACATACGTGCATAGGTTCCAAATTTTTGAATTTTCTTTCAAAAAAGAATAGAAATCATGCATAACTTTCAACTTATCAACTTCATTTCATTTATTGACATTTTCATCTACCATGTGATCGATTTAACAACTCACGGGAAACCAACAAATCTTGATTATCAGTAACTACCATGAACAGATTGATTCACAATCATTCTCATGGGAGAAGATTTCAGCTATTCAGGTATAATTTCATTCAGTTACACAATGTCTAATCGAAGATCCTTAACTAAGACTTTTGTGTGACATGAGATCGAAATAAAAGGAAAACTGTATCAGCCACGAACACTAATAATTCAAAGCGAGCTGATTTTCTAACATCGATAAAGAGATTGACTGTTAATTCGAAAATCCAAGAGTGAGAACAGTCAAAGTGAAGGTAAAAAACACATCGTTGGTTTCATCATTGAGCAGGTCAAGACTAACACATTACCAATTTGTATATAATTAAAAATCGTTAGTTTATAGTATCCCTATCTTGTGTAGAACCTGGAAAATATTATTGATGTATAGGATTGATTGTAACGCATATCTATATACTTTTTGAGCAATATAACAATCTTATTTCTCGTGAGCCGTTTCCCTACATATAGTTAACATTATTTTAATAAAGAACACAAAAAAAAATGATATGGTAGGTAAAGTGTATGGATGGAGACCATGGGTTTTAGGATGTCTCAATATAACCTTAAAAATTGTGATATGGCGCAAGCGCATTTGCAAGTTGATTCTTTTGCACAGCTCAATTTTTTGCTGAAAAACGATTAATTTAAAAAAATTTTTTTTTTGTAAAAAAAGAAACAAAAACAATAATATTATTTTTACAATAAATAACAATTGAAAAATTAAATTTGATAATATTGATATTCTCTCATTCCAGTAAAATTTGGTTTTTCTCCTGTATGTAGCCTGTGGAATACCTTGTTGTGAGAGATATTCACACAAGAAGGTTTTCTACAGTGTTTGTGTGTTCTGCCATTTCATACTGTAAAGTATGGGAGAGCCAAATCCTTGGCAAACACTGGCAATTTTGTAGCCAGTTTTGAGGGTTTATATACCAAATTTGGCACACACACACAGACACACATACATATGTGATTATGTCATCCATTACGTCATTTTCTGCCTCCGTTGAGGTGATAAGAAACAACGCAACGCGTTTGGTACCGGGCTGTGACATCACCAAGATTGTTATCAGGTAATTGATCACAGCCCATGCAATGTATCTTACCTGTACATATGTACAGGTATGAACATACAAATGCACAAGTGTGTAAATGATTTAACGTCTTAGAGACTATTAATTGCTAGCCTTTGGGCGGCAACTGTCATCAAGAAGTGCAAGCCCCTAAAACCTCATACGAGTGATGTCCCCACATAGCCTTTCTTCTTCCTTTTTTTTAGGGTGTGAGGAGGGTGAAACAGTTTTCTTTTAAAGTAAAATTATCATTGAATTCTGAAGAAATAATTAATTTTTATCTTCAATATTTTTTTGGGAAGTATCATAATTTTTTGGTAAAAAAAAGTAAATTTATTAATTATAGACTGGTTAAATTAGATTTAAAAAAGTGTATTTTGATGAATAAAATCAGGAAAAACATTTTTCTTCGGAATCTGGAAATTTTGAGTCCCCTTTTAAACGTATTAAAAATCTCCCTATGTCTGACCACAGCTTCATCCCTACAAATCGACCTTTTGGGCCCCCAACAGCTTTTTAGTAATTTACTCTTCTCTTAGTATGGTACCGAGACAAAGAAATTTTTCAAACAATATTATAATAAATAAAATTTTCAACAAAAAGGTTGTCTCAAAATTTTTTCTTAAATGCCCTAGACGCACACAAAATGACTCCAAGTTTTCACATGCCACTATTGAAAGTGTACTGTACTGGATGAAGCCAGATCTCCCTTATACATACTTACTACACAGTATACTCTATCAAATTGATAGGCCTATCGTAATAATATCTAATACAAGTAAACACAAATTTTTTTATTTTTGCATGTGTGTGAATGTGTGGGTACGTATGTGTATACATGTATGTTTGCAACGTTATAACTTCAGAACCACTCAACAGAACATGTGAAATTTTTTGTGCATATTTTTGTCTTTTTAAGAGGAAGCTAATTCGGAAGTTTGTAGCACTTCTAGGGGAAAAGCAGTGGATTCTACCCCTTACTTTGAGCAAATTTCAAGAATTGTTTCAGGAAACAAATTGCACTTAATGATATTAGCAATCCCTAAAAATTTCATACCTCTACTTCAACTTCTTCTCGAGAATTTGGGTAAAAAAATTTATAAAATTTCAATCAT
Organism: Ericerus pela; assembly: GCA_011428145.1. Taxonomy (NCBI): domain Eukaryota; kingdom Metazoa; phylum Arthropoda; class Insecta; order Hemiptera; family Coccidae; genus Ericerus; species Ericerus pela. The sequence continues at coordinate 129,371 of WOFM01000435.1, forward strand.
AAATCATAATTACTGTAGGTAGAGGTATATACTATAGTGTATGTACAGATAATAGTCAAATGTATGTTTGACTTCTGGAATACAATCAACTTCGACTCCTGAATAACTGATGAAAATTTTCCAAAGTTATCTTAAAACGTTTGTTGAGATAGCACAAGTATTCGCAGGAAATATCACTTTGTTCTATTAAGTGGATTTCGTATGCATACTCCCAAACCCATTCTCAAAAATTATTTTTTCAATCATTTATGTGTATTAGATACTCGATAGGCCTATCAGCTTGACAGGGTATACTGATGTAGTATGTATAAGGGAAACTTGGCTTTATTCTGTTCAATGCACCTCCAGTAGTGGTATGTGCAAATGTTGAAATCATTTTGTGTGCTTTCTATGTCATTTAAGGAAAAATGTCGAGACAACTGATTTGTTGGAAATTTTTTTCGCTATATTCTTTATTTGAATAATTATTTTGTATCGTGATTAAGAGAAGAGTAAATCATTAAAAACTTGTTGGGGAGCAAAAAAAAGTAGATTTTAAGGGGTGAAGCAGTTGTCAGATTTTGGGGATTCTTAATACGTTCAAAAGGGCACTTTAAACTACCAAATTTGGAAGAAAAACATTTTCACTGATTTTAATCAATTAAAATATCTGATTTGACTGGCCTAGATTATTATTCAGTTTGGTTCATGAATTATTTTTTTTGTTGGGAGGAGTAGTTGCAAAATTAGTGTGTGACACGCGTGCGAAGTAGGTGATGGCGATGTTCGAAAGCCAAAAGTATTAATAAAATTTTGTTTTATTTCTGAAAATTTTATTTATTAGCGAAGTAAAAATTGTTCAAAAAATCGAAATTTACGTTGGTAATGATAAACTATACGCAAAATTTCGCATCTCGTGTATATTCCTCTAATTTTCCCTTCATTTTCGTACTCATCATCCGATCCGATAACAATACGCTACTACCGGTACAAATTATACTTAATTTTTCGATAAGTATTTATGCACTATGAGATAAACTGATTGCCAGTCTGCATATGGTATATTTAATTACCTAACTGATTTTTGTGGTGCGATCTTCCAACTCTGCGCCAGTCGCTGCATGAGAAGCTGCGTTGTCAACGCCAAACAAAACGTATAGATGGACGTCAATAGAATTACGTCGAATGTATGTATATTACAATTCATATTGCGCCAAATATAATGGAACAGCACTGTGCAAAATGTGAGGCTAACGATCATGTGCACCATTTCCAGCAGTCCTAAACTGACACGAATCATTGCTGACATTCTCACCTTCAGTGAATTCAGCGTTGAGTAAACGTAAACAGGAACATGGAATACATCGACGATTAACGACAACCACATTGCTGCTGTAGGGAGATACGGAAACAAATGCCACGATATTAGCAAAGCACCCAAGTGATGTGTCCAGTAGTAGGTGGCGAGTCGGCGTTTCTGCAGCACAATGAGACACGTGTCACCCAATTCAATTATCTTAATGAAGGGGAAGAGCCGAACCCAAAAACCACAGACTGGATCGTTTGAGAATGAGCTGTAAAAAAAAAAAAAAGGTTATAAGCCGCCACAATTTATTAGCGATACTTTACAATTGCTTCATTAGGTAGGTACGTAAACTCCTAAGAACCTATTTATGTATGAAGAGGGGAACTCCAGCAGAAGATTATAAGAGTTTGAATTTGAAAATACATTTTTTGTACCACGTGTACGAATTTCTGTATTTCTGAGGTACCTATGTAAGGCTTGACGAAATTGGTCAATTTCACAACTCTCGCTCACCCACTTTTATCATTCCTTCATTTATTTTTCTCACTCCTTAACTTCTTTTTCCCTCCCCTTGACTTCATTTTCTCACTCCTTAGTAATCTCACACCTCAATTTATTTCCGCACGACTAACTGGTTCCTTAGTTTTCACACACCTTTCAAAGACTTATTTCTAACCATTAAACTTCAAGTACCTATTAATGTCTTTTTTTTTTCTTAAAAATTTTCATTGCCGTGGACATTCAAACTTTCGACCCTCAAGCTGGAAGGCAGGTTCTTCATCAGCTAAGCTACATGAGTTGCTATCTAAAGGGTCAGAGTTTTCTTTTATTTGTTTGCATCAGTTAATTGTTTTTTATTTTCATTGATAATCTGCTTACAGGCTACATCAGCTCCGAAGGAAAATTTTCTTTGAGTGTTGGGTTGGAGGGGGAGGGGGAGGTTGTGGATTTTATTTTTCTGTATTTCTTTTTAATTTTGCTAATTTCCTGTTTTATTTCTCCGTTTTCGGGTTTTTGCATAAAGTGTAGCGAAAACCCTATTACATTCTCCAAGTTTGTCATTCTTTTTCTTCAGACATTTTTATGTTTTATTTTTCAACTGTGAAAATAAAATTTATTCGTCTATTATTGTTTGGAATGTTAATATGAGATTCATTTACGTACGTGATAAATGATAATGAATGAATAATGAATTAATGATTAATAATTATTATTTATTTGGATGTGTGAATTGTCAAAACATGTTTCATAAAATTATCAATACCTATTGCTATTTGCCCACATCGCTATGCAATTCAACTTAACTGAGGAAAAACTGTGTTGAAACATCGTTTAACCATGTAGCTTGTTTCACTTTTTTTTCATCATTTCTACGATTTTTTCATTTATTTTCCATGTTTTATTGCCTCAGACTAAAATACAGCATCCGCACACTTGTTCCAAAAATTTTGTACGCAACTTAATCGGAGTAAGCAATTAATAACTCGTGCGATTGTTGCACTTGCCTGCAGCTTATACTGGCAAACATGGCATTCATTGGGAATTGTTCACTTTCCTCCCATGTTGCGTAATGTACTATTGTGAATCACCACCCGATGTTGCTATTAGATGGCTACAAATATATCAAATGAGCTTTTTCAATAGCTAAAGCAAACAACCTTCAACCTTCCTCAGTGCTTCGACTGAGCAGGAAATGTAATTAAGCATAGGCCTAAATAAACAGTACTATCAACAGTGTAGACTAACTACCTGCTTTTACAAATGTTTTCATTGATACTTTTCTCTAAATGAATTGAATGTTAAACTCCAGTCTGCCAAGAAATTAAAGGGTGGATTTTAAAATGTGATCAAAACTGAATTTTTTATTTTATAATTGGTTTTTACTAATACCAGTGATGAGTTCATTCAATTTGTTAAGAGCATACCTTCTATCTCGCTGGCTCAAAAATATTATTGGCGACCTTAGGGTTTCTCAAGTTACAGATATCAAATTGAATGTCCATTTTCACAGGAAAGCTGTCATTATGTTTTTGAAGCCTCAAACAAAGAGATTTTGAAAACAAAAATTACACATATTTTTGAGTTTTACCTACTTATAATCCAATTGAGGGGCTGAGTTCTAATTTAATGTCCATTTTTAGATTGAAGTTGTCCTTAAGCCTCAAGTGGCTAAAAAAACAACGAGATAAACGACATTATTTGTATTTTTGAGTGACGAAACTGGCACCATTGTTTTTTGAGGTTTCAAAGTTCAAAACTTTTCTTAGACTCTCATGGGTAACGACAAAAGATGAAGTAAAAAATATTAGATAATATATTTCAAATTAGCTCCCAAGGGCAGCTAGGTAAGTACTTATAAGTACCTATGTATAAAATATATAATACTAGCAGCTCACTCTAAGTAATTCATGAAATTCCAGATTTAGGAGTAGTTAGCTTCTGTACAGCTATAGAATACCTCTTTATTAGAATGTGTTTTCATTATTTTCAAATTTTTATTTAATGAGGGGATTCGCCCCTGAAATCCCCTTTTTACTTTTTCCTTTTTTTACCTCACCATCACTTGACCACCCATAATCCAAAAAAAATTTATAAAAATAAATTTACCTCACCTAACCACATACTGTACAAAAAAGATTATAATAAAAGCAATTTGCCCCCTCTAACCTCTCACTTTACAAGAAAAAAAAAATTTGAAAAAAATTGTATCTTGTCTTAGAATCAAACCTAACACCTCCCACGTGACAAGTACACACTGAGACTACATGTCGCAAAAGCTGATGCAAGATAAAAAATCAATTATGATATATAATTCTGGCTGATCTCTCTCCTGCTCCTGCTTCCTCTCTTTCTTCCCTCATTCTCTCCATCACACTTTCTCACTCTGTATTTCCCTTTCTCCCTTTAAGAAGTTAAGTAACCATTTTTTTATCTACAAAATATACATCTCATTTTAATCACAGTGCAGTAGGTACCTATAATAGGCAGGTAGGTATTGATTTTGAATTTCGTAACTTATTGCAGCCCTATATCTCAAGAAGGGGGCAATATGAAACTATGAAGTTTTTAAGATATGCCTATCGAGTTCAATACTTTTTTTTTTTTAAATTCTTAAAAAATTTTTGGGAGAGAGGGGGTCAAAATCCACAAATTTGCTCCCATAAAAAATACGAACCTCAAACTTGACTTAAAACCTTCCTTGGGACAGAAAAAATAAGTCCTGAAAATTTAAGCTCGATCAATAAAGCGGTTCTGAAGTGATGGGCATACAAACGGACAAACATTCACATTTATGTACCACCTATATATATAATGGTAAAAATGTGAGAGCTATGCAAGTATCGTTCTTGCATTCAGCCATAAGTATACGTAAGTATTCAAGTTATCCATTCATACCTGCAGCGACATAAACGCCCACAATTTAAAATCCATTTCAGTCATATGGATACTATCTAAGCACCTCCTCTCCCTCACAACTTGTGTTAAATTACAGTGAGTATGTAATATTATATGGTACACTTACATGTCTGCACAAATGGTAGTATAAAACGAAGTCTGTTCCTGCAGTGACGCTAAAAATGGAAAGATTCTGAAAGCAGCCACCACATTGAGGATGGCTAACGACAGATTCCACAAAACTGATGTTATCGTTAATTTGTATGGTTTACGATGTCGCATCCATTGTTGAATGCCGAAAACAATAAGCACGTACACAAAACCGCAAAAGAATCCGACGTACGGGTATCGCTTTGAAAATCTGTCCATAGTCGACAAGAGATCTTCATTTTCAAATGGAAAAACCGTTAGCCCCGTGTACCACGAACTAGGGTCGAACATTTTCTCTAACGACATTTTTGCAAAGTGCTCAAAACATTCACCAAAAATTAGATTTCTTGTATTCGTTTGCGGTAAAATTTTTACCTGAATTTGACGGGCACGTCTTCCCAAACAGCTGTGCGTGCGTCCAGCGAGAAAGATGACCGTTGCTAGCATAATCTTGGAACAAAATTTGAAGCTGATGTGAATGCCCTTTTTACTGTCATTATTATTTTAAGTATTGGAAACGATGAGAATCGTTCGTATAGGTATGTAAAAATATTGAAAAAAAATCAGGATTTCTCGCCAAATTGTGATGGAGAGGCGGCGGAAATTTGCATACATTTCTTAGACAATAAAGAATTTGTTTTTTTCACCAATGAAAAATCTTTTACATTATGTTCGTCCGCAAGAAAGAACAACTAAAAAAACAACCGTTTAATCTGTTAGTTTCGATTTAATCATCAGGCAACATTTTGGGAGGAATTTGCTATTGTTGGACAAATGTCTTTTTTTTTTTTCGAATAATAATTTACTATTCGAGTTTTAATTTAAAAAACAATAAAAATAAATTGATTAACGTACGAAACCTGTCGCCCAGCTTGTTAGGCCTAATAACATGTAGATATTCATTCAGTTTTAATGACCTCCATCCCTCCTTCCTCGAACTGTGAAAAGTTGAACCGCAATTCATAAAAGTGTTTTGTTAAAACGATCCGCGTTCGAAAATACCTGAAACATTACTTTTATTAACCACTGGTTTTTTATTAAGTTCTGTTGACGGGTTGGGGTCTTTGACTACACATACAGTACTGGACCAGCAAAGCTCCACAAGACCAATGTACTTTTTAATGTTGAGACGTGCCGCCAAAAAAGTAGGCAACCCTGGAGTACCTTCCGCGTATTTTCGACGTTTTACTTGAGTTCGCCAATTTAGAATACATTTTGATTAAGTCATTCCTTAAATTCACAAGGATAGAGTACATAAACGAGATATGTCTAAATCTCAATCGAAACTCTGGCTTTACGATGTTGTCTTTGGTTGATTTTCCATATTTCTTCGTTTGTATTGTAATTTAAATTGATGGATTTTTGTATTCGGCGTAACAGCCTCCTGTCATCCGCATATATAATACGTAGGTTAGCGATTTGATTTCAGTCCCAGTCGCAGAATTGTTTTTTTTTTTACTAACGAATTTATTTTTACAACGTTTTCAAGGGTGTTTATATTTGTTGATTAAAGTACTTATGTGGTTCGTTCGTGACATGGGTAGTGGGATCTTTTGAGTAGATGTAGGGGACTGGTCCATGGTATATCACTTTGGGAGCAATGATGGTGGGAGGTTGAATCAGGTGGAGCGAAGCTCATCCCCTGGAGACCATCCTGCCATCACCAACATACAATGTGGCATGCCTTGACCAAGGCCCCCCACATCATCCGAAAGATCTCTCCGCTGGTAATGTGCTGGTGGGTATAGGATCGACTTCACATGAGAAAAAAAATGACCAGTCACAACATTGTGGGCTGGAGTCCCAAGTGATGTTTAGATACTTGTCGTAAATGTAGTGTAAAGTACGCCAAAAGGTGCGCAGTGGTTACCTATTTAGCGCTGGCATGTCTAACCAGAATTCATCGTTCTTTACTGGCCTAGTTATTGTCAAAGGTTGAGGTACATTTTTTTTCAAAACTCGAGTTCCAAAATTTTCTTTTTTCAGAAATACAGGATGTCTAAAAATCAGCTTGAGGAGCTCGTCAAGGTGTGACGAATTGGTTGCATATTGTTTCTTTTGAAGGCAAAATTTATGATATTCCTTAATTTTGCCTCCGAATGAAAAGATATGCAACCAAACTAACATTTTGATATGCATGGGGTAGCATTCTTTGCCCATGGTACAAAGGTTGCGGTTGCAAATCCCAGAGACGAGAATAATTGTTTTCATAATTTTTTTTTAAATGAGTGGTAGACATGCAAAAATTTCAACAAATTTCTTCAAATTTTCAATATATTTAACTTTTTAAGAATTGAAAATAGGGACCTGGTTAAAAGAACGTTTTTTAACGAACTCAATTAGTACAATAAGATACACTCATTGAAAATCAAATTTGAAGAATTTTTTCAACTTCCTCATTTGATTCAACTATGAAAATTTCGAAAATTTGAGAGCAACTGTATCTCTAAAACAACCTATTTCAAAGCCCATGTTAATAAGTTCCCATTTGCCTTGGGAAAAAATTATATTCTAAAAAAGAAAGTCCCAAATTAAGTTAAAATAATATTTTTTCAAAAAATATTTTTTTCCAAAACAATATAATTCAAAATTTATACAAACAAAAATAAATTCCAATATGGATAAAATATTCGATTCCAAAACAGGTTAGTTGACAAAATTATAAACGCTTACAAAAGAAAACACTCGATACCTTCCACTTTTGCAGCTGAGTTTCCAGGAACATGACTTTTTTTCAAAATATTCACATCATACAGGAAGTAAATCTCAAGGAATTTCAGCACAAAATGTTTGAAAATAATTTGTGATATTGCCTGTAGGTATAAAAGCTAAGGACAGAAGCATGTGGGTTGCATTTCTGGCTATAAAATCTTCTGGATTTGTGTATATTTGTTCAAAGCAACTACTTTACACACGTTGAAATACATTTTGTTTATTTGCTTATTTGGACTTGAAAAAGGTTACCTACAAATCAGTAACCCAAAATGTTGTCATAACCTTTATTTTGTTGTTATTGTACTTTATAAATTTACGAAAGAATTGAGAAAAATAACACTGAAAAACTTATTTAAGCAAATAATTTTGAAGAATGATACTTTCGGTGGTTTCTGTGTCCTAAAAAATTTATTTTAGTGTATTTTTGTAACCTATAAGCATTCGACACGCAAAATCTCCCCATGGATATGCCCCTGATACCCTCATTAAAAGTTTACCAAAAAATTTTTACTTATTAAATACTTAGAATAATACTTCCTGCAGTGCAGTACAGCTGCGCGTGTGCAGGGTGTTGGAGGGCATCACTGTGCTTTAAATACGCGGATAAATACTTGCCGTATTACGCAGAGAGCAAGAATTGCTGGATCTATGGTGATTTTTTGTACAATCTGCGTGCTGCGATGATGCTGTGGGTACTTATCACAAAAGGCACGCACGCAGAATTTCTCATTATATCAGATTAATGAACTCCAATGTCGAGTAAATTTAAAATTAATTTTTATTAAACCTGATCTTTGCATTTATGTAAAATTTGTAATTTTTTACAGATAGCAGTGGGGCCTCTGCCGCATGTGATAATTAAGCCTTAGTAAACCTGAATATGGTCCTGTCATAAACATTAATTTTTATCTGTGGTTTGTCAATTGCTTCTATCTTTTAAATGATGAGAGAACAGCTGTATTTGATAGGACTACACCTACTTACATCAATGTTCACAATCTGAGCTATTCCACAAATGTAAAAATATTTTATGCGACTATGCACCAAGTTTTACTCGAATATTTGTGGAATAGCCCCCTGGTGTGAGTTGGTGTAAGTTGGTGTTATATCAAACAGAGCTAATGCTGCAGTTCAAAATATTGTATTTATTTGTAATATTTGCGTGATTTTTCACATTGCTTACATATCCATTACCGGGGACACCATGTATGTACAGACAGAAGATATAGTGTATAAACAACATACTGCTGGAAAATGTCTTTGATTATCTTTAACCCATTTGCCTATGATGATTTTCAGCATCTCAGTAATACCAAAATAATACAGATTGTTATATGATTTTGAAATGAATACTCATATCTTCTCCACTCTGTATCTTAGCCCATGTGAAACTAGTGAAAGTATTTTTTTTGTATATCTCTTATAGCTGCTGAGAAAATTTGAAAATATTAGCAGGTATTTTGAAAATCTGCTGAAAATAAAAGTATAATCATACGATTTAGCCCTCCTGGTCGAAGTGCAGGGTTTGGAAACAGAGCATTCTTATCACTTATTTAAGAACCATTATCACCATATTTGAGGCCTCAAAAATTTTGGAACTATTAATTACATTTCAAGCCCTCATAATTTACCGGGCTAATTGTAATGCGTGTTTGGCTTAATGGTTAGATTCCATGCTTTATAATAGAAACTTGAAAAGTGATAGATTTGAGACTAGCAGCAATTACATTCTCGACCCAAAATGGCGGTATATTCGGTTTGGTTCAATCAGTGGTTCCACATATGAATGGAAAATTTTTGCAAAAATTAGTGATTTTGGTTAACGGATAGAAGAAAATAAACAATGAAATGAAAAGACTACGTATCGAAGATGTAACTCCTGATTAGTACGCAACCAACATAACTTGCAGCCAACTACCTACTTTGTCTATACTGAACCATCAGTTGAAATTTTATCGTCAACGAAACTACCTATTGAGGCAGTCAAATTACCACATTAAAAAAATGTCTATCATTCAAAAAAATCAGGGAAAAGATTTTTTCTTCGGAACTTGGTAAATTTAAGTGCTCATTTGAAAAAATTGAAAATCCTCTAAAAACCTTACTGCTACTTCATCCCTAAGAATCCACTTTGTGTGCCCCCAATAGGTTTTTAGTGATTTACTCATTACTCATTTTCTAATAGCGATATCAAAACATTGTTTGAACTAACAATATAGCATATAAAAGTTTCAACAACAAAGTTGTTTTGACATTTTTTTGGAAGTGCCATAGAATGTTCAGAAAATGACTTGAAAGTTTGTACATACCACTAGTAAAAGGTACGGTACTGGATGAGGCTCAGTCTCCCCTATACATACTATATCAATATACCCTGTCAATGTAATAGACCTACCATATCTCTAATACATAGAAATAATTTTTTTTTTATTATTGTGTGTATGTGGATGTATGTATTCTAGGTACAAACCATTCTTGTTAACATAATACAGAGAATAATTTTTGTTCAACAGTCACAAAATTTGGTAAAAATTATACCTCTATCATATACCAGATCAGTTTAATAGACCAACCATCTATCTTATATATGTAAGCTCTTTAGAAAATAATGAAGAATCATGTAGACACATCTTTCATCTTTCCATACTTAAAATCCATCAATAGATGAATATAATACAAATCTAATATATATATGAGAGATCTCTGCAACTCACTATATCAGCGAGTGTGAAACACAGACAGAAACTGTGGTTATTTTAAGAATGTGAATACATATTCTTACATCCCCATTCTTTGAGGGGGAGCCGCACTAGGGAAAGAACTGAGCTGATCGTTTACTAATTAGCATTCCATCTTCCTCAAGATCATCCCACTAGCTTGGCATGTATTGATGGATTTGTAAGCTCTTTAGAAAATAATGAAGAATCATGTAGACACATCTTTCATCTTTCCATACTTAAAATCCATCAATAGATGAATATAATACAAATCTAATATATATATGAGAGATCTCTGCAACTCACTATATCAGCGAGTGTGAAACACAGACAGAAACTGTGGTTATTTTAAGAATGTGAATACATATTCTTACATATATATAAATAAAATTTTATTTTTGTTTGTGTGTGTATGTATGTGTGCATGTTTATTTACAGCACTATAACTTCAGAACAACTCCATAAAACAAGCACTAAATTTCTATGAATATTTGTTTTATTCCAAGGAAGGTTTTAAGATAACTCGGATGTCTTCAACTCCTTTGGGGGCTAAGTTTCGGATAAAAATAATAAGCTTTATTTATTCCAAAATGTGTGTATCTTTTCATTGACATTCTGACTAAAAGATATAAATAAATTTTTTTATTTTGATCCACAATGTAATCCTCAAGGGAAAGACATATTTCCAAGTTATCTTAAAACCTTCATGGAAATAACAAAAATATGCACAGAAAGTTAATGGTTGTTTTATTAAGTGGTTCTGAACATACACTCATACATACACACATAAAAAAAAAAAACATGTATTTATTTATTTACATTATATGTATGGTTGGTCTATTAAATTGACCTGGTATATTGGTGTAGTATGTATAGAGGTGACTAGACTTCATCCAGTACAGTACTCTTTATTAGTGGTATATGCAAACTTCATGGCTGTAACTAGATACTTGCGATTTGTGCATTCGCACAGGGCAGCAGAGTGCAAGGGCGCCATACTAACCCAAAAAAAAAAAAAAAAAAAAAAAACCTTAATATAATACATTGTCGTTGTCCAATGCATCGTCTGGATGACGACAAAGAATATCACTCTGATTTAAGTAATGGGAAGGCCTCAAAAAGTTGGTTCGCACAGGGCGGCAAAAAAAGTTAGATACAGCCCCGGCAAACTTTCAAGTCACTTTCTGAGCTTTCTATGGCACTTTCAAAAAAAAGTCAAGACATCTTTGTTGTTGAAAATTTTATATGCTGTGTTATTTGTTCAAACAATTTTTGGTACCCAAATTAGGGAACGAGTAAATCACTAAAAACATGTTGGGAGGCACAAAAAGTGGATTTTTAGGAATGAAGCAGTAGTCAGGTTTTTGGGGGATTTTCAATACATTAAAAAGGTACTAGAAACTACTGAGTTCCAAAGGAAAATTTTTCCCTGATTTTATTGAATGAAAACATATTTTATATCTATTATGACTGGCTGTATTTGATCTAGAAGATAAATTAACTAGTGTATTTACCTACTTATATTGTTTGTGTATTTGAAAATCAAGTCTGAATTTATTTCAACTTTAAAATTTTTATTAACAAAGTGGAAATTGTACAAAAACTTCAAATTTACATAGCAATCTGAAATTTTGTACCAGTCTATTCCTCTTTCCCTTCCTTTCAAAAAGATTAAGTATTTTCCTTTTCATTCATATTATCACGTCTGATGACGGCAAATGACAGCCAGTCAAGAGTTTTCATCAAGTATTATTACGTAAGTTAATTAATGACAAGGGCGAATTTAGCTCCAGCCTAAGGAGGGTCAACACATTCTCAGTGGTCTCCTCCGACCTCCTATCATAACAAAAAAAAAAAGGCGTGAGTTCCACTGAGGCTATACTCATGAAGGATTGATGTGTAAATATAATAGTGTGGTTGTGCGCATACGCAACATACATGCACACAACCACAACCTACACGTTATGTAGCACACACAAATGAGAGTTACAATAAATTGTAAAAGTTACGTACATCTGATGATCATAATATTCTCATTTACCCCCTACTGTCGACCAAGCAGTAAGATGTTTACACATCGAAAATGATAAAAATATACAATTTGTAGAGGTCGTGTATTTTTTTCTTGACTAAGAGGGGTTCCGATTTCTAGGACGCCTTCAATGAATAAGTTAAGTTACTCGTCAATTTAAGTACCTAACTGATTATATTATTGGGGTGCGATTTTCGCACCCTGCAACAGTCGCTGCACGAAAAGGTGCGTTGTCAGCGCCAAACAAAGTGCGTAGACGACAGTCAACAGAATGACATTGAACGGGGCTATGTTACAATCCATATCACATAAAATATAGTGAATTAGTATTGTGCATAATGCGAGGCTAACGATCATATGCACCATTTCCAACAGTCCTAAACAGGCACGAATTATTTTTGACATTCTCATCTTCAGCGAGCGCAGAGTAGAGTAAACGTAAACAGGAACATGAAATACATCGACGATTAACGACAGCCATATTGCGACGGTAGGGTGATGCGGAAACAAATGCCACGATATTAGCAAAGCACCCAAGTGATGTGTCCAGTAGTAGGTGGCGAGTCGGCGTTTCTGCAGCACAATGAGACACGTGTCACCCAATTCAATTATCTTAATGAAGGGGAAGAGACGAACCCAAAAACCACAGACTGGATCGTTTAGGAATGAGCTGTAAAAAGTGAAGATACAAAAATCAAGGTTACACTTTTCGTTAGCGATAATGTAGGTGTACGTGCTTGTTTAATTTCGCATACTCATTCTTATTGGGTGGGGAGGAAGAGCTGGTTGCAGTTAAAAAAAGTACATCTTGAAATCCGTATCCGATATTACTACCTACGTAATAATTATGTATTGCGATATTATGTAAGGTTATCTGCTGGCCAACCAAAGAATCGTCCTCGTCTCCGAGTGACAATGAGTTAGAAATGCAAATCATGCTAAACGTGCAATCACCGACACAAGTAGATTATATCATGTACAAGAATTGAATATATAATGGTGTATATTTTTCGAAATTTTATCCCCTATACTTGGACAACATAATTTTTGTAAAACTTCCGATGGCGTGGCAGTCGAAAAAGTAAATTTCGTTTAGAAGAATATACAGAATTTAAAATTATATGTATTGCGGGTTGCGTTCATTATACGTTTTTAAGAATTTTGTATGATAACGAAAATCAAAAAGCCGTAATTCGGAAACTAAAGAGCAAATTCGATCAATCTACGAACTTGACCGAAATATAGACCCATAGTATGAATATGACGAATTTTATCCCCATCCATAGAGAATTACGTCCTGCTCATTGTCTAAAAATGTAAAATTAAAATAGCCCTTATTTTGAAAACTAATCGGCGAAATCCGCCCATCTTCGAACTTAACCGAGATATGTACTCAAAGTACATACATACTGAACTTCGCCTCTATCAGTTGAGAAATACCCCCTTCACTAGGTCAGTTCTATTGGTCACAAAAATCAACACTTTTAACACTTGGTGTTGCCTTCAGTGTCAAGTGGCGTTATTTTTGTACCACAACACCACCAAAGGTTATCAATTTCGCGTTCTTTTTTGTATATGAGGGTAGCACCGAGGGTAACACAGGACAGCGAATCTTACACTTGCTCGTTGATAGGTACAGGAAATCAGGGTAAGAGAAGAATGTTCTGTTTATAGGCTGATACAGGTAAGGCTGTTATTGGCGATGAGGCAGTTTGGTGTTAATGGTGTTACATTTTGTCATTCTTTTTGAATCAACATTTTCTTAACACCGTTGTGTTGTTTGAGGTAACCTGATACTAACCTGGGGCTGACCTGGTGTTTGGTGTTACACCTGCCCTGACATGAAAACTTGACAAATAGAAAAAACCTGTTTGTTGACAAATTTCACATAATCTCTGTACATAATATAAAATACTACAGTTGGTTTTTTATTCCAAGGAAGGTTTACTGCCATTTATTGCCATCAAAACAATCCTTCACTCCCTGGTGGTAAAGTTACCATTTTTTTAAGTATCTGTGAAAACAGAAAATGGACAAAACATTTCTTGAACCAAACAAAAAGGAACAGAAAAAAGAATTGGAAAAAAAACTTTTCCCTTATCTTTTTTCATCCGCTGTTAACTACTTCAGTTGGTGAGGTGGATATGATTTAGTAATGCATAATATTGATAGCTATCGATAGTTTTTTTAAAGTGGCAAAAAAATGTCTAAAATGTTTAAAAACTACTGAAATTATGAAATACTCCAATTCAATCATCATTACGATTTATTTGCATATTCCATTTCTATATCTGATGTTTAATTTGAAAGTCAAAACTCAGAAGTTTATCATGAATTTTCATCTTTTATTTACAAATACAGCTAGAAAATGTGTTTTTGGGCCAAGTTAAAGCATCAAACTATCAATAGCTATCGACAGTCATTTTTGAGAAAAACTATCGATAATATGATATACTATTGATAGTATCTATAGTTTATGCAACACTAATATGATTCTCTCTGTCTCACTCTGTTACATTTTTTTCGTCGGGCTTTAATTTGGGTCTACAGAAAAGGGATTAAAACAATATTATTAGACAATATGCATGTGAAAAAGAGGGAAACAGCTCATCTCATATATAATTATGCATATATATTATTTATAATATACAATAGCAGCTTCCCTTGCATAGTATCTAATAATTTCCTTTTTTGTAGACCCCAATGAAACACAATGAAAAAAAACAAAACCGAGTGAGACAGAGAGAATCATATCTACCTCACCAACCAGAAGTCATCTGATAATGAATAAAGAAGGGGAAGAAATGTTTTTCAATAATCTTTTCTACTCCTTGTTGTTTGGTTCAAGAAATGTTCTATTTTTATAGAGGGTAAAAACTGGTAACGTTGCCCACAGATGGCTACAAACTTCCTTGATGGCAATAAACCTTCCTTGGAAAAACACCATTTTTTCAGGAAAATCCCATGCAAATCCATCTAGTGGTTCTAAAGTGATAGTTTCCAACAGTTTCTAGCCCGTTGTATTCTATAATACAAAGAGATAATAATGTTATCAATATAATAAACATACAACCCCGTGTTTTCAGTCTAAACTATACGAAAATTATTAAAAAATTTGTGGGCATGCGCCAACCACAGAGTATTAAATATAATAGAGGATGCAAGCAACACTGCTATAAAAAATGGCACCACTTTTGAAGTAGTTGTCACCATCCTTATAGAAATAAATTTAAATTTGTTCACCGTATTCGGGCCCATTAACAATGATGACATTTTTTTTTAAATAATTGAATTAGATGAACGAATAAATATAACCGATAATTCAAAAACCATATCAAACCGAATTTCGTAGATTAAAATGAGACAAAAATTGTACCATTTCTTAGGAGTGGGGATAATTTGTCTCAAAAGTGGTTCCGTGTTTTTCGTCTCGCATACATCCTCTACTATATTTAAGGGTGCGTATACATTTGCGAGCAAAATGCTTGCGAACCGTTCGCAAACCTTTTGTTAGATGCTCGAGAACCGCTCGATAAAATATTATTTCAGTGAACAGTTCGCGAGCATCTAGCGAACCAGGGAAAAGAGACGAACTAACTGCGAACCATCCGCAGTTATCGCGAACCTATAGAATGGAAACCGCGAACACAAAAATGAATAAACTGCACACGAACGCCGTCCCAACTGAACTGCGAACATCCTTTGTGTTCGTCGAAAAAACCGACTTCCGGCGGTTCACAACGAGCGACAAACGAATGGTTCGCAAGCAGTTCGTGCGACGCAAAAACGTCGTATCAATTACGCGAACATGGTGCTTGCGAGCGGTTCGCGAACGGTTCGCAAGCATTTTGCTCGCAAATGTATACGCACCCTAATATTCCGTGACGCCAACATGCGCCAACCATTTCACAAGACGTTAGCCGCCAAAAAAATAATTTTGCTCCCAATAACAAATTTTGCTACGTGACGTCATTGTTCTCTGATTTGTTTATCATTCAGCTGTTTGCCTTATATCTTAAATAATATATTATTGAAATTCATTGACGATTAATTTAATTATACGAATTTATAACGTGATCTTCATGGCAAAACATTCTCTACAAACGAAAATAAACATGCAATTCAATGTAAAGTAATTCTTCTCGACGGTAGGTACCGATTTATCGGTAGATTTGTCAGTAAGTGAAGTTTGTTTTTTTGTGAATCCTCAAACCTACTCTTTGACTAATTAGTGAATTTTTATTTTATTTTTAAATTCTTTCTTATACATTTTTGTCTTTGCGAATGTATATTTTTACAATGCCTGCGTAAGTTATACTTAATCGACTGCATATTATAATACCACAAAATTGAAATACGTGGGCATCCATTACAAAACTTCTATTAATATTATATTATGAATTCGTATAATTCAATTAATCGACAACTAAACTTCAACAATATAACTGAAACACGCTGAATGATAAAAACGATAAAAAAATCAGAGAACGATGACGTCATTTGTTATTGGGAGCAACATTATTTTTCTGGTGGCTAACGTCTCGTCACAATTTCATTGTTCTGCCAAAATAACGAACTGAACAGCGTTACCAGTGCACCACAAGCCAAAGCACTAGGCCTTGCAATGTGGCGGACTCTTTGGACCTTCACATAACCACACCGTTTTGCTAAAGAAAAAATGAAGATAATGTTTTGCCCCTTCGAGATTCATCGTATTAGGGGGCGAACTATATAAAATAGAATGCTTATTACCTCTCCAATTTATCATTAAATTTTGACTGAAGAAAGTTGCTTCCATTGATTTTGGAAAATAATGGAAAGATTTGAAGTAACAAAAAAACAAAATTCCCGTGTATATCCCACTTAAGTCATAGTTTAAAACAAAGGGATCAAGTTGACCCTATAGGTTAGATTATAAAAAACACACTACATGTATCGGTGGGTCTATCTCAATAATGAGAAGCAATATTGGTAATTGTTAGGTGATCTTCGTTAATTTATTTTAGTGATGTTATAACGAAACATTTTTGAGTATCGATACGTATCGATACATTATCGTATCGAAAATGCATAATTTTTTTTTTTTGATAAAATAGAAATATCTCTCTTCCCTGTTCCGCCATTCCACGTATCAAGCCATCAACTGTAGTAATTATTAAATATTAAGAAGAATATACTTTCATAATCTGTTCTGTCTGCTGTTGGCCTGGCGCACTATTTTGTATTTTTATTTATTTATTTATTTATGTTTTTTATTTTGAATGTATAAAATATATCGGTACGTATCGATACATATCGAAATTTTTATCACCACTAATTTATTTTGGAATAACAACGTAGACGTACCTACCTACTCGGTTTTTGGAAGATATTTTTTATCATCCCTTCATCTTTAATACTATCACTCGCTTAAATTATTACTGTAGGTATACACTACACTTACATGTCTGCACAAATGGTATTATAAAACGACGTTTGTACCAGCAATGAACTTAAATATGGAACGATTCGGAAAGCAGCCACCATATTGAGGCTGGTCAATGACAGATTCCACAAAATTGACGATACTGTTAATCGGTATGGTTCGCGATGTCGCATCCATATTTGAATGCTGAAAACCATAAGCACATACACAAAAGCACAAACAAATCCGACGTACTGGTATCGCGTTGAAAATCTGTCCATTGTCCTCAAGAGATCTTCATTTTCAAATGGAAAAACCGTTAAACCCAAATACCACGAACTGGGGTCGAGAATTTTCTCCAACAACATTTTGCAGTGCTAAAAAAATTGCCCTAATAAACTTTTTCTCTCATTCGAATGTGTAAAATTTATCTCATTTCGACCGCACGTCTTTGTACACTTCAACTGCAGTACCATACGTCGTTTATGTAAGTACAAGTGCTTACATACCTATATAAAAAAATACTTGTTAATGTAAGACAGATTTATTTATTTTTTTATTTTTTTTTACAAGTTGTTTAATTTTACCAGTCAAATTTAATTGATGTTTCTTTCTCTTTCTAGCCTATCAGATATTACAACGAATGCTGACATTCGAATTCCTATTTTCTTAATACCTACGTTCAATAACAGTGGACCTACTTACAGATTATTGTTTCCTGACTTTAGTGACTTTGCATAACGCTAGAAATAGAACATCCTCAGCTCCGACGATGATATAGCATTTATTATCCTAATTTAACTTTTGATGTGAAAAACACTTCGAATGAAAATCAAAATTAGCGACTGAAAAGGTTTTTTCCGCGCAGCTGGAAATGAATTCGAACGTATAGATTTTTGTTATTTACGTCTGTAAAGAAGCTCGTCGTAGGCTTTTATATTTAAAAAAAAAAAAAAAAAAAAAAATTCTATCGCAAAAATTCTTTTCTAGAAAACCCAGTTTGACAATAATTCTCATCTTCTAATCAGAAACAGAAAAAAAAAAATCTAAAACCTAAATTCATGCAATGAAAGAAAGACACTAGTAACTCGTTTCTGCGGAGATACTGTAAGGAACACAGGCTACTTGCTCTTATCCAGGAATTTTTTTTTTTGTTTTACATTTTCTTGGACTAATAGGCACCAAATTTCTATCAAACATGGTCCAATATATGGATTCTGTCAGAGCTGTTCGAATATAAAAACTACATGTCATGAACATTTCAGCCCTATCCCTTTTGTAGTTATCTCAAAACCGTCAACCAAAAACTTTCTCCAGCAATTGTTTCTTTTTCAGTTTTCTCAGCAACTAACGAACGAATAAGCACCAAACTCCTATCATATTTGCATTAAAATAGGAGAAATCTATCGTGAAATTTTCAAGTCCAATCACTTATAAAGTTTCTTTAAAATCTTGAAAAAACCACTTTTCCAAGAATTTTTTCTCTTTCAATTTTCTCGAAAACTACCGGACCAATAAACACCACATTTCTTTCAGACCCGATCCGATATTTTGAGTATTACTTTTTGTGAAAATTTCAGCCCTATCTCATTGGTGATTGAACGAAAAACCTAAGCAATACAATTAACCTTAGTCGACAGACAGATAAAAAAATCACGTGTTCTGACTTGTGAAAAGAAAGAGACGGGATTTTCAGCTTTTGTTGAGAAATTGATATGGAGGATATTATTCTGAATGAGGATTAAGGGGCTTGGCCTCCCCGATGGCAGTTGTCACCAAAAGATTGGTCATTACAGCGCACTGCACGTTAAAACATATATATGTTTGTTTGTAATTAATTACGACACTTTGCAATTATGTTACAATTACCAGACAGTGATTAATTGGGAGATCTCTCTCGGGGTGGCGTCACAAGCTGGTTATCAGTGCATTTGCCGTACTTTATTGGCGGTCATAACAACAGTAAAGTACGACACAATTAATTGGCACATATACGTAGGTATTTTCTATACACGCATGTGCCTGCGTGCATGTTCAGAGCCAATAATATAAAAAGCGCTACTAAACAACATACAGAAGCCAGTGTTCACTGAGTCTGGCTATTCCATGTTCTTGTTCAAAGCTGGTAAACATGCAAATAACTGGAGACTACCTTCAGTAGTAGAATCTCTTCCACGATTTAATGTATTCCACGTGATATTTTGAAAATGTATCTACAATATTGAAGAAAATTTAGGTAAGCAGGGTCGGATTTAATATGTCGTCGTCATAATTCGCCTCTCCCAAACGCAGTTGTCCGTTTGTTAACCTTTTTCTTATCTATGATAATCCCCATTTGCCGCCAAACATCCATAAAAAAATTAAAATTAACAAAAGTTATTAGCATACGTATGTCTTGTTCGTTTTCTCTTGAATCGCTATACGCTTGTTTTAAATATATTTTGTTTGTCAAGCCAATCCACTTTCATCCGTTCGTGTACGTACATTCGTTTGTGAAATAAAATATTTTGTTTTTTCATGTTTCTGTAGTTTTTCTACAAACTGAGATGAAGTGGACCAGTAGCCGCAGGACCCCACTAAAATAGGGCCTACCACCAAATGTGATGAAAAAAAATTATTAAATTATTAAGGGGTGCTCTTTTCCATCTGTTATTTTACAGCTTAAAATTGTACATCAGTCTCGTTAGTAGCCGGTAACTACTCAAACAATAAATATTGTACTATCATAGAGTTGATGCATTCAGAAAGCTAGTAAAACCAATAATAAGGTGCTGAGATAGTTATCGCTTTTGCTATTTTTGAAATTGTGATAAATACCTATCGCTTTCTAGACGATTCTTGGTTTTTCATGGTGTTTCACACGTGACAATTCGAAATGAACGAGTGCGTCATCGCACGAATTTTGCAAAGTACATGTATGTACTTCCTTATCAAAAATTGGTTCATCTTTGTACCATACGTATCTAACCTTTTTTGGGGTTAATTAGATACTCAGATTCATTATTATTAACGTAACTTCTTAATGATACACCAAAGTTCAATTTTTATTATCTTATTTTGTATACAAGAATAGAAGTATCTGCAATTTATTGGATTACAAGAAAACGATCATAGGGTGCGGTCTTTAAAATCCTTTATAAGGCATTGAATTTTGATCAGTTTTCTACAAATTGTGTTTTAATGTTGCATTGGCGCAGTAACCATTGAAAATTGAATTGTAAAGTGAACTATACCTGCGTTAGAAAATTATACAAAATGCGAATTTCAATTATTTTCGTGGTCGCGCTGCTGGTTGGAGTTGCGTCAGTATCGGCTGCAGATGGAGTGATCAGAGTTTCGCAAAAAAGCCATTACGAAGCTATTATTGTGTTGACGTATGAAAAGGATGGAGTACCTATTACTGTAAAATCTGACACCATTAAATACAAGACTACCGAAAGCGTTTCGATTCCAGAAGTTGCTGTAAATATCAGATTGAACGTTTATTCTTACGTGTATGTTAAATTTTCTGCGAACGATCACCAAAGGCGACCGATGCAGCTTATATTCAGTAAAAAATATTCGAAAGGACCAGTCACTGAATGCTACAACATCTACGGTATCGACGTAGAGCCAAAATATAGTCTTGTCCCCTGTTAATGCGTTGTTTTCGTAGAAAATGAATTGTTTGCCTTGGCACTTATGCGCTAACAGATTTGATCATCGATTTAATAAGTAAATGCTTAATGTTTTCATTCCGAAATAATAATATTCTTTTCATTCGAATAATAAAACCTAACTTCAGTAGAGAATGTAGCCTATTACTATTTACGATATACTTGCCGAATTGTTCAGACTTTTTCTTTTCTGAATAAAATTACTATTAGTTGCGTGGCTTTTGTTGCTTGTTGTGGTATATGATGACGTTGATGCAAGTTCAAAGCATGAAAAAGGGAATAAAAATTTACACGATTTGCATTTCTTGCACAGTCGAAGATAAGTAGGTACTACGTTGGAAATCATTTTTAAGTAGGTTTTCTATTTAAAACCCACTTATTAATCTTGGTATCACGGAGCAATCTGCGGGGCAAAAGTGGGCCGATTCCTCAAAAAAATGATTCGATTCGCGTGTCACTAGTGCTTTATGGTAAAGTGATTCGAATCACAAATCACAAATCCATTAAAGCAAAGTGATTCGAATCACGAATACTTTCAGGCCAGTATTCACTTAAAAATGACTTTTGGCACAATTTTGTATTTTAGAGTGTGGTAACGTATTATTTTTACATCGGAACTCTCATCAGAGATACAATGTTTTCACATTTTCAAGTACAAAATTGGGCAAAACAATTTGTTAAAATGAAATTTAAGTGAAGGGAGGTTAAAGTGACATTTATGAATATGGGCCTCAGTCCAAAGATTAAAAGTGATTCGCACGAATCATTTTTCTACGAATCACCAATCCTCAGTCACAAACGTTACATAATTCTGTTTGACCTTGATATGAGAAAAATATTCCGAATATTCCAGTACTTTTTGATAAAAAACTATTTTATTTAGGAAAGTGAAAACTAAAAGTTTTCTGAAAAAACTGTTTAATTTTACAAAGGATTAAATTCATGAATTTTTTTTTCCAACAATTACCTACCAAATTTACAGAAATTTGTTGGGAAATTCCTGACGAAAGAATAGGATTCGTCATTCTTTGTTCCGCTGTTTGTAAATAAACGATTCGAATCACAAATTCTCTGTTTCCTAATGATTCGAATCACAAATCACAAACCATTTTCAGCCCCTTAAAAGAATTGTAATTTTCACGAATCCTGCACCCTCCTACTTGTGGTGGGGGGTGGGTACGTTTTTCGTTTCAAAACTCGAGCAAAATTTTGGCACTAATAACACACATTCATATATACATATAAGTCAGTTTATTGTTACCACGGTACAGGTCACAATTTTTATCCGATATAATCACGAAATCTGAAACGAACATTAATATTAATCCAAGAACTGGACCTACTGATTTTATTGAGAGGATCAACTGTATTGTACTTCTAGTACGGCTATTTTCGTTTTTGTCTTGGTTATAAAATTTTCAATTTTTAACCAATAGCTACGAAATTTGAAACATTATATTTACTACGATTTATTATAACTTGCAATGAATTTTGATGTGGATCAAGCATACGGTGCTTCCGGTACAGCTATTTTCGTTTTTATTTTGGCTATAAAATTTTCAAGTTTCCACCAATAGTTACCAAACTTGAAACAAATATTAATTATGATCTATTATAACTTGCTATAAATTTTGGTGCGGATTGGTCTTACGGTACATCCGCTAACACAATTTTTGTTTTTATTTTAGTTATAAAATGCCCAATTTTAGACCAATAAGAAGTAATTCGGAACAAATATTTATTACGATTTAGTAATAACTTTTTAGTGACTACCTAATTTTACAATTTTCAAAAACCTACTTTTTCTAATGAACCTGCTGCTGCGTTAGATTTTTATGTTTAATTTTTATTTTGTTAAATAAACGCACACATTTTATTTTTCATATTAAGGTAACCCTACTAAATTCATCGACTTGGGGGGAACAACAAATTCGGTTTTGTGTTATTGTGCGTGTGTTGAATCATGAATACAATCAAATACACACACACACTAACAAAACAATCCTGATTTTTCATTTTTTTTTACATTTTTCACTTTTTGTTGCATTTGACCATCTTTTTGCTATGTACCTCACATTAAACATTTACAACGTTAATACTGGACCATCCAGGAACACTGCGATCACAGTTTTAGATTTTATGAAATAACGGTAATTTTTGAGAAAATATAATACATATTAAAAAACGTCAATGACTACAGCCTCTTTGTTGGCTAAAATCTTTGACTACATAGTACTGGACCAATAAAGTTCCATAAAACCAATATACTTTTTAATTTCAAGACATGCTGGCAAAAAAGTAGGCAACCCTAGCATACCTACTGTGTATTTCTGATGTTTTGCTTGAAATCACCAATTTAGAATACTTCTAATGAAGACATAACTTAAATTCACGCAGACAGCATACATAAACCCAAAGCAAAATACATCAAAAGGTACGCTCTAGTTGCCTATTTAGCACTGGCATGTCTAAGCAACAATCATCTATCTTTACTAGTCCAGTACTATAGTAAAGTCAAAGGCTAAAATAGAATTGGAGTCTATGTGCTAAAATTCACTGTAAATTTTAATATCAGTTTGTTTTTGGCTTGATTTAATGACCTGACTGTAGAGGAGAAATGAATGACAATACAATGTGTGGGAACCGCCATACCTTGCCTAATATAAAATACATTTGCCAGTTATAGTTGGCGGTGAGATGGCTGTGAGGTTAAGTTTACCGCTTTTAGCTTGCAAATATGTAGGTCCCAGGTTCGATTCCCCAAACTGACAAAACCTACAACTGGTGACCCTTGATATGTGCTGGACATGTACGCACCCTAGTAGTGCATGGTGGAACTCACAACTCTCCTTCCTAACTTGAGTTGCTGATAGAAGGCGCCCTTATACAGTGGAAATAGAACCTATATAGGTAGTATAAGCCATTGAGTCTCTCTCGAGGGGAGTGTGTGGGAACCGCCATACCTTGCCTAATGTAAAATAAATTTGTCAGTTATAGTTGGCAGTGAGATGGCTATGTGGTTAAGTTCACCACTTTTAGCTGGCAAATATGTTGGTCCCAGGTTCAATTCCCCAAACTGACAAAACCTACACAATGTTTTGAAAGATAATTAATATCGTTGCCACAACTGGTGTTTGCACCTGGCACACATACCCACATAAGATCATGTAGAAAAAATCAACAGTCTTATCCATGTGACCATGGTTACTGCCTACTTGTTCTGTAGTTAATTTGGTTGATATATTTGCCATGATACCCATTCCCTACAGCACTCCACCTAGTTTGTTCAAGTTGATTGCTGATAACACTAATTTGTTATTGTTAGGAATGATATAGAGAAAGCAAACTAAGGTGACTTGCGGAGCATAGGGGAGGTTAGGGCGTACCTATCATTATAGCTACTAGAATGATTCCAACCAATCTTCAATGCTTCTGGTGTGAAAGTGTATAGTGTATTTTGCTTTGTTACCATGCCATAGATGGCGTGGATTTAACCGACTACATTTCTGAATTAACAGTGGGGTAGGCCTTGATACCATGGAACACTTTTTTCTTTTTTGTTGCTGGTGTGAGCTAGAATTGAGTTAGAAATTTGGGACCAATAAATTTGAAAACAACAAACTATCATCTATATAACAAAACCAAATGAAATAATTAACATGTGATAGTTTTTTTCTAATTCAGTCATAAAGAGGGTAACATTTTTTTTCCATGGCACACCATCCCAGTGTACCATAGTATAGAAAGTGGTGTACCATGGTACATGTTAAATACCATAAGAAAAAATTATTTTTAAACCAAAAAATTACATTTATTTTACCCAATACAATATGAAGTATACTGCATCTAAAAGTATTATTATGTTTAGGATAACAGATAATATCTGCTATTTGAATTATAATAATATAATTATTAAAAGAAACATTGATTGTGACACATTCCTCATGAATTTGTTAATTTAAGACATTTTTTGTAGTATCCTTAACTTTTTCAAGACCGATATGCCACGTTTTTGGGCAGTTTTAATTAGAAAAATTATTTGCAAAAAACTGAAGGGTATTTTTAGTATGTTCCATGGTACACCAGAAAATTTACATTTTAATACACTAGATTCACCTTCTTACTAGAAATGAAATTAACATTATATTTAATCCAAGTATTTTTGAGTACCTATTGGTAACTCTGAATAATTAATTACTGAGTATTAAACCTCTTTGAAACACATCTAAAAATTTGAATGCTCAACTTCTCTCCCATTGGTCACACTTTTTGTGAGTTATCAAAATTTTAATTTTGGTATAATTTTGATAAATAGTATTGAATTAACTTTTGAACAATAAACTGGATAACCATAGTAAATGAATGAAGTATTTACCAAGTGTATGATGGATAATTTTATGGGACCTGTTTGTCCCAAAAATTAAAGGAAAGTCAGTTTCATCCATGGTACATTTATTCTATGATACCCCGGTCTTCCCTAGATATTTTAGTCATATTACGCACACTATTTGTGCCCACTATCCATACACAGTTTATTTTATTCGAACTTTCAATTTTTGAAAAATAATTAAAACAGTAGTAGTGATGAATAGCTTAAGCATTAAAATTTAGGCTGGGTACAGCTGATTGGCTAGGTAAGTAACTGCTCAAAAATAAAATATTGTATTCTCAGAGAGTTGATGCATTCAGAAAACTATTAAAACCAACAATGATCTTATAATTGGGTACTGAGATAATTCCTGCATTTGCTATTTTTGAAATGGTAATAAGTATTGCTTTCAAGACGATTTTTGGTTTCTCATAGTGTTTCACACGTGACAATTCGAAATGAATGAGTGCGTTATCATACGAATTTTTCAAAGTACATTATTGTACTTTCTTATCAAAAAGTGGTTCATATTTGTACCACATGTATCTAACCTTTCTTGGAGTTAATGAGACACTCAGATTTATTATTATTAACGTAACTTCTTAATGATATATGAGAGATCAATTTTTATTAGTTTATTTTGTATATAAGAATAGAACTATCTGCAGTTTATTGGAATTGAAAAAGTATTTTGAATTATCTGGATAGCATTACAAGAAAAAAACCATACAGTTGGTTTTTAATACTTCACAAAGCATTTAATTTTGATCAGTTGACTTCAGTTGTGATTTAATGTCGCATATATAGGCACTGTAACCATTAAAAATCTAGTCGAAAAGTAAATTGCGTTAAATAAATCAAAATATTACCTACCTATACAATAGGCAAATTTGAATATTTTTCGTTGCCCCACTGCTGGTTGGAGTCACATCAGTATTGGCTACAGATGGAGAAACCAGATTTTCCCAAGGAAGTCATTACGAAGCTTTTATTACTTCGGATTGTTCTAGGAATGATATAAAACATGGGACTACTAAAATGCTATAAATATAATATTGAAAGTTAACTCTTATGTGAACATTCTTGAGAGGAGACCGACGCAATTCATGTTCAAGATTAATAATTTAAAAAAAATAGAACCGACTTCAAGAAAACAGCAAAAAATACACTAAACATATTGAGGACTACCTACCTATATTTGGACATAAGGTGAAAATATTTTATTTTATAAATAAAAACGCTATTTATTGTTGACACTTCTTCTTTTTTCGTATTTAATTTTACTAACGATCTTCGGTGACCTCATTAGACTGGTCCCTCAAATACAGGAATCCCTCTAGTCTCCATATCCCCACTTTGTATTAATCACAGTTGAACTTTGTATAATCTGATTGTGTATATATAAACTTATGTAGTAGACAAAATATTCGTGTTGTTTCTAAATTGTCTTGTACTTTACTGTAGGGAAGACGGGGTACCATAGCACACTTTTTTCTTTTTGTTTCTGGTGTGAGCTAGAATTGCGTTAGAAATTTAAGACCAATAAATTTGAAAAGAATGAACCTCCATCTACAAAAAAAATACAAAGAGTAATAATTAACATGCGATAGTTTTTTTCTAATTCCATCATAAAGGGGTTAACCTTTTTTGTTCCATGATACATTACCCCTCTGTACCAATGGTATTCAGGTTGGTGTACTATAATACATGTTAAATCCTATAAGAAAAAATTATTTTTAAACCAAAAAATTAGCATTTATTTTATCTACCACAATATTAAATACACTGCATTCTTTCATATTTTTGGACAGTCTTAATTAGAAAAATTATTTACAAAAAACTGAAAGGTATTTTTTTTTTAGTATATTCCATGGTAAACCAGAAAATTTACACCATGGTATACTAGGTTCATCTTCTTACTACAAATTACCATTATATTTAATCCAAGTGTATTTGAGTATTGATAACTCTGAATAATTAATTACTGACTATTAGACTTCTTTAAAACACAATCAAAAATTTGAATACTCAACTTTTCTCTAATTGGTCACACTTTTTGTGAGTTATCAAAATTTTACTTTTGATATAATTTTGATAAATGCTGCAATAACTTTTGAAGAACAAACTGGGTAAGGATAGTAAATAAATGAAGTATTTACCAGGTGTATGATGCATAATGCTATGAGACCATAACTTTTTAAATTGGATTTTTGTCTTTGTTATGAAAATCCCCCATCAGTTTTTTTTTTTTTTTTTTCTTTTAATTTAAAGAAACATAAAAATAGACAAAAAAACATTTTACCAAATTTTTAATCTACCTTTCATAATAAAAACTCTATGGAACAATCAAGAATTTGCTCAAAAATAGCCTAAAAAATGAAGCTATTGCTATGCTAATGACTATTTGAACACAAATCTAGCTAAATAAAGCTAAGCTATTTTTGCCTAAAAATAAGGCTATTTTACAGTTATTGGCTACAGCTAAAAGCTAGTTACAATACTCTGCCTGATACTCACAGATAAATTGTGTGATACAATTAGTATAGCCTCGAAAAATGTATTCAAGAGATGTCAGTAACTGATAAGGACACATCAGTACAATCAAACAACTTAGCACACTGCACAGTAGCTTACCTATGCTACTTTAGCATTATGTAGATAATTGGCATTTGACACCTATTTAGTGTTTGCTGATAAGAGGCTTGAAAGTATAAGTTTTTTCAATTATTGGTCTCAATATGAATCATAGTAAATATCATTGCAAATGATTTTTCGTAGTAGATGATGAAAAATAAAATCAATACCAGCCATCTTTTACTCAAAAACAAGAGGAGCAGTACTTATTAAGGATTTATTTAGCAGTGTGCAAAATGCATTCATACGCATTATCCCATTTTCACCCTTCTAAAAAATAACGCTAACTTATATTATTAATTCATGGTACCATTTTACAAAAACTATTAAAATTATTAGTAATTGTTCAGTTCTAAAATAAACTTTTTAATATTTTGATGTTGCTAAAAGTAGTATAAGACACACTTTAGCTCGTGTCTCCCAAGCCAAATGGGTCTTGTAGAACTCATCGAGGGAACAAAAAGTTCCTATTAACATGAGTTGTAATTAGTTCTTTTAGAGATATAAAGCTCTCAAATTTTCAAAATGTTCATGGTTAAATCAAATGAAAAAGTTCAAAAAATTCTTCAAATTTGATTTTCGATGAGTGCGTCTTGATGTACTCATCGAGTACATTAAAAAACATTCTTTTGACCAGGTCCCTATTTCCAATACTTACAAAGTTAAATTTATTTAAAATCGGAATAAATTTGTTGAACTTTTAGTGGATATAGTAATATTTTCCTAAAGAGGGTTAATTTTGAGTTTCCACTTTTTATTGTGTGATACATCACCAACTATGTTTTTTGAGGCACCCAGACCGAATTTGGTGTTCTTTTCTCAATTTGACCCATTCTTCATTCCAAAATGTGCTGCAAAAGGGGGCCAATTTTGAGTTTCAACATTTTATTTTGTGATACATCACCATTTATGTTTTTTGAGGCGCCGAGTCCGAATTTAGTGTTTATTTCTCAATTTGACCCATTCTTCATCCCCAAATGTGCCCCAAAAGGGAGCCAATTTTGAGTTTTCATATTTGATTGTGTGATACATCACCAAATATGTTTTTTGAGACGCCGAATCCAAATTTGGGGTTTGTTTCTCCATTTGACCCATTCTTCATTCCCAAATGTGCCCCAAAAGGGAGCCAATTTTGAGTTTTCATATTTGATTGTGTGATACATCACCAAATATGGTTTTTGAGGTGCCAATTCCAAATTTTGGGTTGATTTCTCAATTTGACCCATTCTTCATCCCCAAATGGGTTGCAAAAGGAGGTTAATTTTGAGTTTTCACCTTTTATTGTGTGATACATCACCAAATATGTTTTTTGAGGCGCCGAGTCTGAATTTGGTGTTCATTTCTCTATTTGACCCATTCTTCATCCCCAAATGTGTCCCAAGAGGTAGCCAATTTTGAGTTTCCATATTTTATTGTATGATACATCACCAAATATTTTTTTTGATGCGCTGAGTTGAAATTTGGTGTTCTTTTCTCCATTTGACCCATTCTTCATCCCTAAGTAGGCCCCAAACAGGGGGTTAATTTGGAGTTTTCACCTTTTATTGTGTGATACATCACCACATATATTTTTTGAAACACCAAGTCCAAATTTGGGATTCTTTTCTCCATTTTACACATTCTTCATCCCAAAATGGGCCTCAAAAGTGGGTTAATTTTGACTTTTCACTTTTTATTGTGTGATACATCACCAATTATGTTTTTTGAAGCGCCGAGTCCGAATTTGGGGTTTGTTGCTCCATTTGACCCATTCTTCATCCTCAAATGGGCCCCTAAAGGGGCTTAATATTGAGTTTTCTCATTTTATTGTGTGATACATCACAAAATATGGTTTTTGAGGCGCCCAGACTGAATTTGGTGTTCTTTTCTCCATTGGACCTATTCTTCATCCTCAAATGGGCCCCCTAAAGGGGCTTAATATTGAGTTTTCACATTTTATTGTGTGATACATCACAAAATATGGTTTTTGAGGCTCCAAGTCCAAATTTTGTGTTCTTTTCTCCATTTGACCCATTCTTCATCCCCAAATGGGCCCCTAAAGGGCCTTAATATTGAGTTTTTACATTTTATCGTGTGATACATCACCAAATGTATTTTCTAAATTATTAAGTACATAAAACCAAAATTAGCATGAATACCTACTTAATAATTTATACACATATGACCATAAAAATTTGTTTTTTTCTTTCTATTTAATTCACATAGAAGGTTTTTATGATAATATTTTTAATTTGGCAACTTAAATGGAAAAAACTGTCAATAGAGAGTGATCAATGGAAAAATTTACATGTACTTACAAAGTTTTTTAGTAACAACCAGAAAATACCAAATTAAGAAAATCTGACATACTGCAAAGTATGGGTTAAGTATAGTTCCCTCAAAAGTACCAATGTAAAAATTTGGTACAAACTGTCATAAAAATTGTAATAAAATTTAACTCCTATTTAAAATGGAAGGCTTGAATTTTCTTGACCCTACTGAAAATTTTGTTATAAATTACTATTATTTAGGCTACAGCAGAAATGGGTGATTGTTATTAGTTGCTTGAAATTGCAACTTTAAAATTTCAAAAAAGAAAGTTGGCACAAATAAGCACAATTTAAGATAAAATAATGGGAAAAGTTTCAGCTCAAAATTCCAAAAGGGGGGACTAAGACATAACCTTCCTCACCCCTTATTTCAGTTAATAATTGAGCACAAATTATAAAATGGTTGGCACAAATCAGCACAAATTGAGCACAATCAGTTTGCAAAATTTCAAGTCAAAATTTGAAATGGGTGGGGCTGCATTTTTCCCAGCCCCACCCAAATTTGTTTTGCAAATAACTAAAGATTTGAATGTACATGAATTATAAGCTTGTTGGCACAATTAAGCACAAATCAAAAAAGAGTAGTGGGCAAAGTTTTGTATAAAAATTCAAAAAGGGGGGCTGAGGGGAAATCTTTCATCCTCCCTATCTGAGTTGGGAAGTGAGCACAAATTTTAAAATGGGTGGCACAAATTGAGCACAATTAGTATGCCAAATTTTGAGTCAAAATTCAAAATGGGTGGGGCTAGCATTTCCCCAGCCCCACCCACAAACTTTTTTTTATATATTAAGAAAGGGGTGATAACAAATTCCAAAATTGGTAGCAAAATTTAGCACTATTTAAATCCAATTGATATGAAAAATTTTGGGTCAAAATTGAAAATGGGGGGCTGAGGGGAGACATAAAACCACAAATATTTTTGAAAGGGAATAAGTATAAAATTTTTAATATTCAGCACAAATTAGCACAAATTAAGCACAATTAGCATGCAAAGTTTCAACTCAAAATTCCAAATGGGGGGGCTGACACATAAATTTCTGAGGCCCCTATATTTGAAAATAAATGAGCACAAATTCTAAAATTAACGGCACAAATTAGCACAAATGAAGCACAATTAGCATACAAAGTTTAGAGTCAAAATTTAAAATGGGGGGCTAGCATTTCTCCAGCCCCACCCAGACTTTTTTGTTTATATCTAATGAAGGGGGTGAGCACAAATTCTAAAATTGATGGCACATATTAGCAAAAACTGAGCACAATTAGGCCAAAAATTTTCAGGTCAAAATTTGAAATGGGGGCCGGATAAAAAATTTTTAAAACATTTTTTTGTTTTCGATTTTTTGTCGTAAACTGGGATATTCGGAGGCGATGAGCACTTAGTCATATTTTCAGGCTCCGACAAATATTATGAGTACCTCGGGCAGTAATGGAGAGGTAAAATGTAAACCATTGATTAAGGATTCTCGCCGATGACTTTACACTTTTATAGAAATCTTTTAAAATGCTTCAAATAAAGGGACTTCTCATCAACTTTCAGAATACTCCTTGTACGGTACCTTGCTGAAATTAGCAAAAAACCCTCTGGTTTAGGAACATTTAGGAGAAATTCTTCTAAAGGCTACTATTCCACAGAAATTAAACTCTCAGTTGTTGCGCCATTTGAAGGTGTCGTGCTTCAAGTAGCTTATATCAATTTTTTGTTATTCTAAATCAATTTCACATACAAATAGTACAAAATAAAAAGAATTGCAAACAAAATACCTGTACAGGGTGTCCAAAAATTGTCTCCCAAGCTAAAGGTTTTGTAGAACTCACAAGAGAAGCAAAAATTTCCTGTTTGAAATTGGTTGTTTCAGAAATACAGGCTTTTATACGCGTGTGTCGAATAAATTGCATATTCATCCATTTAAAGGCAACATTTATAAAAGATGTAGCACACATCAAACATAGTTGCGGATTCGAATCCCGACAGCGTAACATTTTTGTTTTTAAAATTTAAAAAAAATGAATATACGACATGCTAGAAGTTCAACAAATTTATTCCGATTTTAAATAAATTTAACTTTGTAAGTATTGGAAATAGGGACCTGGTCAAAAGAATGTTTTTTAATGTACTCGATGAGTACATCAAGACGCACTCATCGAAAATCAAATTTGAAGAATTTTTTGAACTTCTTCATTTGATTTAACCATGAACATTTTGAAAATTTGAGAGCTTTATATCTCTAAAAGAACTAGTTACAACTCATGTTAATAGGAACTTTTTGTTCTCTCGATGAGTTCTACAAGACCCATTTGGCTTGGGAGACGATTTTGGACACCCTGTATAGTTATGAACTTTACCTTTTCGATTATTGGTATAAATTTCTGAAATATTTGGAAAATGAAAGTATTACTCACAGTTCGCCCTGTTGTCGCGTTGAGATAATTTTTTTTTTCGGAAAGGAAGCTGTTTTCTCTTGAGCAGTCAGTTCATTATATCCTCGATACTTGAATTTTCAATTAAAAGTACAGTATTATCTTCATCACCTTTTTTTTTTTTTTTTTTTTGTTTCGTATTTATGAAATTAATATGAAAAGGGAACAGTCGAATGAAATTCATCTGCAGTAAACGTTCAACGTCTGCAATAATATTATGGACCGGCGTGAAAAATATAATGAAAAACAGTTCAACTTAAATTTTTATTTCATTCCAACCTTACTTATTCAAAAAAAAGTAAAAAATCAAAAAAAAAAATCATAGATCCGAGCCACGTATGCTCAATAAATAAATTATATACAAATTACCTACGTTACAATGGCTTAAAAAATTCACGAAAGTTTTGATGTTTGTTCTTAAAAACAAAAAAAAACGAAAATTTTCAAACATATCAAGAGGCAAAAAATCTTACCCAACATATAATACCGCTTCTTCGTCGTCCACCAGTAATCATTTCAGTCATCAAAATATGTTTGCGGACCAGTATTATTCATTACCTATCCTACAGTCTTCTAAATTTAAAAAAAAAAAAAAAAAAAAAAAAAAAGAAAAGAAAAAAGAAAGCAAAAAAGAAATAAATTACTTAAATCTAATCAATTCAATCACGTCCGCATTTTTAATAGGATAATGTTTCATTTAAAAACTCATCATTTAGACGAAAGGAGAAAAATGAGATACCTAGTCGTCGCCTTTTATGCGGTAATCGTTTCAACTTTTTGTTCGGACACGACTTCGCCTGCACTTTGTGGTTTTGCCTCAACCGTTGATTCATCTTGTTTTGCAGCAGCAGCAGCAGCTTCGTCGCGTGCAGTCGATGCAACAGCTGGTACTGCGGCTGACACTGAGGCTGGTGCTGCAGCTGGCACTGCAGCTGGTACTGGAGATGGTGCTGCCACTGGTGCTGGAGGTGGAACTGCAGCTGGTGCCGCTGGTACTCCAGCTAGAGCTGGTGTGATCGAAGGACTTTGGCCTTTGGTCTTTTGACTGGTCTTCTTAATTGGTTTTCTCGATCCAGAGGTTCCAGTCGAAGGTGGAGCAGCAGCAGCTGCTGCGTGAGAACCTGCGTTGGTATTTTCAGTATGGCTACTCGAGTCAGCAGCTTCGGCAATTTCGCAACTATTTTGGTCAGTTTTCACGAAGAACGTTCTGCTCAGCTTATATTTGTCGAGAACACCGTACGCTTTTTGGAGGACGGTGCCAGGTGCCAGCTTCTCTCTCGTTAGAATCCAAGCGTTTTCTGTCGAATTTATAAAATTTTCGGTTTTATTTTTCAGTCTGCAGTTACTCTGAGAAAAAACTCACTTCTACACAGTTTCTAAAATTGATGAAGAAATGAAAACCATTTTTGATGTTCTAAACTGCTATAGAAATCTCATATTTTGCTAATCAAAATCGATTTAATAATAACCTCTTTTTGGTGTATGAGTTGAAAAAAGTTATTTCTGCACCCTACTCCAGTATTATTAGCCAACGATGTGCAGTTCGAAAATTGTGAGTTCCATACACATATTTGAAAGATAAGCTTTTATTTATTTATTTTTGGCTTTAGCTTCATGCGAAATAATAATAATTATTTCGTTATGAAATGTTGGCATCAGTATTGGTATATTTTATAAACTGCAGTAGTGAGTAGAATAAGGCCCATATTCACAAACGTCACTCTAACTTCCCCTCACTTAAACTTCACTTCAAAATGACTTTTGGCACAATTTTGTATTTAAGAGTGTGTTAAAATTTTATTTTTGCATACGAACTCTCATAAGAGATACAATGTTCCCATATTTATACGTACCAAATTGTGTAAAAAAATTTTTTTAAGTGAAATTTAAGTGAAGGGAGATTAAAGTGACGTTTGTGAATATGGGCCTAAAAGCTTATAAAAAGAAGTCGTTTTCATCCGAATAGATGCAACACAAGTAATGTTTAAAATGGAAAAAATTAGTTTCGTAGGATTTTTATGTAGGTGTTCAGGTATACTTACGTGTGTTGATAATACCTAACGACGAACAGGACCACATGACAGAATAGGTGTCGTAATCTGTATCCAAAACTATGAATTGGCTTTCGTATGGAACTGAAAAATAAATGAAAAAATCTCATTACAATCCTTTCAGATAGTTCACATGTTGTATATAGCGAGCTGATGGTATTCGCAGAGGCCATAAACTTGTTACAGTCAATGTCCTGATGTTACTTGCATTTTTTGGACAATAAATAATTGACAAAAATTTAAATTTCTCTTTTTTCAATCTAATACCTACATATTATGCAGTATGGGCACCGCTCGATCCCGACAAATTGAGCTGAAGAAGTTTCGTGGGATTACTTAACTGGAAAAACGGATTAAATGATGGACAAGAAAAAAAGGGTGAAACTAATCGGAAAAATGATGACTAAGGATTTAACTCTATATCCGTGTTTCTTTTATTCGAGTCCCTCCCCTGCTACCTTCTGAAGGCTTTGTAGTTTGTGTAATTGAGGATACAATAATATTACAAATCACACTCTAAATTTAACTTAAAAGCGGTGTCAGAAGTCACTCATGAACGTTGAAACAATAGAGACGAATATTTCTACAAAGTTTTCTACTTACTTGGTAAATTTGGATATTTAACGTTCAATTTTGATTCGGAGCCCTTCACAATCAATCTAATTTCTCCTTCTAATACACGTTTCACGCTAGTACTGTAAGACAAACCCAAAAGTAGGTTAATAATATTTTATTTCATCGTAAAAAAAAAAAAAATTAAAAAAATTATAGGTCGATAATTTTTTTAACTTACAATCTATTCATAATTTCGTTGGCAACTAAATATCGACCATCGACAGCTCTTGTGTAATTTGTTTTCACACATCGAGTACCAGCTTCGAAAATATTAACATATCGTTCGGCTTCGTACCACGTACCAAGAAACTATGGAAAAGCCAACATAAAAAAAAAAAACGAAAAATAAGTTTTTATCCAAAGGAAGAAGTGAATGAACTCTGTAATTTTCGTATATAAAATGAAAAATTTAATAAACTGATAGCAATAATTTTGCCTCGTAATATTAATGAATAGTCAGATTTACAGTTTTCTCATGAGTACTTTAGTTTTTTTTATTTTATTTTATTTATTTATTTTTTACAGGCCTACTTACCTTATTCATGTCGAAATCAGGTTGCGAGTCGAATTCGGGACATCCTCCAAAACCTGGAACTTGAGCTGTAGCTAAGCCGACTCCGGCCAATAATAATATCACTAGTTTCATATTTCAGTATCTGCAAAACGAAATTAAATATTTTTCGATATTTAAATGTAATAAAACTGAATAAAATAAGTTACAGTAGATCGCGTTTTATAGTATCACAACCTTTCTATTGAATTCTTGGTACTACCACCAATCGGCCATTTTCAAATGCGTTGAAAAAAATTTGGTTATTGATCAACATTTCGTCTATTTTAATCAAATTATAATTATTATTGGCAGATTTTGCTGAAGCATGAAGGAAGGTGAACTTTTTATATCATTGTGTCTTACTGAATCCTTATCTCAAATAATTCAAAACCCAGGTGAAAACTGAGAACTTCTTTAGTTAATTTTCTCTAATTCACGCTCATAAATTCATAATTATGACGAATGTGAAGCAGTTGTACCTAGCCTACATTGTCATTTTCTTTCATTTTTTAATTTATTAAATTTTTTTTTATTGTAAAAGTTTTTCTGTTACAGAGAGATTTGAACTTCTGACTTTCGCATTGGTAGACCAACACCATAGACACTATACCATAAGATTTTGTAGAAAACATATAGATAATTTGCGTTTTTATGTTTCCCATTTGCAAAAAATTTATTTTTCTCTCATTTTTTCTAGGGGTAAGTGTTGCAAAAAAAGTGTGTGACACACGTGTATATAGTAGGTGATTTATACTCTTGTGATTTGCATCACTCGCCTTAAATCACCTACTTTACACACTTATGTCTCAAATAACTATTATCTATTTAATAATATAAATACGAGTAATAATATCTTCCTGGTAGATTCGTCGAAAAAAATACTGTACTCAACTAGCTGAGTAAAATACTATCTTTTCTAAAAAATACTGAATAATTTTCAGCTTAGAATTTTATTCGATTAATAACTTCTTGCCTAATAGAATCAGTCATTCATTAGGATTATTTTGTCTTAGTCCCAAAATTTTAAACTGGGTATCTGGTTTGTAAAATTATGAATAAATAAAATAAATGACTACATTATCAAGGAGATATAGCACTTCAGTCTCCATCAAACCATAATATAGTCCGATTTAAAACAGAATTTTGATAACCAATAAAAGTTTCTAAACCTACCTGAAAATAATTTCGGCATTTCTTTCTTTGAGGCGAAAATTCAAAAAATCTTGACTCTAAAGAACAATGTAGGTTTTTTTTGTCAAGTTTGCCTATTTTTGAATAATTTTTAAGTAAAAATGTGACAAATAATATTTTCTACTAAGGAGAGTATAATTGATTACGCAAGACCTCAAAATTTATCACAAGCAGCCACTAAATACCCGATGATATGGAGTTATACTGCGTTTTCTAGAGCAGAAATGTTGCATTAGAGAACTACTGTAGAGGAACAACAATAATATGAATGAATTAATATTTCTACCGAATAGATAATTTAAATACCTATTCAATAGAAATAATTAAGGGTAATGATTTAACTGTTTTTAATGCCACTGTATCAGAAATCCAATACTGAAATTCCCCATTAATCTTTTTTCATTTGAACTCTCAACATCGTTTAATTTGGACACCGCTTATATCGAAGCTATCAAATTTATCCAGCAGAATGCTAAGAAGCTATTTGGTGGGCCTACCAATCTACCAAGCTTGAATGCGGAAAAGGTCACATTATATTAAGCTTTATTTATCGAATATCTATCTAATGGTGAAATTTCGCAATAAGACGTAGGCCATCCATTGACACGACATTTTCGAATTTTTCGACTGTCTATAACAAATGACTCGAAAACACTCTGTAGGTATCGTCAGGTTTTTTTTTTCTCACACTTCCTACCCATTAATTAGGTAATTTACAAAAAACGAGTCGAAAATTAATAACCTCATTGGCCGGAGATGATACTCTAAAAGACGAAAAAATGAAATAAAAAATGGCTACTCTGTGCGACCGTCCGATGCTTCCTTCTGTATATTAATGAACCGGCACGAACTTGCGTGCCATATTTTCTAACCTTATTTACAACACCTGTAGGTATACCGAATGAGATCTACGGTTGGTGTAACTTGTCAAATCCTGTTATGCTGAAAATGTCTTATATTTCATATGTCGAGTGGACTGACGTTAAAACGAAGGAGTGTGTTAAATACCAAGTTAACGAATTGAAATCTGTCCACGTTCAACATACTTATGTAAATCGAAATAGGGTTCACATTTTGAAAGAAAGAAATTTTTTCTCGCATCGTTCCTTTTTTTCATAAGTGAGTACAATTTACGGTACCCATTCGGAATGTCCAACAGCTCATTTAGCTGCGCCATAAACTCATCAATCCCGCTCCCCGTAGAGCAGAGAAAGAATTCAGTTCGCGTTCCGTTCATATTCATTAAAATCTGGTGACGCTCAAAGTGATCGTCTATTAAAGATGAAAAAATACCCCTAAATTCCCGACACTGGCATGGCGGTATCGGTGGGTAAAGAGGCATTAAACTCATTCCAAGTCACTGGCGAATCGGTGACCGCTGCCTGTCAGATGCACGTGCATTGCACCCCATTGAGGAAGATAATAACCGCCACCTACTTATGTTCCCTCTCCATACAGCCCAATATAATTTAGCTGTGTAAGTGGAAATAAAATGGTAGATGGAGTATGCAAAGAACGCAGTACAGGCGTAAAGTGGTCCAGGCTTTAGCCAAAAAATGGCATCTCTTCGCCATAATTTGTGTGCAAATCATCGAGAACCAAGAAATATGGTGTAAATTTGCAGAGGGTTGGTATGCAACTATATGAATAGATCCTCTCGCAAACACGAAAGTGAGTATCTATATCTAAGATCGATATCAGATGTAAAGTGAGTTAGTTCGCCATTTTTCTGCCAGAAATTTAGCCAAGAGAACGGTGAATTGTATTGGAGAAAATTCGGCCCAGGGGGCTGCAGAAGAGGCAAAAAAGGTATTTAGTTGAATTTTCCTCTCGCTACTTTTGTTTAAAAACGGGGGTTGTATTTACCCACGGTGAATAAATGTTGTAGATATATATATATGAGTCCTAGTTGATCCTAAAGTATTCTACTGGTTTCATCAAACAATGAAATTAATAAACTGAAATTGAATTGAATTCCAGGAAGTTCTCTTACTTGAGATCTCCTACAAGAGCGAAAAAAATGGTCTATTGGAGTGGATGGAATTCAAACTGCATTCACGCATGTGATGGCTACTGATGATTGATGAAAAAGACTTTTAAGCAAATGGGTAATAGTAGTCTACGATTAATGTGTTTATTCTTCCATAATTATTATGTTTAAGAAATGCCAATCCAAACTTCCACTTCCCTAATTACACTTTGATATTAAGAATGAGGAAATATGAGAGAGAATATTTTCAAACATATTGTTCTTTACCACCCGTGGCAAGAAAACTAAATATTTTTTCTCTATAACATTAACTAGTGTAATCTTCCATGTAATTACTTGAGAAGAAAGTTTTCTATTGTTATGCCATTTATTGCCAAATTTTGCTGAATGTTAGGTATGAATAAATTTTGGCGCAGTCGTACTAAGTGTTGTATTGAGGTGTTTATTCATCTCAATATCAGCGATTACTAATACTTGAATTGTTGAAATCTGAATCACATGCACTCGAATTTGTGAATTCAAACTCTGGGTTTTCAGTTTCGAATGCACCTTTAATTTTCCTTTTACTTAACCAGTATAAGTTCAATTATTATGATAAGTATATTGCGTTACTAGTTCTGCTTTACGTACCTATTGCCGACAGCTACCATTTCTTTCATTTACTAAACGAAATTTCTATTAATTTATTAATCAGTATTCATGCTTTCATTCCATTTCCATTGTGACCATCGTAGAAATTAAATAGATACCTACAAAGATACTTTCCAATTTACTTCTATTACCATTGTTTTCTGGCACCAAAGTAAGACCAGTTCTTCGATCAAATTTCTTTCATGCATGTCAACCAAAACAACAGCATACAGGGCTGCCAAATTGTCTGAATTAAGAAAAGTCTGCCAAAACTATTGCACATATGATTGTAAGGGACTAATTTTAATGGTTGCCGAATTCTCTATGGTTATTTTTTTTTTGTCTTGTACTTTTTTACAATAAACTTTCTTAGGGCATATGAATAAGGCTAAGCAGAGGGACTGTATTGAAAATCTGAAAAATTTTGCCATTCTCCGAATTTGTTGCACACAGTTTGCAAATAAGGCTAAAAAATAATCATTACTTAAAATTGTACAAGAAATCATTTGAGAACAGCATTAAAATTCTTCAACTATTAAAGGTCATCATATGTGGTATACCTTCGGTAATAATAATAATAATAATAATAATAATAATAATGAATTAGTTCTGTCGAGTTCCATAAAAAAAAATAGATTCAATTCTTGAACTAAAATCTCCGTTTTCCTAACCAACATAGTTTGTGGGATTGTACAAATAGCAACACAGATTATAAGGTGTTACAATTATATCCCTACAGAACTTGAGGATGGTAAATAAATAGAGATCGACGTGGCAAAGTTATGAGTGATGAAAAAAATAGGTAATTAAGTGAGATAAAAAAAGAAATCCAAACAATATCCTAAGTATTTTTCTTTTCTTTTTTTGATCAACAAGTGAATTATAACTTCGCATTTTGGGAATTCGAAGAAAAACAAAAGCTACATCGATCTGATTCTATGGCACATGGTTGTTATTGTATTCCTCTGGATCAAAGTATGTAAATTCACCATCTTCGATAGTAAAAAGTTTTAGTCAACGTCTGGTAACTACTATGTGTTATTATTTTCATTTCAAAAGTAAGAGGATATCGTCAGTCCGGAATGTTCGGTTTCTAACCACTTAATGGGACACTATGAGGAAAAACCTCATGACTTTATGTTGTATGAAGGCTAACTCTACCTCTTTGATCTAGGACATTGGTGTTTTCTTGCATTCTACGATCTTGGGCGGTCTGTCTAAATTTTAGTTTTCAACTAAAAACATTATCGATCAACTTTTCTAAAATATTATGTGACCATTGTTTTTGGACGTCGTAATCGTGAGCAGATAATTTTGCAGACTCGTAAACACACAGCTGTTGTTTCACTTCAACCTGCATCATCACAATATGTCTTCCTAACGTTGATTTTTGGAAAAGCAAATTAAAAGAGTTGTTAAATTTTTTAGGCTCTTACTTCGCATGGCAGTAGACACTCAAGTATGCCAAAAGACATTTCGAAAAAGTATTTGTAGAAGTCACGCTGAATATCTTACAACCACTGAAAGTAATGCCATTACGAACGTAGGCAAAAAGTCACTCGAAAGAGAGGCAAACATTTTAACAGAGTAACTTAAAAATTTTTCTGCTGTATACGTGAAAAATAAACTTGAAAATTATTTTTGCCTAAGAGTCGCTGCGTTCATAAATCCCGCGCAAATGTTGTAGCAATCTCCTATTTTGTCGGACCTTTGCATAACCTGAACAGATATTAACCTATTTGTGGTTGGCATACGCGACCTTATTTCGTAAGAAAAACAAATTGCTGATAATGGCCAGCCAGGTGCAGAGTAGCACCTTTAGATTAAATGTGTGATTTTCATCGTCGAAAGGCGGCCATTAAAATGAAATTGTTTGCATCAAGTATTGTGCCGGAATTTTACGTTAAACGACCAAAAAAGAGTAATTTTTCATCACATTCTTTAGTTAATTTTTTGCGTAGGTACGTATTTAAAATTCACTAGTTGAAAAAAATGAACACCACATGACACCCCATGCGAACCCAAAATTATAAAAAAAGCAACAACATACGTTATGAAAACTTTGATGTGTCTGTACACTCGAAAATCTGCACGTAAACCAACAGGTTCAGGTCGAAAACATGCCTCTATATAACCTTTTTGGATTTGGGCGACCGTTATTTGAACTTGGTTCGTATTTTAACGGGTGCCTGATGTCTGTCCTTCTTCCACGTTCAAGTTCACGAATTTAAATTGGATTCTCTTCAAGTAGGATGACGTTTGTATGCGTGCGTTTTAATGGAAACACAACAGGTTTTGTTGTTGTTGTTCTTTCCTACGAGGGAACATTTTGTGTATTTGTATGTTAGATTACATCTCTCCATGTGTATCCTACGGACGTATGTGTTTCGAGAGGTGGCGGTGTGGAAGTCGACTTCAAATAGTACATAAACGTTATAAATGAAATTAAATCGATCGAAAAAAATAGAATACGTTCCTAAATTCCAATATTCTTACTTAGAGATGGTGAAGATAGTTTTGATTAGTTTCCCATATTGAATCCCACACATACCAAAACCTATCTCTCTAAAGCCAGACTTTCAAACTATGCAAATTTTATGACATGGCTACACATGTTTATATAGACCAAGAAAATTATTCTGTGTCATCGTATATAGGTATGTACCACAAGCCCACCAACCCTCGGCCATAATATTATTGCATTCTAAACCGGTTCATTATAATCCGACTATGAACTTCGAAGATATTTCTTCTTTACAAAATAAAATATCAAAAAAACTATTTTTATACACCAAGTATACCTAGGCATTATCATTATTATTATTATTGTTGTTGTTGTTATTATAATAATAATATACTCAAAGCTATAACCTGTAGAGTGAACTTCTTTTTCCACAATTATAAAATAAATTTATAACTAAAAAACCGATCGTCATATTTCGAAACGTGGAACTAATAGGAGAGAATATCTTTAAACGGTAC
Source organism: Ericerus pela (assembly GCA_011428145.1). Classification (NCBI taxonomy): domain Eukaryota; kingdom Metazoa; phylum Arthropoda; class Insecta; order Hemiptera; family Coccidae; genus Ericerus; species Ericerus pela. Next base: position 172,469 of record WOFM01000435.1, read on the forward strand.
CTACTTGATGTTATCTAAAAAATATGCATTTAAAGAAACCGAACCAGTTCCGGAAATGTTCTCTTAGATAAATCTTGTTCGGATTTCAAAATAGTAAAGCTAGCGTAAGCCTAACTTTTTTCACAAGCTTTTATTTTTTCAAGATAAATACGCACTTGAAGGATCAGTACGGGCACGAGGTATCTTTAGACTACATTCAACACGAAATATTCCCTAAATGCTCGCATTCAAGGAAAATATGTAACTTGAAATTGCAGTTAGCCATTCTAAGTTTGGAGTACCATTTAGAAGCATCTTATAATTATATGACGAGTACGATCAAACAAATCTTGTTACCTGTATTTTATGGTGAAATGGTCAAAAACATAAAAACATAAACGTGAAAGTGAGAGAACTTCTTAGAATACGGGGAGCAGTCGTCTCTCCAAAAATTTGATTCATCCCGACTTCCACAGATAAATGCCTACTACTTGGTCTCTCCCCGATTTGGTTTTTTTATTTCAATTTATTTTATGTAGGTAACGGACACAATTCGTCATTTTGTGACACAATATTGAGGTGCTCGATAATTTTTGATTTGGTATTTAGACATGTTGATTTTTCTATAGAAACATAGGCATACCTACTTCAGAAGTATAATGTTACGATGAAAAAACAGATATTTTGGAAAATCACCAAAATCTTCGTTCTCCGATTTCATTTCTTCGTACGAATTGATGAACTAATTTTTGACCACCAAGTTTTACTAGAAAACAGCAAATTTTGTTACAAAAATACTAATAAATTCCAAGCTCGTCCACTTGTCAATCGAGAAACGTCACTTTTTTGACTTGAGATAACAAATAAAATTTCTGCGAGAAGAATACTTTCGTAGTTCCTTCTCGAAATTTGATATATTATCGTCATAATGTACTTAGGTCTTTTTAACAGATTGAAAAGATAAAATAAAATAAAATAAAATAATGTTATTATTGAGACAAATTTTTCTGTGTACCATTTTCACCACTCACCTCAGAAAATATCTATTCTGAAATAGAATCTAACCTCTGGCGTAGCGTTCCAACCCTCAAAAACACCATTTGCAAATTCATTCATAATTCAGAATTCGAAATTCTCCAAAAACCAATTTTCAAATAAAATATACCTAACCAGAAAATTTCGTCAGTCTATTAACAGATATAAATAAACTGTAGCAAAATGATACGATATTTAATCCTTTTTTAATAATAATTTTAAAACATATCCTGAGCCTCAATTTTAATCAATCATTTGTTCATTTTTTTCAATTTTGCTACAGTTCTATTAAGATTATCGAATAAATCTTCAGTTGAAAATCTGTAATATCCTATTCAAGTGAAAAGATGATACATTGTTCAATAATATTACTTATGAAGATTTGGCCCCAACTCTCGTCTCAGCCAAGGACGTATACAGCTCCATCGTCAGGGGGTCCACATATTCTCAGTGGTCTCTTTCGACCCCTCCACAACAAAAAATCCCCAAAATTGATAAAAATACACAACTTTTAGAGATAAAGTTTTTTTTTCTTAACTTAGGGGATCTATACCCCCAAGAGCCCTCTTATATAAGCCTTTGGTTTCAGCTTAAATGAGCACAAGGTTATGTTTCATCCTAAAACGAACTGTAAATTTGAACTTCGTTTTAAAATTAATATCCCACAACTCAATAAGATATACTTACACAGAAAATTTTTCTCAATTCCCTTTGTGAGATTATAAGGAGCTGAAATGGTATTATTTCAGTTCAAAAATGGATTGTAAATTTGAAAAAAAGTAGGTGGAGGTATATAATAATTCAATAACGTACGAAGATTTGGTCTTAACCACCACTTCGTGGCAACAATGGGCCAATGTGTGATTAAATCCAAACAAGGATTGTTAATTTGAGCTTAACAAACATGAAAATTAATCATAGGCACTCTAAAACTGCATTTATTTCACAAAATTCTCAGATGAAACCTTTTTATGTGTGTTTTCAATGAAAATCTGCATATTAAAATTAATCTTGTGTTGAGACACATGGGTGAGGGTAGATACGTTTTTCGTCTCATGACCTCAGGAAAATGTTAACATTATTAGCTGAAATTCATGTATACGTACATAATATAATATATACATACATATACACACATTTCTGCTGACCTCCGTTCAGGTCATAAGTTTTATCCGATAGTCTTGAAATTTAGTACACTTCTTTAGATCTACACCACAAGGATAAACCATTTTGTTATTGGTTCATATGGGCTCTGTGGTTCGTCTATTACATCCTATTTTGTTTCATTTTGCAGGTTTAAGTGGTTCTAAAAGTGTAATTTTTAACCAATAGTCACGCAACTTGGTACAGGCATTGAATATATTATATTCCATCACTCTTCATAATTTTGTCTCAAACAGTTTAACGGTTTATGCAAACAAAATACACTTTTTAGATACAAAATACTTTTTTTTTTCATTGTACCAAAAAATGTTCATATTATCTTTCCAATCTCGGAAATTTCTCCTTACGATCTCCAAATCATTGTCCATTATATACTGGTTTCACTATCAACCTTATCTCTTAAGTTTAAGCCCCTATTTTGCATACCATTAATCAAGTAGGCCTATGTCTAATTTGAAAATATATTTTATATCTCTGAATTATTACTATCACTCCTATCAAAATTATTTTATGGCTCGTTGGTGCAAATCTAAGTAATTTTCCGAATTAAAAATATTAATAAAATTCTAATTATTATTATGATCTATTTAATAAGATCTATTGATTCATCTGCTCATGAAAACTATTTCTATACTTATTATAAGAATACGCAGCTTCTATGAAGTTAAACAGAAACCTAATTTTGAGAAGTTATTTACTAATTTTTCTTCGAAAATTTATGCTTTCCTTCTTTTATAAAAACATTTCTGTCAAACTTTATTTCACTCGTTTAGTCCATAAATATTTTCATTCGTACCTTCTTAGATTAACCATTGAAAATTTATTTTTGAATTATAACTTGGCCCGATTTTTCAAAAAAAAAAAAAAACAAAAAAAAAACAAAAAAAAACTTAAGACTAAATTTAATAATGTTTCACATTTTGACGTCCCCATGCATTCATTTTATAGAGTCGGTTTTACTGGAATCCCAATATATTTTTCATTTTATTATGTTGGTAGATCGTAATTATGTTACAGAATTTTAAATATTTTTATAAGTACCTTTACCATATTCTAGGACAGATTTATAAGTGATTTTGGCCTAAAATTTACACACACTATAGATAATAAAATCACGTAAATTGAGAAAAAAAATTTTTTCGTCACTACAATAAAATTCTTGTAACCTCAAAATACTGACCAAAACGGTAGAATGAACCCAGAAAAAATAATTTGCATAAAATCCTTGCACCGTAACATCGACACTATGCACTTGAAAAATAAATAAATAAAGGTTCGGCAAACGAAAAAAAATTAACAAATGTACTGAAGATGATCGATATTTTGGTGATCAGTATTTTGAAACCGCACGTTTACGTCATAATTAAATTATGCCACCAAAAGGGAAGAAAAACAGAAACACAAATAATAATCTATTCGTTGTAATACAGGCGTACTAAATCTAGTGAAAAATTAATTAATTAATTAATTAATTAATTAATTAATTAATCAATTAATGAAATGTGAAATTAAATTGAAAATTCATACAAGAAAACAAGTATAATAAAAAGAAGAGGAATGTATATCTACAGGAATACATAGTGGATATATACCGATACTGTTGATATTTACGCATAATTACCTAAATAATATTTATATACAAACAAACAAATACGGATTACCTGACTATAATCGAAGGTGAAGAACACGAACCAGAAACAAGCACAATGAACCTGGTTCAGTGTTTCAGTAACATTATATAGCGAATGGCTGCGAATAAGAAGAGAGGAGAAATCATGCCCTAAGCTAACGGACCCCTGTACAGTGCCTAGCTGTTGTTGTTGTTGTTTTTTTTTCAACTTTTTTTCTCTCTTTCTCTCTCGTTTTCTCTCCCTCACTCAACTATATTGTTTTTAATACGACGTGCGTTTAGCCTAACGTTAAAAGTTTTGCTTTGCCTAGACACAATACACCACCCGCATCCTATAATGACAAATTTCAATCCGTTTTACTCGATGACTAATTAACCATTTGCACTTTCGCCGCCTCTATTTTTTGTTCATTCAAAAAAGTCGATTCAAACTTTCATTTTTGGTATTCATTCAGAGTGGTTTTACTCTTTTGAATGTTTCCTCTCTTCGTATCCTGAAGCAATGGGTTATGCGTGAAAAGGAAAAATTAATAATAGGCCTACGTGAAAATACACCTTAATAGGTATAAGGGTGAGGTTATTTTTAGGTGGCTAATAGCACAAAGTTGTCATCACGAAGCGGAACAACTAAGAAGATAGGTAGTTTCATGTTGTTATTTTTGGAATAGCTTTTTGTTTTCGAAGGGGATGCCCAGCTATTCAAATAAATTACCCAAATGTTCGTGGAATAGTAATACGCAACGTTCTTTGTTCGATTTGGAGAAAGAAACTTTTTGCACTATTTTTTATAAAGCTCAAATTTACCATTTGTTCCGAATATTCATCATTCGCACGAATATTCAAAGAAGAAAATAACCCCGAAGAGTATCAGGTGAGACGTGAAGTTTCTTGATAAAAATAAGTGGTATGTCTGAAAAAAAGGTTGACAACCACTTATCTAGTAAGTTTCAAATTTAGCTCCACGTCGATGACACCAAGAACCAGTGGCCAGAGGAGGCTCAACCTCTTCGGATCACCAGCTCATCCCCCATTGGATTGGTTTTTTTTTGGTTTTTTTACATATCACTTATCGATAAGTATTATGTAGTTGGCCTCCTCGAGAGTTTGAAATGTCCTCCTGGCAAAACTTCCATGCTACAAGACTTTGGTAAGTTTGAATCCTGCTAATACCTCATTTTTCAATATTAAAAAAGTTATCTGGTGATAAAGTCTTTAAAATCTCTACAAGTCAGCCAAGTTTTATATAAACAAAAATATAACACTATGATCCGTGAAGATTTTATATACATATATACATAATCATATACATATTTATAATCCTCGTAGAACCGAAGACATCAGAGGTTCCTCTTTGCTAATTGCACCTGGGAACTTGGCCGACCTGTTGAAATTTGGAAGACTTTGGTCTGGTGGTGGATATACTAATAACAGATACAACGGATTTGTTTTACTATTGCTTCCCAAAATTTTACTACAGTTACACGTTCCATTAAATATGGTTCCCCCTACTTTTTAGTCTGTGCAACGATATTTTTAAGGCATTGCTACAAAGAAAGTAGTTCAACATTTTGAATAGAACGTATGAGTTTAATATAACATTTGATATTATTTACAAGTATGAATTTTACGAAATGTACATTTTTACATGAATTATCGTATCAGTCTGAATAGCTGCAGCCAAGAGCTTGCGCAGGGTATGCAAAGGGTAGGGAGAGGCACTTTTTCCCCTCCTCAGCCTAAAAAATGGAAAAATTGAAAGTAAACAAAGGAAAGGAGAGAGAGAAAAATATTCTGGTGAATCTGCATCAAAATTTTTTTGGCTCATCCCCCCTGAATTAAATCCTGCTTATGTCCTTAGCCATGGTAACTTCTTGTAAAATACGTAAAAATAAAAATTACAACAAAAAAAAACAGCAACAACAAGTTACTGCAGTTTTTAATGTTGCTTCATCTAGACATAAATTTTTTTCATAAATCATAACTTATTTGATGAGAAGAAAGATGCATATTATTAGCTCACCAATACTTTATGCCTCACATAAGTGCCAGGTAACTGTATTATTCTTAATTCTTATAATCCTTGTTCTTTTTAAGATCGTCACTAGAAACAATATTATCCATTTTCAAAATCAGTAACTTCAAATGTTTTTAACTTATTAAAATTTTCAAAGAATATTTCATTTTATTCATTAATACTTTCATTTTTGAACGTTTACCCTCTTAACTATCAACTTCATGATAAACTTGTTTAGAAATTTTTATGCGAATAACATATCGAATTCCATTCTTGTCTTTTTTTCGTTTTTTATTTTAATCATTAAAAAATATCTGATCTTAAGAAGTAATTTCGTTATTTTTTTATGCATAAAAATTTTACGTTTAAATAATTATTATTTCGCCGAATTCAACGGCTTGCTAATTTTCGAAACGAATTTATCGAGTGTCGTTTTTTGTGTCACAAAATGGCGTCCGTAAATAGGCCAATTTAGGTAGGTAAGGTAGCATCATTGGTCATTCTGGAAAGGAAATCATGTTTTGACTAATGTTAAAACAAAATACAATTAACGTACATACGTCGATGTGTAGCACTGCCACTGCTCACGTATCTGCAATATTATTAGCAACTTGGAAGATGGCATTGTCCTTTCAGTGTTTTAAATTATTACTTCCGGTTATAATTTCTTCTTCTTCGTTTACTACATGTCCACGTCAATAGGACTCAAGCATGAATGAGGTTATTGAATGCATTGATTGTGGAATTACTTTGTAATTTATTGCTAGTATTGAGCAAAATAAAAAGATGCAATGCTAATGCCACCACTGAAAGTATTTATAATTACGTACAATATGGTTTTGATGAATAGGAGATAGGAGATATCTTCCAGTTGAAGTTGGAATTTAGGGTGTGTCTCTGATAGAGAGTAAAATTTCAAGGATTACCTAATTCCCAAAGATGGTATAATATGAAAGTTTGATTAATTGCTAACTCAATTAAAGCCTTCAGTCCAACTAGATATCAAAGTAGTTAGTTTTTTAACTAATAACTCTTTAAAATAAAAATAACAAAAAAGCATTTCTTTTAAGACTAAAAAAAAGCACACTCCGATTAATAACAGAATATTAAATAATGCAATAAGACGTTGATAAAATAGACAAAAAAAGTTTGAGAAAAAAAAACCTAAACATTTAATTCTCGACTTATTTTTCCTAAATTTTAAAGAATATTCAACTGTGCAAAAAAATTTTTTTGAAAATGCTCTCTCTTTAACCTCTTTACATCTTCTCTTCATATGAACTCAAATTTTACTACGAAATTACTTTTGTCTATTGCAGTATCGTATTTAGGAAAAAATATGCAATCAGTTAAATTTTTAACCGACTCCACAAAAGAGGAGGAGGTTATCAATTCCATGCGTATTTGATATGTTTTTGTTTTCATGTTTGTTTCGGATAAATTCTCACCTTGGGGACGGATTTTTATAAACTTTTTTTTTAAATGATAGAGGTTTATCCTGCCTAGTGATTTTTTCGGAATCGATGAGATGGTTTTTAAATTCAAAAAAATAAAACAATTAAAAATGTTAACTTTATACGTCAATTCAATCAAATTTTAAGAAAAAATTTTTTAATCAGCACCGACTTCAATAATTCCAGTCCATAAACTTACACCTTGCTGGAGAAATTTTAAAAGGATTTTTTTTTCTTTTTAGCGCATTTTTTATTGTTTTTTTAAGTTGCTTTTATTTATTTTTTTTAAATTATTAATTTTCCATAATTGTATGTGGAATACCTTGTCGTAAGAGATATTCTCACCAGAAGGAAATTCTACAGAATTTAAGGGTGTTCAGCCACTTCATACACAAGTACGGGTAAGCCAGAACCAGACCAAACACTGGTGATTTTAAAGCCGATTTGGGTGGTTTATATATGGCTTATTTGCACGCACATAAACACACGTACGTAGGATAATACGTACGTTGGTGAGAACGGCCAGGTCGCATCATCCCCTATCGAGATAAGAGATGGCTGGCCGGTTCGTGTACGAATCAAGACATCATCTTATTGTGTCAAGATCCGGTACTTGTACATTACCTGCAAGTACATACAGGTAATTACGATCGAACGAGTTTTGTGTTGTTTAACATCATGTAGACGAATAATTTGCCTGCCCTTTGGGGCGGCGACTATCGTCGAGGGGTCCGAGCCCCTTTTCCTCATACCAATGAGTCCCCACATTGTACTTATTGCTTTTTTTCGTTTCATTTGAATTCCAGTAGATTTTGCTGGAGAAATTTTAAAAGAAGTATTTTTCTCTTTTCAGAGCATTTTTTTTTCTCAAGTTGTTCGATTATTTGATGGTGTCAACTGAAATCTCACTACTGTTCTTACGCTCAGATCGATCAGTGTCAATATTTTACACAAAGTTTACCTTTTTTTTTTAAAGTATTTTCGCGAAATGAAGTTGTCTGGGGCCATGATCTAGATTTGCTTTTTTGATTACAAAAGTAAAGCTGTGAAGTCGTCGTCCATAGTTCCTGTTATTTTTAATTCGCCAAATTTTTTATGCAGTGAATTTTTCATTTGTAATATAATTTTTGGAGACGTTTTCCTTTCCCTTGGAAAGAGACCAAAATTTTCCAGTGAATAAAAATAAATTTAATACGAATAAAGGGCAATACGAATTCTTTCGACCTTTTGAAATTGTTAATGAAACAAAAAAAATGTTTGGAAGTGTTAAACGAAGTGAAAATTTATAAATTTTGAAAAATTGAAATTGCAATATTATATTTTCGGATGTTAAGATATATAAATAAAATGAAGTGAAAAATACAACCAGTAAATTTTGAAAAACCTAAAACCGTGTAATAATTTCAAAAATTTATCTGAATTTGGAAAGTTCTCAACAACAACAAAAAATTAGGTTGGTCACGCTCCTGATGTTGCGGATCAAATACTCTATAGCATAAAAATAGTTTGAGAAAATTCGTGCAGTTTTCAACATCTCATTGGTCAATTTATGGGTCAGTGGGTTGCAGCATTAAAATTTGAACAGGTTTTGAAAGTATTTCTTCCCCCTTGGAGCTTTTTTATTTTGGATGAAGCCACCCCCTTGGGATACCACATAGGTGCCATCCTTTTTTAGGATTCAGTCTCACAAGTGAGGTTTATGAATGCATATTTGCTGGTTATTATTGTTAGGTGAGACCTATATACTTACCACATCAGGTGCATGAGCTGGCTTTAGTAATCGAATTGCTTTGACCTTTGAAAATAAATTTGATAGACAGTCACAAATCAAAACCATCGTAACTAGACATTTACGTTTTTACAAAAGTTTAGGTATATCCATTATTTCAATTTGGTTTTCCTTTGCTGCGTAAAAACATCGATTAAGTTTGAACTTAGCCATTGTTAATACGCCCTATAGGTTTCGACGCGTTTTAAATACGTTCAACGATTATCATTTTTCGTAATTTAATTTGTTACACGTCACAAAATGTCAACCATGTTGCGCATAATATACATGCAAACAGGGTGCTAAACTCATGGTCTGAATAAACCATTAAGTCGTTATGCACGATTCTAAAAAATCATAAATTGAAGAGAAAATTTTTTTTTTACATTATGTCTACACTCAAGATGCAGATATAGGTACTTAGCTTCGTTGGTATAGTCATAAAATTGAAAATACCCATTTAGGTAGGCGTGGTGAAGAAGAATGAGTTTTCCTTATCATTCGGCCATTTAGGTGCCCGTACTTATCCTTATTTTCTAAAGTAGGGAAAGAACTACAGCGGGTAGAACACACGTTTGTAGGTATGAACTATAGTCGCTACTCAAAGAAACAAAGAAAAACTATAAATTTTTTCGAACAAAACTCCAGTCGTAAGGAAAAGGAAAAGGTCAATGTCGTAATTTTTGTAGATTTTCAACGGTACTGGAACCGGTTTAAATATTTTATACCTAATAATTTTTTTTTTTTTTTTGTTCAGCTCATTAGCGATAAGTTGCAGAATACCTATACGTTAATAATTATTGTGTGATTACTAACACCTTCCAGCGTATCAGCACTCGTATCACACTGGACCAGCATATTAAAATATACATACAGTAGATGGCATCTGATCATGTTCCTCTTGCATATTGAAACGAACCAAGATTGCAACCCAAAAAATACAAGCTGCATAGCCAGCCACTGTATACAATAGATAAAAACTTACCTTACTATGCTATGCTTGTAGTCTATTTTTTAAGTAGGTTTTCTGCCAAAATCAACTTATTAATTTTGTGGTTGTGAAAGAACACAGGGTTGGAAGTAGGTTTGTTTTTTTTGTTTCACGACCCAAGGAAAATTTTGGAATCATTTTTATTGAGAAGTCCGAGAATTTTCGATGTGAAAATAAAAATATTTTTGACTTCTGATGACGACATGATATGACCACATCTTGTAGACACGTATGTACGTATGTATGTACAATTTTTCTTAAAACGATACAGGAACGTAATTTTTGTTCGATATTCACAAAATTTGTACTAAACATTAGTACTAACTCAAGAACAAAATCGTTTAAATTTGGTGCTGATTGGTTCTATGACTCTAAAATGAGTAATTTTGAAGCCATAGTTACAAAATTTGACACAGATATTTATTCGAAACTATTCTAACATGATTTCAAATTTAGTTGCAATTGACTTTATGGTAATTATTCCCTGGGGAGTGGCTAAACTCGATAAATGTTGCAATTCTTGTCCAATGGTCATAAAATTCAGTACGAATATTACCTCTAATAAAAAGACCAGACTTACAAATTTTGGTTACCATTGGTCAGTTTTTTCCTTGAGTTTAGTGTGATTTTTTCGTTTTTTACTTTCGAAAAAATCCATTTTTCAAGCTTAATTGAAAAAAATTATTTTTTATCCTAAAAAAAAAGTAACACCCTCAATTGCCCATCCCCCTGCCCACATCCCCTACGCTGGGTAGAACCCAAGCCATCGGATTCGTAGCTCTAGGCTTAACCAACTAGGCAACGTATTCTTTTTGGAAAAAATGTTAATTTTTATATTTCCTGTTAGCCTAGCATTTACGGTCTACTAATTTTATTTTGTAAACATCTAGAACTGCAACATCGTTTCTTTTGAAGATGACTGTGATTTTCGACCTTTTCATGATCAACTACGCCATGTGATCCGTGATTTGAATTATTTTCGGTACTCTGAATAGTTCTGTTCTTTTTGCATAATTACTGAGAAAATTTATGACAACTTTTTAAATTGTGATTTGAAATTATTTTTCTTTGAATTTTTCCATTCTTAAATAATTTTTTTTCTGACCACGTGGTCCTTATTTTCATTCCTCAACGCTCATAACGCTACGCCACAGTTTCATTTGAGGTAGAGACTCATTGGGAGATTTTTGGTATCTCGTATAACTTCTAATTTTTACTGATTTTCTAATCTTCTATGTTCAAGATATATTTCTGATTATCTTTTATATGGTTGAGGCAGAAACCAAGCTTCGAATATTAAATAATCAGTACCTAACTAATCGTGATTTGATTATTTCAATACATATATATTTGAAAACCTATTTTTTCTAGCAGAGTGTAGCTGCGCAAGAGTTTTTTTCCTCGATTTTATTTTAATTGGCTAGTTTGACTAAGCCTTTTGAGTTGGTCCAGTATAAAGAATTCGTTTCGTCGTTTATTTCTTGTACTTTTGTTTTAGAACCAGTTTTTACTAGTGCTTAACGAACAACCATCGTTTTGTTGCTCATGGAAAGATTGCCGCTGCCATTTGGTGGTTGTGTATCTTGTCTTTTGATGAGATCAGTGGCTGTACTCGAGCTAAGGTTCATTTTGTCTGGCACGTAGGAAGACGAAGGGTATTGATAAGCAAAAAACAACACTATGAGAATTTGGTCTGGATTTGGCTTACAAAGTTTTCACGTTTATGAAAGCACAGAGTATAAGGATGGAAAGTATTTATAACTCACTTATGGGCTCTTTCTCACAGATTTCAACCGTAAAACCTTTCTTAACTATTAATTCTATTTCAAAACCTCATTTTCCTGGACTATTCCCTTTTTTTTTTTCGGAAGATGAAACAAAAATTTAAATATCAAATCTTTCTACTTATTTAAAAGTAATCTCGTAAGATTGCGAATATTTTTGTAATGATAATTTCAATATAATCACATTCTGTAATATTTCATACTCATATTTTTTGATACATATAACTTTTTCAAATATTCAATGGACATACTCTATTTAGCCATTTTATTTTACTCACGGACATAATATACTTCTTTAAGACACATTTCTTCCCTTTAAATTATTCTGTATTGATTTCCTTTATACTTGCTAACTACTATTATTTCACACCAGCAATTTTACTTCATGTATATTTTCTCGTGTCAAAACAACTTCCCTTTTGTTTCTCTACCTTTTAAAAGTAGCTTCCCTTCCTCTTTCTTTAATTAGGTATTCCTTCGGCAGGAACATAATAACGTTTTTTGTTTGGGGTTTGTGTAATTTCAGAATCTTAATAAAAATTCAGAAAAGGTGAGAAGACAAAAATGAGGAGTAGGGGGAGAGATCATGTATATTATCTGAATTCATGAATTTATTATTATTTTTTGGGAGCGTGGGTACATTGTACGTACCACTGCACCCGTCTATTGTTATAACACTAGGATACCATAATTGACATTTTTTGTAGATGACATAAAAAATCAAGTCTTTAGCCCACCCAGAAAATATTCAATAAATGACGACTTGAAGGAAGGGATGTTCAACTTTTTTCAATCAGAGCTATAAGAATGTAATGGTATATTCCATTGTTCATGAAATTTTCATTTAGTAATTCTGGTTCACAGGTATAAAAATGTTATAATATATTTTCATATTCTTCTGAAATTCTGGTAGTGTGGTGTGGGAATCTCAATACCTTGTCCTTTATAAAATACATTTTCCAGTTACAGCTGGCAGTGAGATTGCCATGCAGTCACGTTCACAGTTATTAGTAGGCAAATATGTAGGTCCCTTCGATTCACCAAACTGACAAAACCTATATCTGGTGACCATTGACATGTGGTGGACACACATACACCATAGTGGTGCATGGTGGAACTCACAACTATTCTTCCTAAATTGTCAGTAGATGACGCCATATACAGTGTAAATATAACCCATATATGTAGTGTAAGCTTGTGCATATAGGTGTAAGAGGCATTTCTAGCTCTGCCCAATCCTCCACAGCATCTAATGATACATATCGTTCAACTCATATTGAGTCCCTCCAAGGTGGAGTGTGGGAACTGCTATGCCTTATCCTATATAAAAAACATTCGCAAGATATAGCTGGCAGTAAGATGGCTGTGAGGTTAAGTTCACCGCTTTTAGATGGCAAATATGTAGATCCCACTTTCGATTCCCCAAACCAACAAAACCTACATGAGGTAAATCCGAAACAAATTTTTCAAGTTTTGACTTGCAAGGTTTTTACTTGTGACTGGAACGTAAAACTAGATTTTACTTAAGCCAACATTCGATATTTTTAAATTTAAATTGGAGAAACTTAAAAAGTCTTCATTGAATCTTCATTGGTCGAACTATTTACCAGTAAACCTATCGAATTCAACTGGAGCCTATACTCATGTAGAAGAAATATGAAGATATATTTCAAAATTTTATTCTCAATTTTTCACAAAAATCATAATCTATTGCCATAGGAATAACATGGAGACCAGTTTTCCAGCAAAAATTAACCAGTGCTGTAGAGTCAAATAATATATTTCGCTACGAGAGCACAAAGTGTGTGATTCTGGACAAGTTTTGATTTTCAACACGAGTTGCAGGCCAATGTAAATTGTACGAGTCAAGGTCGCTCACCTTGTGCTCGAGTTGTGAACACTATTTTTCACAATACATGAGCATGCACAATTAGGGAAGGCGTCTGATTAGTTGGGAGCAGGAGTCAAACATTTCCAATGCGGGAACAAATACTTGTTTTGCTCCCGCTATTGACATTTGCTCCCTGTAAAAAGTTTTTTGAAAACAAATACCTAATCGCGCATTTTGCGACATGAAGGTATTGCGAAAAAGTTTTTTCAGAGGTGGCATTTCGAAATCTTGTGGTCGTCAAACTACATATAATTATTTACTAATGTGTGATACCCAAAAATATCAAATCTATAGGAAGTGAAATGGTGACCAGAGAGGTCTAATCTTCATTTAACCCACCTTGACTACGAACCCTAAATTAACCTGTCACAGATGAAGAGCAGTCAGTTTCAGAGCTAACCCATCAGAAATGGAGAATAAAATTTTAGGTTTTACCCTTAAACCATTTTCTATTGTACAACGCACCACTGAAACAGAGGAGAATATCATTTCGAAATACATGTCACTTCATTACTGTACAACTGCGGGTTGTACTTCAATCAATTAGGCTAACCTCGTTCCTGAAAAATTTTAAACCAAAAACAAGATTTTATGTTTGGTTAGTTTATTTACTACTTTAAAAACACGCGAGAAATAACATAATCATATGAACCGTATAATTTCTTAAACCATTCCTACGCTCATTATGCGTTTAATACGGTTAAGAATATTTTACATTTGTGAAGAATATACAGGGTGTTTCCTAAAAAGTTGATGGTACACTTAAATATAAACACAAAAATGTTTGTTAAACATGTGCCCTGTTCTCAATGGTTAAGCAGCACTGGTATACTAACGGCCAGATATCGAAAAAAGGTTGATTAAAACTGTTTTTTGATGACGTACACCCAAAATACTCGCTACGAGGAACAAAAAAGTTTCACTTCACTTTTATTAATTTCACAACAAGTTTGAAGAATTAGGCCAATTGGCAACTCTACGATGATGGAGCGTTAATGAAACACATTTCTGAGAAGGTGTTCATGTAGATTGTTTACATCTGATTTACATACCTTTTACTATGTGGTACAAAGCGTCAAATATCTTTCCTTTGGAGTTAATTTTTGTAAAACTGTTTGTATTATAACATACAAGTAATAATAATAAGGTGATTAAGGCTTTAGTCTTCAAAAATGACATTTTTCGCATTAAATATTTTTTGCATAAATGCCGTGCGTTATCGTAGGTATTTACGAATAAAAAACAAAATACATGATCACCTTTTCGGCGTTTTTCATTTCTGCCATCGGAGCGCCACTCTTGCGCTGGAGTTACCGATGGGTATTTTGAATTTTGTATTAATATTACAACTATGGGAGCCCTTAGCGCTTTTACTGTACAAGGTAGAGAACAAGTGAAAAAAACCTATTTTGTTCCTCGTGATACATATTATAAGTCTGCATAGTCGAATATCGATTTCAACCTATATTACTCGATGTCATGCTTTTAGTATACCTTATTCCTTAACCTGAGAATATCGTTCCACAATAATATGTATTATGTTTACTTTATTACATATTTCCAATGCATAGGCTCCATGTTGCTCGAGGTTACCAGCTAAAATTTTCAGTCCATTTCTTCATTCAACCATTCATTGCGCCCCCTGTGAAACCAAAAATGGTATTGGAAACAAATATTTATAAATTATTTAGTGATATTTCGTCGATACGTTCTTGAAGCGTTAGGTTCAAATTGACAGTCCATTTTTGGATTAAATCATTCCTTCTTATTGAATCGTAATATATTGAGGACCCTGATTCAAATTTATAATCTATTTTGGGATTGAAAGACTCCATGGGCCTTTTATGTTCTTGAAAAAGAAGAGGAATTGGTTAAGACTAACTTTTCATACATTATTGAACCATGTATCGTCTAATAATTTTTGTAGTTCTAATTTAATTGAAGATTTATTTGGGGACCTACGTGCGTGTTTTGGCTAAAAAATAATTAAAAAACGAAAAATAGGAGTGTTTAATGTTGAATCACCAAATTTGTTTGAGAATAATAATTAAAGAATGGCTGATCATTTTCTTGTGTTTCACAAATGAGATTTAACAAAAGAAATTTTCCGATGATTGGTTTTTGAATAACTTGAAATTTTGAATTACGATTGAATTTGCAAATTCTGTTCTCTCGCGAAGTAATGCTGTGCTGGTAATTTTATTCTTTCGAAATAATACCAACATTTTGTACCAAAGAGGAAAATTTCCATGCGGGTGCATATCATAAATTATGTAATCTCACTGATGATCTTTTGGCGGAACAAAAAGATGGCTTCAATTATTTTGTCCAATTATCAACTTATTAGGATGCAGATTATACAGTTCAAAAGCCATAGAGTACATATATCAACTTCTAAATTAGTATCGATAAAAGATTACCAAAAACTGAGAAATATCCTTCATGATCAAAACACTACGGTTAATTTAAAATGTGGAACTCTGAAAAAAAAGAGAAGAAGAAAAATGAGTAAGTCAGAATTTTTTATTGGCAACATCGATTTGTCGGTCCAACAGGACGGAAAGGAGAATTTTTTGGTCTTAAAACTGGTATTTGGTTAGCTTTTTGGTCCTACGACTGAAAAGTAGTTGACTGATCTGAAAAAAAGAACTTTCGGCACCAATATGACTAGTATGAAGCACGTAAAAAGAGAAAAATTATCCTATCAAAATTTCTTCAGCAAGATGTAAGAATTGGAATGAATAAATTGGACTCTCTTTTTCTTTATCATGTCTGTCAATTCGGTCTAATTTTAAGACAATACTTTTTAATTAGTACCAACCCCAATAATTCCAGCGCCTATATCTTTCTGAAGAAAATTTAAAGGAGTTATTTCTCTCTTTTCAGCATATTCCTACAATTACCATTGAGATGCCCGACCTGTAATTTTTCCCTTCAAATAAATCTGTCTTTTCCCGTCACTGGTCCCCTGTTTTTTTTTTCCGAAATATTTTCTCTCCTCAGCTCACGAATTCGCCGAACTATTCTCGAATTATCACATACATATTTTTTTGAAATAAAATAAATTTTGTTACGTATTTACTCTCGTACGCGGCTAGGCTACACAGTTCTTAACATGTTTAGCCTGTCCGTATTTTTATTATTTGCCACTCAGCCTAGCCGCAGATCTCGTACACTAATACAATAGCCTATACCATGTACCTGTAATTGCTTGTCTAACATTCGGCGGTCCGTTCGGTTGCTCGCCTAACGGATTGAAAAAGTCGTTAAAGTTTTAAATTCCAATGCAGCGGCCGAAATAATTTATCTTCTTCCACAGGATTGGCTGTAATTTTGTAGTGTGAGATGTGTACGAAGCGATGCAATTGGTGGTGAGTTCTGGGGGGAATTTCTCTCGATGCCTGGCGCGATCCTTATAATTTTAGCCTACAGTTAGTTGAATTTTAGCAGTCAGATCGCGCCGTGTAGAGGTTTTCGCCTCGAAAGTGTTTTTTTTCGGCCACTAAATTTTCAATTCAAAATTAGAAAACTTACTCGGAGGGGGCTTCCCTCACCGTTTAATGTTACCATTATGAATCGCGAATTGTGTGTTTAAAATTATCCTTGATCGCAAGGTTTCATGCCTATTTTTGGAACTCACAAAATTTTTGAAATTTGACACTTTTCCTGTAATTTCGTCCATTAGGGTGGCCAATTCGTAAGATATTTTTGTGTCAATCGAAATTAAAAATACTTGACCTTCAAGGTCAAATTCGAATTCTGGGAATTACTAAATTCGAAAAAGGCCACAGAGGGGTGCAGAAACCGCACCTCCATAGTGGACCTGCCTTCAACCAGATAGAGCAGCGGGAGCAGAGCAGAGGATCCAGCCAGTTGCTGTTTCGACTGTACCAGTGTTTGTCAGCAGGGCTACAACAGCCGGGGCGATGAGAGGCATCACAGAACAACACCACCTGAACTTGCATCGTCTCCAGGCCGCTGCGGAGCTGTCTCGGAGGATCAGTAAATATATGGTTTTTTCTATAACTCTGTTTCAGTCACTCTTTTCTTGGGAATCGAAATTAAAATGATAACCTAATAATCAGGCATGTAGTGGGAGGGGGGTGGTTGGTTATTCTGGCAATTGGGGTGTCTGCTTTAAAATGGTGAATTTTCCTTTTTCTTCCTTTTTGTCTATTCCTACACTTGGCCATGCAGGAGTTCCTATAATCTACCTGCCTTCCTGTAGGCTCTTTTTTTTGTTTGTTGTTTGTGTGGTTTTTGTGATTTTTTCGGACGTCACACCATTATTATTGTTTTTTGAAGTTTATTCTTTTTTTAGTATAACATTTTTTTAATGGTTTTTTGTGAAATTTTATCGGAACTAAACAGTTTTTCAAACATAAGTAAAAAACTATCTCATTGAATCAGAAAAAATAATTTGAGACCATCGTGGATCACCTTCTAACATTTAAAAAAAAGTGTGAGTTCCACTGGGGTGATACTCATAAAGGATTGATGTGTAAACATAAAAATAGAGTGCTTTCGCATGTACACAACCACACACCCACACATCATGTAACACATACAAATGAGAGTTACAATTGTCAGAGTTAAAGTTACGTGAATCTGACAATTGTAATTCTCACTTAGCCCCTATTGTAGACCGAGTGCTGAAATGTTTACATATCAAAAAGTTAATCTAAATCCGTCCGGTAGTTCTCCAGAAATTTGTGGACAAACGAACATACATACAAGTACATATACATAGATAATACATTCATAGGTACATACAAATATACAAGCAAAAACTTTTTTAAGGTGACTCCAAAACTATGGCATCAATTCTGAAGAAAATATTATGGGACTACACTGAAATCATTTTATATTATTTAAAAAAATGTCATTAAAATCAGCGCTGTAGTTCTCCAGGAATTTTTTGATAATAGTAAATTACCCACCAATGGTTCGAAAGTGAGTGTTTGGAAAGTTTTCAAATTAAGTGCAGCGAGTGAGCATTCCCGAGTCGTATAAACTCATTTGAGGAAGGTCTTTTTGTAAATAATGATCAGGAAGTGACAAAATGTTAATTAAATGACTCATAAATTTATTTGTAATGGTGGGTGAAGTACTTTTGATATGATAGAAAATGGTGAACATTCCACATTCAGCATCAACAACACTGTGGCATTGTGTGTGGCGAGTGACACTATTATGCGAGAAGCCTCAGGTTCAGATCCCACTTAGGGTGGGTTTTTTTTTAGATATCATTTTTATTAATAATTTAAATTGGGTGGAAGGTTAGGTGAATTTTTCAACAAACAAAAATTTTTAAAAAGAAGGGTATAATATTATAATTGAGATGAAAATAGAAACATTAACAGTTGTAACCTTGTAACCTCCATCTCTCGATATAAAATGAACATGCCTCAATGTAAAACCTCGGTGTAAAAATTTTTACATGGAGGTACATATACTTTACGTCAAGGTTATCCTTCATCAATGATAAGCACTACTTTTGGCTTGTAAAATATCAGTGGAAACATTGCCTTTCTAATCATGTGTGGAATACCTTGTTGTGAGAGATATTCTCACCAGAAGGAAATTCAACAGAATTTAAGTGTGTTCAGCCACTTCGTACATAAGTACGGATAAGCCAGAACCAGACCAAACACTGGCGATTTTAGAGCCAGTTCTGAGAGTTTATATACTGGTTTTGGCACACGCACACAGACACACTTATGTACATATACATATGTAGGTGTGTAGTAGAATTCACGTCATTTCTTATTCATTGCTGAAGCAACTGATAAGAAATGACATAATGAGTTCGTGTACCGGTCCGAGACATTACCGAGATATTTATCTATCGTTTTGTCATCGGCCGAACTTTGCATCTTACTTGCCTGTGTGTGCAAGTAAGAGCATACAAACAAACAATGTATTTTATATATTGTTGAATATAATACGCCAATAAGGAATGGCGTGTGTACGAGATCTATAGTCCCCACATCATGTATTATAAAAACATATATAAATACATCCATATCAGTTGAATAAATTAAAAGCCGCTTTTTCTTTTCAAGTCAGTTAAAAATGTACTTTTTTTCTTGCACTGTTGCAAATTTAAACTAATTCTTCCGCTTCGTCGACTATTAATTAATATGCAACCATCATAACTTTCAAGTAGATTACTCAGTCTCCCGTACCATACCGTGCATACCCTTAAAATTTTATCGGCTGTTCTAGGTACACCCTGTATACTCTAGAAAAACATGTAGACAAAAAAAGTGAGATGAATATCTAAAATGAGAAACAGAAAAAAAAACTGGAAGTAAATTATCATGTGCGCTTTGGTCTTTTGTAAAGAATGCAACAATAGTCTTATAAATCTGCCTACGCCTACGACTACAACTTTCAAGTTCACGTCCAAGGAGTGGTCTTCTCGTTAAACAGCACTCATTGAACTTAGTAGTGGAATTTTTATTTTATTTTATTTTTTCTCCTTCTTTACTACAAACATGAAAATATTCTTCTTGTATTTTTTTTCTCCATTTTTGTTCTTTTCTCATTTTTCTCTACTTTTTGAATATTATAATAATCGTTGTACTATGCGGTTAAATCGAGCAATATTTCAAAGGTTCCGGTCTATGGAATGAGAAGTAATTCCTAAAAAAAAAAAAAAAAAAAAAAAGATAAAACTTCTTTTCTGTTCTGGCTGACCCGAGAAAAAACTAGTTTTTGATACCAAATGCAACAGACTACCCATGTTTCTGTATATTCTACACACATAAAATCTACCCGTTGCGTGTTACAAGTAGCGCTAAATTTTTATGCTTCATAATTAGACTAAGGTAAATATATTGATATCTGCACAGTAGATACCCGTAGTAAATACTTATCAAAACCATAGGCTTCTAGTGACGTATTGTTACAAAGTTTTTAAAATCGAACAGATCGGTCAACTTGTATATCAGCAAAAATACAACCCACCAGACATATGACGTCAAGGTTCCATTGCTTCTACCCATGTCAATCTCTATTAGTTGTAGAATACACAAATTTAAATTAGACTACATTTAGACGAATCTTTGGCACCACCAAAGATGGGTAAGTTCTTAATGTGTCCAACATTGCATTGTGATAGGCCAATTCCAATCCACGGAACCGTTGGCGTCATACAAAATTTATTGCGCCTGAGAAGTTGACCAACCTTTAGTAGTTTCAAGGACTTTGGTATTATTGTACGTAATCTAAATACAGGATGATAAATTTACGATAGGGTCTGAGGGGATCCGATCCTATTGTGGCAACATTTTCGGAATAAAAGGACAGAATTTTAACCAACTTCTAAGTTTTTTTTTTTTTTTTTTTTTTTTTTTTTTTTTCATAAAACATAGAAGAAAATAGTCTTTGAATATATGACCAACGCCCCTCCCTCGAGGAGAGGTCAATTGAAAAATCCATAAGACGTCACTGTTCTTGCCTGTTTAAAGGCGGCAAGAAATATTGGGCCCACAGCTTCAGCGACAGATATAATATAGCCCTATAAATAGAGCAACACAGCCCTGAGTTGAGAAATCATATATACATATACATATATGCTGTATATGAATACAGTTTACCATAAGTTTAGTGCTTAGTTATGAAGAAACTATTACGCTCCATCACAACAAGACTGACACAACCAAACAAAGGAGGTCTGCACCGAACTTTTCACCAAAAGACATCTTACCTGATACATTTTACCTGAGGACATTTCAAAAAGGTTTGCCTCTAGGCTTAAGTATTGTTCTAAACTCAAGTTAGTATTGATAACCTAGGAGAATCTTGTGAAATGAAAATGCAGTAGAAATTGGCTACAACAAAATCGAAAGGACTGTGAAATTTGTTCGTTGTAGCCAGTAACTGGCCACGATAAACAGGTTGCTGTAACCAGGTTGTAATGGATATATGGGCCTATAAAATAATAGTGGTTGCAAATCGATTGAACCAATTATCAAAAACGCAAATAAGGACATTAATTATTATTCTCACAGGCTATTAAAATACAATTGTATACTGATCCTACATGGTAATTTTTAGATGCACGAAATTGACCACTGAAAGAACATTGGAATTAAATGGAAAAACTGGTTTGTTGTGTAAAAAAAATTAAGATCACGCAGGTGAATAAATTTGTTGTGGCCATTATCTTGCTTCACTCGGCATCAAAATCTGTTTATAGTAGGCAACAGTTAGCAGTAGCCGGATTGTTGTCGTTAATTCTCCTTCACATAGGAGTAAATGGAGTTCTACAAGAATTAGGCATTTTGTGTGTTGTAGCTGGTAGTTTGCTGCAGCCAGTATTTGCTGGAGTGATTTGTACTGTAATTTCCATCAAAGGTTTTATTGCTGAAAAATGTTTTGGACTCCTCCCGAGTATGTGATAAAAACACATCGCACCTACCACTGAAGACATCCTTCCAGTGGGCTGAACATCCATGACTCTTTACTGTTTAATTATTTTTAATATAAGTAGAGCGGCGTTCAAAAAGTAACTTTCCCTTTTTTTCTTCTTTATCAGGAAACGCTGGAGTAAGAGAGTGCAAATGTAATGTACCAGAGGATTCTAAAAAATTCAGAATTTTTTTTACATAAAATTATTGTGTACTGTATTTCAGTGGCTGGAATAAGAAAATCTCCTCCTCATCCTGGCAAATCTGAAGTGATGTTTCTTCCAGACAATAACCGACCAAACAGTTTCGGCATAACCCACTGGCTCCTCTAATTCTTAAACTGAGTTGTTTTCCCCCTCCTACAAGATTTCACTACCCTTGCTTTTTCAAATTTCCACATTTTTCCAATTTTCTATAGCTCAAAAAAAATTTAGGAAGAAGAATGTTCAAAAACAAAGTTCAAGTTTGTGAAGCAATTGAAAAGTTTTCAGAATAGTTGACAGCTTCATTTCATACTAATGGAGGTGGAAGTTGGAAGAATCAAGGTTTGGGAGTCCTGTAGAGGGGGAAAACATCTCATTTTAAGGATTTTTGGAACCATTGTGTGGTGCCAGAACTGTGTGGTCAGTTATTGTCCTGCAGAAGGACCACTTCATATTTGGTGGGGTGAGGAAGAAGAGTTTCACATTTCAGCCGTTAAAACCCAGCACACAATAGCCCAATGCACTTACTGCAGTGTTGTCCCATTTAGAATAAAAAATAGGGAAAATTACTTTTCGAACGCCTCTAGTAGTATTTATCTTCAGCCAGCTTTTAAAGTGAAGAGGAAAGAGAGCTGGTTGCCACTATTAAATAGCGTATATTTTTAATCCTACGTTGTATCAGAAAATGGTTCTTACCAGTTCCACCCTTTTATTCAGAAATAATAAATATCTACACTAAAAAAATATCTTCGTTTTCAGTGAAAACTTAATAGTTTTTAAGAAAAATATGGTTAAAACTTAAAAATTAGCTAACATTAATATCAAAGGTTACGTCTGTTAAAGGATAATGGGAGTGTACATGTCTGAATGAATGAAAAAACAGAACGTTACCTAAACTTTAAAAAAACATATAGGAAAAAGGCCAGAGTATGCACTACATTTCCACATACCCTGACATCCTTAAAAAACCAATTCCAGGAGTTTATACCTGCTCCTTTCATGCCAGAGACATACAGCTGAAGAAATGTCCAATGCTCCATATGAGCTGTAGTTTAAAAATATGTGAAAGATAAAGAAGAAGCAAGTTCAATTATACATTCTGCGTATCCAAAGCTACGCATATTTCATTGTGAAAACAGACATCGCTATATCAATACACACACATAGGTACCATCAAGCCATGACGCATGCGTAGTAACAAATATCGGAATTTGAAATATTTTATCAACATTCTATCTTTGACGTGTCTTTTATCCGGCATTAGACATCTCTTTAGCTGTATATCTCTGGTTTATGCTAAGAAAGACGCGACATCATAGATCATATCCAAACTAATCTGCTTGAAATACGATTTTGTTTGCTGCACTAAATAATGCTTATCACTGAACAACAATGAGCATCTATACCTTCCCCTCTCTCCTCAACCAACTACAACGTCTAAAGGTAATTTTGGCGTCGTGCAGTTCTCAGCCTGAACAGAGTGTACTATTCTTTTGTGCATAAAGGTGACACAGTATCGAAAACTATCGATACTACGAAACTATTAACGTCGTTTTTACTTTTTTTATTATTTTATTTTTCCAATAGTTTTTCTTTCGATAATTTACAAGATAATTTAACCATATTAATTGCCAGTTGTTCACTTTTTTTTTTTTTGCCCTGAAACGGCCGTAATTGTAACGTATCGAGCAAATAGTTTTTAGCTTTTTTTTTGTTTTCACACTTCTTAGTTACATTTTTTTGTGCGTTCATAGGAAAGTTACGAAGACGAGACACTATAGAAACTATCGATAGTATTAATATTTTTTGAATATCAATATCAAAAATACCAATATCATAACTTTTCGATCATTGAAATGGCTAATTGTGGGGGTCTATTTTTCTTCTCCTTTTGCTATAGGAAGATATACACTCAAACAATCCTATACCTTGTGCCCCTATCAAACATACTACCTATATCATCAGGACATTACAAATAAACCTTTTGAATGACTTTATTTCCTAGAAAAATTGACCGCTTTATTCATTTATTAAATTAAAGTGTTAGTCGATATTCTTTCATTTTTCTAAACAATTTATTGCATTTAGTGATCATTGAATAACTACAGAATTTTTTTCTTTAAAAAAAATATATAATCTGTGTATGGGCCGCATATCCCACGCGAATGAGAACATTCTTATAGAAAATTTCAAGACCAGTTATAGCTTACCTTGTAGATTCGAGAACTTACAACCCTTTTTGACAAACTTTTCAATATTTAGAATTCTTAAATTAAATTTTTCGACGCAGATTTCATTGACAGAATAACTTTGAGTAGCTAGTGTGGTAGTCCTCAATGCAATGCGGTCTTTATGGATCTAGGTTGTTTGTATCTAATTTTTTGACCACATGAAACGAACAAATCCACCTGAGGTAACTCGATAGACATTCGTTCAAAATGTCATTACTCTTGTACTTGAAGACTGTATGGTTTTGTATTCTAAAAATGGAAAATTCATTTTATTTCGTTTAATAAAATCAGAGATACTTCGAAGGGATTGAATACGTGCAATTTAAAAATTTTTGAGCCAATTTTGAGCCAGAATTATTCGATTTCAAAAATTATGTAGGCTGTAAAAATTCATATAGGTCGGTACTTTCGTTATTTAATCGAATCGTTGTCCCTCTCTCTGTCAAATAATTTCAGGAAAAAAACTGAGTAGCTGAAGGATAAAGGAATAATTAAGTAAAGTGCCCGACAAATCAACACGAACACTATTTTACTGCCTTTCACACGAAAAAATGGAAACGCATTTACGCGGAATTTTCTTTTTCATATGAAGTTCCTGAAATATTGTAAGTTATGCAATTATTCGTGACAAAGCGTATTTTCAAACAATACTCTTGTGCAGGAAACTCGTGGTTTCGAATCGTTTTATTTGAATTTTATGGCGACGATGATTGATACGTCTCAAATTTGTACTTCTTACAATCTCATTATAACATTTATAACATTCTCATTTATTCTGAATGAAATAATAGAAATTAAAATAAATTAAAAAAACCTCTAGCGCAACGATATTTTGTTAGAAAACTCAGTTGAAAATTTTCATCTATAATTCAAATCACAAACCCGAATTCCATTGTGTACATGAAAAAATTGCTAAAAACTATCGGTAGTAGTTATTGATATTTGACAAACGTATAGATCTATCGATATTTCATTGCTGAAGTTTAGGGTAAAAAATTACGAAAAATTATCGATAGTTATCATCCTATCGATATTCTTAACGAAAATATCAATTTATCGATAAATTTTGTGTTCGTGGTTTCGAGAAAACTGTCAAGCCAATACGAGGCTGAAATTTTCACTAGAGATATCCTTATATAGGAGAAAATCTGAAAAAAGTTTGGTGCTTATTGATTCAGTAGTTTTGAAGAAAACTTAAAAACAAAAAATTCCTGGAAAAAATGGTTTTACCAGTATTTTGAGGAAATTGCAGAAGCGGTCGGGCTAAAATTTTCGCGATAAACTATCCTCATATAAATACAGGACTCATAGTATATAGTTTGGTGCCTATTAGTTTGGTAGTTTTCATGAAAACTTGAAAAGAAAAAATTTCTGGGAAAAACTTTGTTTTTACGGTTTCGAGAACATTAAAAAATAGATAGGATTGAAATTTTCATAAAAGGTAGTTCTTACATGACACCGAGTCTGGTAGGAGTTTGGCGTCTATTGGTTAAGTAGTTATGGAGAAAACTGGAGCATAACAAATTCCTGGAAAATCAATATTTTCACGATTCTGAGAAAACTACGAAAAATATCGGGCAGAAATTTTCAGGAAAGACAGTCCTTATATAGTCTCAGGTTTGATGAAAAGTTCGTGCCTATTAATTAGTAGCTTTTAAGAAAAGTGGAAAAGAAAAAGAGGCTCGAGAAAATTTTTTTTGTCATATTATTGAGAAAACTACAAAAGGGTTAAGCATGAAATTTTCAGGAAAGGTCATCAATCACTCTTCATAGAGATGTGTCTATTGGTTCAGCAGTTTCCAAGAAAATGGGAAAGTAAAAAATTAATGGAAAAGAGGTTTTTTTACGATTCTAAGAAGGCTACAGTTTTGTACATAATTTTGGGAAATATGCGACTCATATGCGACTCTATTGTCAATGCAGAAATAAACTTTAGATTTTGAACTAAGAACGAATTGGCAAACTGGGTTTTCTAGCTAAGTTTTGGTGCCCCAAAGATTTTTATTGGCACTCTCCAGTTATCTTGAAAGAGTTGAAAAAAAATTATTCACTATTGTATGTGCTTCTGTAACTAGGTTTGTAAATAGGTATCTTATAAATAATATGAATAGGTTTTTGGGAACTAGTTTTTCTCTGCTTATATAATATGAAATACATAGGTAAATGTTTTATCTCATTTACTCATTATTTTCATGAAAAAAATTTTTTAAGTTCACGAAAATTTTATAACAATATTTTTAAAAATGTTAATTTTTATACACCTAATAGAAAATGGGAGGTAGAACTAAAATTTATAATTATTTCTGAAACCTATGTTTTTTGAAAATCGTCAAATAGGTATTTTCAGTTGGAACAGTCATTTTTTTACCTTCTGGATTGGTTTTTGTTTTGTTTTGTTTTGTTTTATTTTGTTTTGTTTTTTTCATCGTTCTTAGGAAAAACTAGAGCATCTTTTCCAACTGAATCTTGACTTAGGTACTTCAGTACTTTCTATACTTCGAAAATTGAATGAAAAAAAATCTATTCAAACGAAATGCCCATTATAAAAAAATTATATATTTTTCCTTCGAACTAGTATTCTGCAATTTATTATACTAACGTGTCAATGAATACACTATTTCTTTTTTGAAGGAAAATTTACTTAACTTTTTAAATTATTCGATTCTTTTAGTTTTTATTTAGACTTCGCCGGCGCTGCCATTTTACCAGTGAAGTAGTCATAGGGTACACGCGATATACTCTCATAATATCACATGAAGAAGAATTCAAGAGTCATACTTTTAGTTATTCTTATTTCGTTAAAATTGTCTGCTCATCGATAAATAGTGCTCATTTCTCCTCTCTATTAATTTGGAGCTAGCTTTTCTCATTAGCCAATGGGATGACCTCGTTCTAAGTGTAAAGTGAAAGAACTACATTCTAAAAAATGGCTCACAGACTGACATCACTGGAATCTAAAAGACCATCATTGTGGGGGAAAAAAAAAAGAACCACGAGCAGAAAAACCTTCAGAATATAAAAAAAACAAACTTTCGTTTAAGTTCGTATAAATTATATATCTTAATACTGTGTTAATAAAAGTTGAAAAAATTTTTTTTTGTTAGTAGTAATAGGGATTAGGAGAATTGGTGGGTTTACTCTCAAAAAATTTAATCTGTACTTCACTGCATTTTACTCAGCGTGTGGAGAAGATCATCTTTCAAATCGACGTGACAAGGGTAGTGAGTGGTCGAAATCCGATAGTTAATGATCTCTCAGCATGAAATAAAATTTACAAAGCCATGTGGGAAGTACTAGTTAGAACTAAACCATGCACACTGTCATTGTTGGACAGGAATAGTGTGACCTGAGCTGGATTCGCTCTTTAACAAGTGCAGACAACCGGCAGGCCCTGCAAAAACAAGGGACCTGAAAGCTGAAGCTCAACTCATTAACCCTTCCAATCGTCCCAGAACATAATCCATAGAGCCAGTTATTACAAAATTTGGTAGAATGAACCAATGAATGTTTTAAATTTTGTGACTATTGCTCAAAAATTAGGCATTTCAAAGCCATTAAAATGTTAAAAATTAAAACTTTTATAAGGGCCCGGAGATGCCAATTTTAAATTTTCCAAAGACCCCCATATACCGGGCATCTGGACCTGAGTATGATGTCAATGGTCTTTTAAATTAACAGATTTTCAATTGTAAGGCAGAGTGTCAAACCACTACCCCAAATAGACCCAATTTTTTATTTTCTAAGAAAGCAGTTGAAAGATAGGAAGAATTGTAATGGTTGAGAAGCAAAAAACAAAAAAAGTGAAGAGGCGATGGCATTAACTTCATTTGTTTTTTTAGTTATCATTTTTAGGCGAAGCCCCCTTTCAAACGAAGTCTAATGCTAAAAAATTTCTCATTATTAGTGGAATAAATTTATTACAGAACCTTGAGCCTGCAGCCTCCATTCTAAACGAACGATAATGCACACAAAAAGAAGAATGCACACTATTCTAAGGGTATAATTGTTACAAAAAGATACGCGACACATATATTATTTTTTCATATATTTTATATGTATATAAAAATATTAAGATGTATTAAATTGTACAAGAGCAGAATTGATAATCAATCAGGCTTAGAACTAAGGGGACGAATTCAAGTGAATTTTACAGTGGTGTTGTGGGAGGTATACAATGTGATTGGTTAATAGAATCTACATACCTAATTTATAGTAAGCCAATAAAGAAACATATTTATGACATAAGTGGGTGTAGTTATAATTTTAAGAGGAATTGGAAATAAAGTAGAATTGTGTATAATATTCATGGAATGAATCGTTGTGTCATAGGATTCACCTCAGAACAGGTTCAGCCACACACACTCTAAATTACAAATGCACACGGATGAAAGAAAGTCACTGAAGAACACTTCCATTACATCGATGGATGCATGGTTGCCAGATGCAACAGAACACTTTAAAGAGAGGTTTTCAGTGTTGCCACAAAGGGCAACACCCAATATAAATGACATCGTGGTGTGCATTATGAAAACATTGTGTTAGTGAGAATAGGTGATGTCATGAGACAAGTCTTGACTCAATGACGTGATCAGAACAGGATATTGGAATAGAAATTATATGAAAATGGTTTTGTTGAGATAATATTAATGAAATACCAAAATAATTTAGAAAGGATATTAAGTTAAGAAATGATACGGAATTATCATTACAAATATTTTCTTCGCATCGAGCCGCTGCAACTATGAAAATATTAACGTCATCATAAATTTAATGCCACACAAGAAAATGCGAGCACCACTCTTGTTGCGTTTCACATGCATTTAAATGACGCAAATTGCCATGCAGATTCTCACGCATCAACAATGCATTCGAATAGTACCTATATCTCTTCTACAGGTACCTACGTATGTGTATATGAAAAAAAAAAAAAGTCTTGATAACAAATTTTTTCTTTAATACTCTACGCGACTTGTAAATAGAGCATCTTGAAAAATTTATGCCACGTAAGTGTCGATCACTGCGACATTGCATGCGACCAAATGTATTTTTATTTTTGCGTCTATATTACGTTGTCGTGATCAATTTAATCGTAACATCCATTGAGAGAGTGCAAGAAAGAAAGAAAGAAAGAAAAATGTGTGTGGAAAGGGTTATGTAATTAGTAGAAGAGAGCGAGCGAATGAAGACTGAAAAAGAAAGACGGCGATGTTGATCATGACAATAATGGAGTCACGGTGATGACATGAAGACAGGATGGACTGGTGATGTAAGGGGGGGGGGAGAAAGAAATTGAAAAAAAAAAGATTTGACAAAAAAAGTCATTCTCTAATTCGGATAAAATGTAAGCGTAAATGACGTAGTTGCAGTAGATATTTTTCAAGGTTATTTAATTCAGTAACATACAATTACTAGATCTGTGGACAGCGAGCATAAAACATTGATGGCAAAATAATATACACCTATACAATTCGGCATACGAACAGTGTACAAAGTGGGATGCATGATTAACGAACAGCTCGTCTATTTGGGAGGGCACAAAGGGTACACCAGTACCGGGCGACAGGTTTTTGAGGAGCGCCACAAGGCGAAGAAAAAATTTTTTTTTGTCCGGTTGAAAAAATGAGGGGGTCAAAAATTTTGTCGCAACCAGGGCCTCGAGTTGTAAAATCCGGCTCTGTGCACCATTATAATAGTTATTCGTATAATGTATGCGTGTAAATGCTGGTTTTTTGAGGCCTACTCCAATTCCTACTTCTTATTTATTTTTAATACTTTTTCTAAGTTGAATTTATTTTATAAAATTTTTCTCCTCTACTGGGATACAAATATGCATCTCGCGCGTGTGCGTCTATCATCCTACCAACTGTACCACGAGTACTAGATGATTAGTTGATGTTAGTTTACTCTTATATGTTGTCAACGAACTTTTTTTTCACCCATTTCTCACAATAGAGGAACAGTTTTTTTCCCTCAAATATCTTAACACCAGGATTCCCTACATTTGTTACAAAAAAATTATTATGCTACAAGTACTAGTAGTCTATTTTAACTCATGTGAAGTTTGCAGCTCTCGTCCTCCACTCATTTGACAACTTTTCACACTTGGTAAAAAATAACCCATTTTATGCACTTGTAGCATAATATAATGGTGGGTGTGTGTATATGTAAGTACACAACACCACACAAACACCAATGCAGGTCGGTTGCGTGTATACGAAGTTGTATGTGTGCGGGCTGAGCCCAGTAAACAAGTTTAGCTGCACAGACGAAATGTACAGCCGTGAGCACCAAAAGATAGTTTGTGGGTTTTACCCCACTGGCCCGCTAGGTGGTCGACGATTGTGTAATACACACTCGTTCGTCATCGACCACCCGTCGCCACAATAATGTTGTGATACAAGTGAAACAAGTAGGTGATTTTGATACGAGTGTGAATTTTCCAGCATGAGCCGAAGGAGAGTGCAGCAAATCACACAAGTATCTATCACCTACTTTGCATACGTATCTCACGTTATTTTTTGCAACAATCCTCTCCCCCCCCAAAAAAAAAAATTGAAAATTTGTTTTTTTTTAAACTAAATACAATAAAACCCCTTTATAACATTCTCGCATGAGATGTTTCCTTTCATAATTTACTGTTTTAATGGTGTACCTTAATTTACCAGGCAAAAACTTTGTGAAATTTCCCGGGTATGACATTGCTGGTGAAGAAAATGCTGGTTAAGACGTTTTCCCAAATATTAAGTTTTTTATGGAAAATCTGGTCAGGTGTATTATTGGAAATTTGAAAATTTTTGACTTAAAAAGTTTTTTTTTTAGTTATTCCTAGAGAAACTCAATGGCATATTCAAAGAATTAATCCTGTACTTTCCAAATTTAAAGTCCAGTTTATAAAAAGTGCTGAAAGTTACACACTTTTGGCCACTTGGAATGGACCTAATGATTAATTACACCATAATTTTGGTTCCTTTCTAATTTTTTCCCACAAGACATTTAAAAAAATAGTGTGAAGCGTATAGTTGGCCATAAAAATTATAGACGACTATATTCGCACGCAGGCAATATTATATCATTTTTGTAACAATATCCCTAAATTCCATTGACTCTTCTTCTTTCTTCACGAATTTATCTTCTTCTTCTTTCTATTGTTTAAAAATTACAGTATTCACAAGCCTATTCTTAACGTTATTCAGTGACCTCATTTACACTGGTCCCTCAAATATACGAATCCCTCCATTTCATGTATTACCACAATACAATAACTACAGTGAAAAAACAGATCCCTGAAAATGTATATAAACTTTTGTTTCAAAAAGAATAAGACACACTTTTTTGTAACCTCTTATAGAGTACTATATGTTTATAATTGTCTTTCTTAAAAACTCTGTTCAAATTTCACTCTCAACGTTGTTCTTAAAAATTGATTGTAAAAATTATTAAGGTGTCAAAATACTATTTGTTATTAAATTATTTTATATAAAGTCTTGTTCTAGCAAAGTTAAGGTTCACCATACGAGTATGGATAATAAATAATCTTACTCAATGATATTAATACTCCTTTCAAATATTAATATACTCGTGTATGGTGTAATCCATAAAAGAGCACCAAATTACCAAAATACCACTCTTTTATGCCGTTACAAATAGTACCTATTTTTCTTTTTTAATTGAATTAAAAATTTTCCTATTTCCTGTGTGTTACATTTTTTTGCATAATCCATTTTTTTTGCTGCGGTCCCTTGAAAAACGTATTAACGTGATTTTGTAGTAATTAACTGAATAATTATACTTATACATAAAAAAAACATAAAACTGAGAAAGTAGTCAAGCCATACAAGAAAGTGATCAAGCTGAGTAAGAAAGTCAACTCGATAGTGCGCATACGCCAAAGAATTTTTTTTCCTAGCTACTTTTTGCTCTATCAAGAGGAATTAGAAAACGTATTTTTCATTTGGGTGTTGTAAAAATTATATTTTTTGAAACTCTTACACAAAATAGTTATTTGTGATACGAGTGCCTGAAGTAAGTGGTTTCATACGAGTGTGATTTTTGCTGCACGAGTGGAAGGCCAGCCATGCAAATCACATTATCTACTTACTACACACAAGTGTCACACAATATTTTCTGCAACACCCAGCTAAAAAAAAAAAATTAATAAGGAAAAAATTTTTGAAATGATATCTAAACAATACAAAAATGGCAAATTTTCATTAATTTGAATTTTTTGTTCGTTTATTTTCAAGTAGTTAAGGATGAAGAAAACTTTCGATCAAATGAACATTCGAGTAAATTTTCTCTTCTTTCCAGCTATAAAAACTCCAGTTTCTTTCTTGGTTTCGAAAATTGAAATAATTAAAAAAAAGGCTCTCAATTTTTCAATAACCTAAATAATATTATTTTGGTTTTTTTTTCTTATGTGGAAAAATATGTCAAGGTGTGACCATATGCAGGTTTCCATGGTGAGAACATGTGGTTTTGGTGAATGAGCCGTGATAATTAAAGTAGGTATACAAACCACCAGCTACCATTTCTACAAAAACTTTTTGGTTCGTATTTTCTCAAGAAAGTGCGTATGAGAGGAAAATGTATATCATCCGAACTTGTCTAGAAAAATGCAGGAATTCGTGGAATATTTAGGTACCATATGATGGAACGTAGTGAACGTCATTTCCTGAAGAATTACCTGAAAAAAACAAATTTTTAACTTTACCAAATCTCCATAACTTGGAAGGCTTACACTCTTACAATATTTTAATTAAGAAAGCCATTAGCTGCCTTCCGTTACAGGAACTATGAATATTCCAATATTTTTTTTAGAAAAAGAAACGTTAAATGTATGTTCTTCTAGCTAATTCTGTTCCGAATCTACAAATGGTAATTTTTTTTTTTTATATATATAGAAAAGAGACCCATCACAAAATTGCAATTAGAGTCAAACAAAGTTATTAGGCCTATTCCATTTGTCGTAATTAAAATCTAAAATTAAATATTTCCGGTAATATTTTTAGACCTATTCGTAAATCTCTTCATGTTATATGTTTCGCAATCGAACTCATTTGAATCGTCGGAGACATAGGTCTACTCATAAAATTAATCATACAACCAATACATCGGTAATTTTATTGTCACAAGAGTCGTGCTGTTAACTAAATTCATTGTATGGAAATTAAATTTTGTAATAGGCTGGTCCTTTTTTTTTTTTTTTTTTTTAATCGATCAATAGGTGCGTAATCGATAGGTTTAAGAAGGCCATTGTAAATTAGGTCAGTTCTACGAGACATAAAAAAAAAAAAAGCGTGAATTTTTCAAAAGTTTAATCTCACAATGAACGACTAATAAAATGAGGAAATCGATAGCCATTGACTTGGTTGCGAATAAAAAAAAGAAGAAAAAAATAGAAAAAAACAAAAATTGGGCGAAGCTGATTAAAATTTATCCGCCCATATTAATGGCTGCGGTCTGCCATTGATTTTTCGAATTAAATTTTCTTTTGTGGGTTTTAAAGAAATTCTTTTCATTGACATTAATTTCACGACTTTATTCTATAAATAGATACCTACATGTTAACGGTGAAATACAACCTATGGGTAATACTTAATGGCAATAAGGAGTAAGTTTATGGATTAGTTTTCTTTCATTATATATTTAATCCCACTCTTTCAAAAACTGGTCGCGGAGACAATTCGAGGCCTCTATTTGGCTCAATGCTTTTTCACCAACTTTTGCCTTTTGTGATAGATGAAATTTTGTGAGGAATCATAAGTTGTTAAAAAAAAACATGTTCATGGATTTTGCAATAATTCACATATAAGTTAATTCGCCAACGTTTTTTACGAATCATTAGCCTATAATCCTACATAAAGTTTTAAATTTTGGAAAATGGTAATATCCGTTAAATCACACATGAATGAGGTAACGATACAATGCCAACAATATAATGTAAGGGACTGGAAAAATAAACTAAAATATAAGTTAGGTTTTGTCATTTTTTGTCGAGGTGAAAATTCAGGATGTTTTTGGGGAAAACGGTAAAAAATTGTAAAACGAGTAAGCATAAAAATCGCTTTCTAATTCTACGTATATCAGAAGTATATAAAGTCTACTAATAACTAGGCCAGGTTCTTTTTTTTTTTTTTTTTGAAAGCTAAACTCTCTTGATTAAATCAGCATCATCAGAAAAAGGTTCAAGGTTAATTAAAGAACCAAGAAATTTTATAGGTACCTACATGTTATAAAAATTTAAAAAAAATAGGCCTATGGCTGGATCCTTTTTGTGATTAAACGACAATGTCAACATTTGACTAATTTTCACTAAGGTAAGCTAGAGGTTTAGTGTTGGATAAAAATCCATTATAAATAATGGATTAACCGATCAGCGAACAAAAACAAAAAGTAATAAAAAATGCACTAAAAAGTGAAAAATAATTCTTTTAAAATTTCTCCAGCAAAATCAAGATCCTAGGACCGGAATTATTGCAGTCAGCGCTAATTAAGAAGTTTTATCATAAAATTGGAAAGAATTATTGCGGGTATAAAGCCTACACGCAGTTGGAAAAAAGCGTCGACTTCAATAATTCCAGTCCCTGGACCTAGATCTTGCTGGAGAAATTTTAAAGGAATTATTTTTCACTGTTTAGTGTATTTTTAATTGCTTTTCTTTAGGTCGATTCTATTTTTTGAAAAAAAAATTTTTCAACGACTTTTTGTTTCTAGCGTTAGCTGCAATATTACTTTAAAACTAGCAATTTGTTTATTTAAATAACTGTAAAACTACCGCATCGATTCAAAAAAAAATTTAATGGGACCACCCTGGGATCATCCTCTATCATTTAAAAGAAATGTTTATCAAAACTGAAACTCATTTTGAGAAATTATGCTGAAACAAACATAAAAATAAAAAATAAAAACATTATGGGGACTCTCCCATATGAGGAATAGGGGCTCGGATCCCCCTCAATGACAGTCATCGCCCCAAAGGGCTGGCAAATAAGTGTCTCAATGACCTTAAACAAAACTACACTCGTGTGTTTGTTTGTTTGTAGCTATACATACATACAAGTACAATACATTGCACGGGCTGTGATCAATTACCTGATAATGATCTCAGTGATGTCATGGCCTGATACCAAACGCGTTACATCGTTTCTTATCACCTTACAGAAACAGGAAACGACGCAACTGATGACATAACACCATACATACATGTACTTATATGTGTCTGTGTGCGTGTACCAAATCTGGTGTATAAACTCTCAGAACTGGCTAAAAAAATGCCAGTGTTTGCCGAGGATTTGGCTCTCCCATATCTATGGTATGAAGTGGCAGAACACGCAATTAATTCTGAAGCATTTACCTTCTGGTGAGAATACTTCCTCAAGACAAGGTATTCCACAAACATATACAGGGTATTCAGTATGTAGTTACCACCAATTCAGCTGGTAGTTGGCCAACTCAAGTAAATTATGTAAGAATAGTTGCATACCCCACCGAAGCTTATTAATTTTTGGATGAAGTAGAATGTATTTCAACTTGAGTATTCAAATTATATTACAAGTATTTATGATTTTTCCATTATAGAATGTGTGTATGTGAGCGAATTTTATTTTATTTGGTATTAAAACAAAGAGTGCTTTTTGACGCACAAAATGAGCTAAAAAAATAAGAGTTCTGATAATTAGGAAGAGAGAAAATTGGCTTTGAAAGTTTAAAAATTTTGAAAAAAATTCATATTAAATTACATTTTTTAAATATTTCCAAAAACACCTCAGTGAACTTTGAAATATAATGAAGGAAAAATTTAGAAAAAAGTGCGCCCTTTCAAAAAGATTATATACTTGTTTGCTCTGTCTGGCTTAGTTTTCTTATAATTTCAGACGAAGGAGATAAATTACCCCTGTTTTCATGTTTTGTTAAGGAAACTTTTTTTACACAAAATAACAAGAAAATTGTGGTAATTTTTGTCTTTCATCTGAAATTATAAGAAAACTAAACCAGATAGAGCAAAAAAGTATTAAACCTTTTTAGAAGAGCGCACTTTTTTCTACATTCCTTTTTCATAATATTTCAGGGTTCACTGCGGTATTTTTGGAAATATTTTAGAAAATGTAATTTAATATGAATCTTTGGCTCCCTTCCTAATCATCAAAACTCTTATTTTTTTCGCTCATTTCGTTCGCCAAAGTATACTCTTTATTTCGGTATCAAATAAAATGAAATTCGCTCACATACCCACATTCTATAACGGAAAAATCATAAATACTTTGAATACAATTTGAATACCATCGCCCGAAAAGTAATAAACTTCGGTGAGGTATGCAACTATTTTCACATCAATGTACTTGAGTTGCCCTACCGTCAGCTGAATTAGTGGTAACTACTTACGGAATACCCTATAGGTATACAAATCGAATTGATAACCTCTTCTTTTTTTTTTCGAAGTCGGTTAAAAATTCCGAATGGATAACACCCGAAAATTTTTAATTACTTTTTGTCTACAATGAAAGCATAAAAACTTGAATGAAGATATAGTGGGAAGTTAGGAGTGGTGGATTACTGTTTTTTTTTCTTTGAAAAAGAATTTATCATGCGCCTGCAGGTATATTGTGGGAAGTTAGGTCAAGTGAATAGTGAATTTGCGGATTTTTTTTTTTTTTTCTAAATAATAATTAGTTGATATTCTTTAGGAAATTTTTCATTCGAGAAATTGACCGTTCCAGAAAAATGATTCGAGAAATTGGTAATTGGGAAAATGGATTCAGGAAAAAAATTTTTGGAAAATTGTCCATTCGGGAATATGACCCATGGTTTCCGCTCATTATTGGTTTTCGATTCTATGAATTTAATTTTGGACTGCATTTAGATAAAGTTTTGGTACCTTCAGAGATAGCCAAGTAGTTATGTGTCCGACAGAATTGGAACCAATGATGCCTCACAACACAAAACAGATTTGCGCCTGAGAACTTGGCAAACCTGTATGATTTTAAAAACTTCGCATTTCAAAAGCATTTTTTTTTTTTTTTTCAGTTTTTGTGTATAGTTGGGACCGAATGTGTGAGTTTGATGTGCGTAAAACATCGAAGTAGGCGTAATACGTCGACAGGAGTCAAATACTACAATCCAATTCCACATGAAGAAACATTTTCCGAAATTTTTTTAGTTGATGATTAAAAAGGATGGGTTGTTTTTTTTTTTTTTTTTTGATTTCTTATATAAAAATAATAATAAGAGAGAGAGAAGATACGGCTACCCATGATTCGAAGTTTTAACTGATTTTAACATTGTTTTAACATTTCTGAATCCGAATGTTCGGAATTTCCTTCAAATCTCAAACAAACAGAAAAAAGAAAAACGAAAAAAATATAGCCACTGCAAATATACATTTTACGTGACTGTCACGAAACAATGAACGAAAAACTGTAGCGAGTTAAATGCAAGCGTATAATAAAAGGGGACTAATTTTTGGTACCTACCTACTTGACATATTTAATATTTATGCCTGGTTTTGCTACTCTTTTTACATTTTTTCACTGCTTTTATTCCAATATCTCGGCTGTTATTTGTTTCAGGTGGATGAGAAAATGAACATAATTTTCAGCATCTCCAAATACTCACAAATACCTTCTACCTACTTCATTTTCCATCGAAATTTCGAAAATAATGTTTTGAAAATTTTCACCAAATATCATGAGATGAAATCCAACGTCAATAATTGAAAACACTGTGACATCCTTGAATATTGAAAAAAGACAACATTATTTCAATTATTACTAATTGTGTTAACCTAGGTACCTATCCATTATTAGGAAACTTACATTTTATGAACTCTTTGTGAATTTATTACCCACTTTAAAGTTAGTTTTAAATATCATTCGCATATTTTAACTGAATTGCCAATATTGCCATAAACCTTTGCTGACCTCAAGTTGTTTTTCTTTGTGGTTTTTTTGTTCGCAGAATAAAACCTCGTAGGTAAGTTGTGAAATTCGAGGAAGAAAGTGGTTTTCCCATTCCTGTCTTCAGAAGAATTTTCTGAACTGAGATATTAAATTTTATACGAATTTTTTCGTGTGTTCGTTTCAATTACTGTAGACTACGTACTTATCTAATGAACCGGCATTCGTTCTTCATCAGTCATTCGAATTTTTCTATCTGAGTGGAGGTCATTATTAAATTTTATTTTAAAAATTTACAAGCTATGCATACCTATTCAACTTCTGATATTAAAATCATCTGATACTCTTTTAGGAGTGCAATATTGTTCACAGTTTTAATATATTGACGTAGCATTTTAGAAAACGAAAGAATTTCGTTTTTTATGTTTTTTATACGTTTATAATAGCACTGTGGCACCGATAGGATGGTGTAAGATGATAGTTTTTTTCTTTGGGTCATTAAATTATGCATTAAATTCCTCGAATTTGTTTTTTAAAGGTTGATGACGTGTTCATAGCCTTGAATACGTAGAATTTTCACTCTTTTCTTCCACTTCAACACAAGTTACTTGCAAGAAGAAAAAAAAAGATGAAACAAAATGTCTTTATTGCATTTTAAATCGATTAATTTGTTTCGTGAATATATTCATTATTCGAAACGAATTCTTACTTTCTCTCAATGACATAAAATAGGTGAGGCGTCCAGGGAGTCTTGACCATCATCCTTAGCCAAGAGAAAAAAATGACAGGCCGGTCGAAAATGTAGATTGCATGTACAATATACAGAATTTCAAATTATGAAAAATGGGCCAAAAATGGGCGCACTATTTTCGAAGTTAACTTTGTAATGCAAAATTCTTGAAATTTATAACGAACACAACCCGCAATACACGTAATGTTTAAATCTGTCCATTCTAAGCGAAATCAACCTTTCTAATACTGACGCCAGTCCGAAAAGTAGATTTCGCCTACAATGAACAGGTTTTCAAATTGCACGTGTTGCGGGTTGCGTTAGTTAATAGATTTTAACAAGTTTGCATTACAGAGTAAACTTCGAAAAGCAATAATTCGGAAACTAACGGGCGGATTTGGCCCAGCTTCGAACTTGACTGAGATATATATCGAATGTATGCCCATGAAAAATTTAATCTTAATCCGTGAAGAATTAAACCTTCAAATTTGTCTACAAATTTCGACTTTAAATAGCCGCCATTTTTGAAATTAACGGGCGGATTCCGCACGTCTTTCAACTCGACTGAGATATGGACCAAAAATATACACACGCTAAATTTCGTCTTGATCCGTAAAGAAATACGCCCTCCGGTTTGTTAACAAATTTTGTTACATCTCATATATATAGGCAAACTTTTGAGGAGAGGGGTGATTTTGGAATCTAGGGACCATGATCGAAAAAACTATAGCGAAAATTTCCCCAAGTCGCGACATGCCACCCTCCGCCATTGGTGGATTCTAAATCTACTAAAAATACTTGGTATCTAAAAATAAGGTTTTTGTCGGTTTCTGTGATTTGGTGGTTGGGGTGGTTTCAGAAGAGATGTTCGAGAAGATGTGGACAATCCCTCCCCTTACGATGGACCTATCTACACTCTTACTTTTTCGGTGAATATTCTCGCTGCATGTGTAAAACAATACCATATTCTAGGTTACGATTAATTATGTTTTCCTTGTTTTATGAAATTTCATCAAATATTGAGGTATTTTTCTATTTTCCTCTTAATAGTTTTTTTAACGTGATACAACCAGGGGTAGGTACAGATCATTTTAATTTATTCGAATAACCATTTACAGGAAACTGAGCATCCGTTATCCGAGTAAACATATAATCTCCAAATGATTTTCAGATAATATTTTATTTCTTAATTTATGAATTATTGATCATCAGTTATTATCAATTATCATCAATTTATCATTGTCATTTTCTATACATCATGTATGCGTACTTACCTACAATTTACAAAGTAAATGCTGTATACATACTATACATACTGAGTACTGATAATATGACATGTAAGATGTAATATAAGAATAATAAGATATAATATGTAAATTTCCTTCAATTTTGCAATTAGGTCAGGTCAAAGAACTTTTTTTATTCATATTAAGGTACACTAGTCTAGAATAGTGCACAAGCACAGTATAGGTTAATGTAGTGTAGGCTACTCAAAAGTTTCTTTTCAGTAAATTTTTTTAGCTAAAATAAAGAAAACACATTATTTTATAAAATCTGAATAAAAATCATTCATTTTTAATATTTTATTTTCAACTCGATAATTATTCAACTCTAATTCTCTAAAAATGACTGTTATCCACTTCA
Organism: Ericerus pela; assembly: GCA_011428145.1. Lineage (NCBI taxonomy): Eukaryota > Metazoa > Arthropoda > Insecta > Hemiptera > Coccidae > Ericerus > Ericerus pela. Next base: position 213,296 of record WOFM01000435.1, read on the forward strand.
AAACTATTACTCAACAAATCAACACCAATCTTGTAAATTATCTAAAATCATCCGAAAATTGTTCGGTTTTTTAGTGAAAACAATTATCCGTTATTCAATAACAAATAACCAGAAAACTTTATTTATCCGTCATCCATTACGACCAAAACCAGATAACCTTATCCATTATTTGAATAACAGAATTATCATCCATGCCCACCACTGGATACAACATCTACCTCACTTATCATCATGTTGCTTTGCTTTACATCTTATGATCATTTGTTATCAATGTAACAGATATGGGAAGGTGGTTGGATATACAGGGTATCCAAAAGTTGTCTCCCAATCCAAATAGGTCTTGTAGAATTAATCAGGAGAAGTAAAAAAGTTAATGGCCGTATCATTTTTTTTAACACTGTTACTTCAGAGATACAGGCTTTCATATGTGTGTGTCAAGTAGATTGCATATTCATTGGTTTGAAGGCAAAATTTGCAAAAGATGGCAGTACTCATCGTACAAAGGTTGCATATTCGAATCCAGGCAACAAAACATTTTTTTTTCCAGAATTTAGAAAAAATGAACATTAGACATGCTAAAATTTCAACAAATTTCTTCCGATTCAAATAAATTCAACTTTGTAAGTGCTGAAGATTGGGACCTAATTAAAAGAACATTTTTTAATGCAGGTACTCGATGAGTACAATAAGAAAATTTTTCAAATTTCCTATTTAACTATGAAAATTTTGAAAATTTGAGAACATTGTATCTCCGAAATAACCAATTTCAAAGCCCGTTAATTGGAACTTTTTTGTTTCTCTCGATGAGCTCTACAAGACCCATTTCGCTTGGGAGATGATTTTTGGACATCCTGTATAATTGGCACGACTGTCTCTCGGTGTGAATTTTCCAATCAAATTTAAAAACATTCCTAACTGAACCACGCGACCATTTTGAATCACGAATGTTATAGCAGCTGGTACTTCTATCGAATCTGCGACCTCTGTGGCAGCAATAAAAATGCACGTGCATGCGCATCCTCGTCATCACGATTGTCCGCGTACAAGTCAGCTAAAACAACTGCATCGAAGCATTTTTGATGACGGTTAAATTTTCGATGAAATTCTTTCGTTGCTGTCTATTTGCGCGTCGTCTTGATTCATATGGTGTACTGGTGTTGCAAAACCACATCGTTTCTGGTCAAATACAACTTCAGATTAGAAAATTAGTTAAAAATATATGTATTATTTTATGAATTATAATCGGTAAGAAGAGTCCGAAGATTCAGTTGTTGGAAAATACCGTTTCTAAATTGAATTTTTTGTAGGTAAAAGCCTTCGATCATTTAGGTGTAATGGATACCCAAGTAGCCCTATCCCAATTGTGTCATCATTCTGAAAACCCTGCAATGGACAAAGGTTTCGTGAGCATGCCCAGTAGATCTTTTTTCATCTGTTTTTAGTCCGCTTGTCCTGTGAATCTAGAGCCGTCTACAGATGTTGCTGTGAATCCAATGAAAACGAGTGAAACCTATGTCCATTTTAGGGCTGTAGGTGTTGGTGTTCGCATGGATATTTTGTTTACGTAGGTTTCCATGCACCCTTTATAATATTATCAAAGGTAGAAGCATACTAAGGCAGAGTTTTTCAGGGGCAAATCACTGTCAACCAGTTGCTCTTACATAACTGCCCACCTACAAGAATCATTAATGAAGATATTTTAATGTCTTCATGGCAATCAACACTCAAGAAATTGCTCAAAATTTAACGCGTTAACACAGGGAATTTCAAAAACTCCATCCGAACGAATATTTACTTTTCTTCAAATTTACCAGCCAACCCACAATGACGATAAAATTAACTTACTTCCCATGAAATATATATCATTTTAATTGAAAAAGAATACTCTTTTATAATAAATGCATGAAATTGAGGATATACTTACTTGCTTTGAATCCTTCAAAAACCTTACCTTGTGAAGTAATAAAATTAAAACACACACCACTTGTAAAATTTCAACCTCAATACCTAACCCGTAGGTCCGAATGCAAGAACGATACTTAAGTATCAACAGCCACTTAAGAATTACTTATCAAAGTTGTAGCTATATACTATGTTTATGTATGGATATAACTCATAATGAAAAATATGTAAGAATTACTTAAGTATTGTTCTCGCATTCGACCAATTGAGTGCAAATTTTTATGAACTTGTTTCTTCATCATCAACTTTTATATAATAACATTACAGTGTTGCCAAAAGCAATACTTTTTTAAAAATAGTACTGTGCCATCTTAGGGAATGTGCATTTTAGGTGAGTTTATCCTACTTTGCATAGAAAATTGAAAAACAATTTAGAAACCCAATTCTAACACACTAAATAAAATATGCAGGTGAGAACATTAATCAGTACCTATTATCGTGGGTGGGAACACTCACAATCTCCTGCGTGCCTGGCGGGCGTAAAGGAAACTCACCTACTGAAAAAATGTAGGTAGGCGAGTGACTGGGCTGAGGAGGTCGCCGTAGTTGTTACGGATCTAGTGAGCGAGATAGGTGTGTGACAACGTATATTTTCATGTCCCTTGGACGTTAAACCATATATTAATTATAAGTTCCTACAACTGTAGTGTCTCTGCCACTACATGGTAGCGAGAGCATCGGGATTTTCTCGGAGAAACAGATACTTTTTCAAGCATCTGCTTCACATAAAGAAACTCTGAAGTCGGAAATATGGGTATTTTTGATTTTGTTTCGATGTTGAATGAAAACTGACTCTAAATAGAATCAGTTCTCACTGCTACAAAACGCTTCCACTGGCAACTTAAGTCAATATCTGTAATGGAAATTGATTTAACGGCACTTAGCGTTTGAAGTTGATTTAGCCTCAAATGCCTAACTAATTTGCACTCGAAACTGATGTTGGCTTCGAGCACAATTAAGCATATAATTATGTACTCGAAACTGACAGTAGCTTCGAGCACATGAGTGTAATCACTAAATATGCGAAAAAATTTTTTTCATATCTCCTTGCGTTCGAAACTTTAACTAGACTCGAACACATTCCTACATTGTCCAGAAAAATTTTTTTTTAAATAAACGGTTTCTGTATATAGTCAGAAGCTAATAATAAACATTTGAATATTCACAAGTACATGGTCTTCATCTGCATTTAGGATCTTGTACAAGTTACATAAGAATGCGACACATATTTATGCATCGTATACTCGTAGCAAATAAATGCATTCGAATTTACGGCTAAATTTGAACATAACAAAAAGATGAATTTGAGACTATACGTGGCCTCAAATACACGTCAAAAAACTTAGGCCTATGTATTTTTTCTTTCTCCAATGAAGAAAGAAAAAACCTATAGAGAATAAAATCTCGGCCGACAAAGCCTAGGGAAAATATTCCCTGGCAATATACGTATATGTGAATCTATGATAAGCCTCACATATAATAAACAAAAGAGTACATGAATCAAATGGATTCGATTCCATTTGACTCTCACTCTCCAAAAAAAAATATATTTTTTTATTATATTTTTTTTCCATATTCTTGTTTATTCATCGAAAGATTTCGATGTAATTATTATATCGAAAACTAAAAATCCTTGAATAAACAAAGATATAAAAGAATGCGGCATGTTCTCTGCAACATGTCGCATTTTCTTTATCCTACAAGGCTAAAAATTATTCTTACGAAAAATTTTTAGCCACCCCCAGCAAAAAATGCATTGAAATCTTTATGAAGAATTCGATACAAAACCAAGGTTACCACATCTGGATAGGCCATCTTGCATATCGCCTACCCTACATCAATGACCATTACTACATGTTCTTCGAAAAAAGAACATTAAAAAAATGGTTGACGTAAGGCTGTTGATCCCTAAAACAGAGATCAGCACCCCATGGAGACGAAGCGATACCAATAAGCTTTGCCTCAATAAACTTCATAAATGTCGACAAAAAACTATTACGTATTTTGTCAACACGTGCGTCTAAAAAGACGAGCAAAAAATCTAAATAGGCAACTGCTCGCTTAATCTTTTTTGTCTTACACACATTTGGATGTAAGATAATCTTATCGCGAAGATAAGTTGTGTGTGTATATCTTGGGTGGGAACACTCACGATCTCCTGCGCGCCTGGCAGGCGTAAAGGGAACTCGCTCACTGAAGAAATGTAGGTAGGCGAGTGACTGGGCTGAGGAGGTTGCCATAGTCGTTACGGATCTTGTGAGCGAGATAGGTGTGTGATGACGTATATTTTCATGTCCCTTGGACGTTAAACCATATATTAATTATAAGAGCCTACAACTGTAGTGTCTCTGCCACTACACCTATGGGTATGCTAAACAGCCGAAATTAGTACAAAAAATTTAAACTTTATCAGTTTTTATTGTAGATTGGAACTAATTTTGATTATTAGGAGAATTTAGAAATACGAATATTCGTATCAATGTTTTTGAGTTACTATTAATCTAAAAATTGGATTTTTGATGTAAGTAGGTTCAAAGAATTGAAAACAAGAATCCATCATCAATCACTTTCATATTGACTGTATTCATAATACAAGAAGCTGTTTAGGGCTACTCTGGTATGCAAAAAACATTATCTGAAAATTCCTCTTCATCATTGACGTGGTTGTATGCAAATAATTTCGTAATCATCTAAGTACATACAGTTGTTTCGGTAGATCTTGTTAAATTTGAACAGCACATAAATCTTGTATAACTTGACAGTTGTCTAGGTGCCCACGTATAATAACATATTGGGAAGGGTGGGGGAAATTATTGTTTTTACTATTGGGCTCAGGGTTCGACTCCATCTTTTTGTTCCAAAAATAAGTGAAGGGAACAAAAGCAAAAAGATGACAGATTATTTTTTTGAAAACCCCAATGAAAAAGAATTAGCATTAAAAATAAATAGAACAGAATTTATCAATGTTTTGTACAGTCCAAAAGTGAACAAAAAACTTGAACGAACATACGTTTTTTAGCATAACAATTGAAATTAATGTTCTTCATTTTTTCTATGATTAAAGTTGTCCTTCCAATGAAAATATAATTTTTGTTTGTCTGTAGGTATCCAAATTTTGTGACCGCAAGAGACAAGAAGTTTCGATGAGCAAAAGCAAAACAAAGACCACGACCATAGGCTTGGTCTTAGTTTTGCATAGCTAAATCTTAGTCTTGATGTCGGTCTAGTTTACAAGATTTTTACTAGATACTATCTCAAGTAATGAAGTACCTACATAAAAATTTTACCATTTGTATAAGAATCTCAAATATGAATGTTCAAAGGTTTTATTGAGTTGTCTCAAATACCAAATTTTCATTAAGTTGTGTCCCTCTCACCTTTTTCAACTCATGGAGTTGAGTTTTACCCTCTCCTTTTGGCCCACTCAGTTGAGTCCTGCTTCTGTATCAAGATGGTTTTTGTTATCTAATAGCATTATCCAGAAGATACCTCGTGGAGGATTGCTGAATCATCTCCCAAAAATCGTGTATAATATTCTAGTTTAGTGAATTGTCATATCATTTAGGTATTTCATAAGATTTGAAAAATGCTGTTTTGTTATTTGTGTAGGTAGTTATCAGGATAGCACTGAAAGGTTTCATACTCATTAGACCATCGGTAAAACAATCAAAGACATCAACAGGACTGAAAAACGGCAGCCCAAAAAAACACTTCAAATATTCACTCTTGTCAGAAACCAGCCAGTTATATGTTTTTGGTTTGAAAACCGATAAAATTGAGAAGTAATATGACAGGAAATTGCATACAAAAAACTTGAGATAATACTTTGCTAGTCAACTGAATTTCATCTATCTCAAATATTTTACTTGTTTCCTCCTTCTCAGTCTACCTGCTAACAATCAGAACTCAAGTCAATGAGTACATTTTTTATGAGAGGACTCAACTCAATAGGTGCGAATGAGTAAAAAAAGTAGTTGAAACAATTGATAAAAATCACTCCGGATTCGACACGCTGGTACCACATAGGAAAGAAAACAATTAAACACTGAATATTGAAAAATAATATTTAAGCACTTAGCAAAATTTCGAACATTTTACAGTTTGTATACATTGTTATGTACCACAGCACCGCGCTATAACCTTCATACATGTACATATACATACAGATTTTAGACCCCAAAGGTTTCCCGATACACTGTCACTACTCTAGTGCATACCTTATAGCACCTGCCATTTTATACCTTACGATTAAAATCACCCTATATCGACTTATGGAGTAGCAATAAAATGGTAACTTTACAACCTGTCAAAATTGACACTTTTAGACAAACACTTTCAACTACTGGACGAACTAGAACACCCTCTGTTTTTCCACGTTTGTCCTATATTCTTCTAATAATACAAATATATGTAAACACTTAAAAAAAGCGCATAAAAAGTTAATTTAAGTTCAATCATATCAAATATCGAGTACATTCCTGGTTGAATCTCTTTGTAATCTATACAGAAGTACATGTATCCACTGGCATCCCATGGCACCTAGCTACTCGATATTCGCCCCCGATTACACCAACATTTGTGGAAATACTTCCATTAAATCAGGGTTTTGATAGCCTCGCTTACGGTATCACCTTCAAGTTTTCCATCCCGATTGGCCATCCATTTCCTTACAGTCAAATCATTGCACTCGGGTTCATAACTTCGTATTATTCGTAGCTCATGCGCAATATTGACGTACAACTAAATGTCTGAGATCCACTTTCTCATCAGATATCATAGGTAGCCATCCATCCGACAAATAACGCCAACAGTCGGATATGATTCAACTGCCAGGCAACACTGTCTGACAGATATATGTTTTGAATGCAGTTTTAGAAAGCGGGCTTAAATGCACGAGTCAGCATTGTGCTAACTAGCCTCTTTGAGTATATATATATATATATATATAAGAAATGGCAGCATTTGCCGCACCACCATTCGGTAAAAATTCGATCACTTTCTCCCCAAAAATTTTGCCATCAAAAATTACGCAAGTAGAAAAAAACAGTGAAAAAAAAGTAAAATAATAAAATAATTCTAACCATAGATATACTGTAGTGTACAGATGATGGCAGTTTTTTTCTTGCTATAACATGCATACTAGACTGCATATAGGTATTCAAAATAATACGTCGGTCTGGTCTTGCGTCATAACCAGACCTCGTGCTCCAGTGTCTCTCCTTTCCTATTTCAGCACCGCACAACCAGAACCATGGTTACATTATTCAGACGCATTGGTAACCTAAAACAATATAACACACCGTCCAATGATAAGTAATATACCTAAATGTACTTTTATACTCTCGCATGTTATGTATATAGCCTATATGGGTATTGGTCTCCTCTACTTTCACTTTCAATTTAATATACTAGACTATGGCACTACCTATGGTTCTTTAAAAAAAAAAAAAAAAAAAAAAAAAGATTTTTCTACACGTCTGCGTGTACGCATGAGTAAAGAGAGGGTCACCATAGAAATAAGATATGAAAGGAGATGGTGATCGTGCTAGTGGCGGTGGACTTTACCTTTTTTTGTTTTTTTTTTTGTTTTTTGGTTAAAGAGTAGGGAGGTGAAAACATGTGCCTAACTTTACGCCAGACTTCGAGTTATTCTTTTTTTCTTCTTTTGTTTTTTGTGACCATTTTTGCTGCTGTTGATGTCGTGGTCGTCTTCGTTGTTGTTGGTGGTGTCTCTTATATATTCCCACCGAAAGGAAGGCGAGACCTTGAAACAGATTTAAAAGCGAACTCTTCCAAAGTGAACTGTTGAGAAATTAAGAAATTGCCAATCTCGAAAATGTCGAGCCATACTGCTGTGCAGTATGTGCCACCACCTCCGCCTTCATCACTTTTTCTTCTTTTTTCTTTTTCCTCTTCTTCCTTCTACTCCTCCAACCATTAATGGTCGTTGATACTGTACTACAGGGTGTTTCGTCAGTTGTAAAACAATCAATTGAAATAATAGAAAAAAAGCACTGAGAAAAACGTCTATCCAAAGCAATAATTTTTTTTTCAAGTGAATTGGTGACTGCAGAAATTATTTAATTTATTTTTATTTTTTCAAGAAATGTAAATGTGAAAAATGGAGATAGTGATCTATTGATTTCGAAGATCTCAGCCTTACATTTTTCCAGGGATAAGCAAAATCAAGGCCAATATCATGATAGTCTTAGTTTTGCATAGTTGGTCTTGATTTTGCTTTCAAGATCTTTAATATTATTGATGTTCAAATATTAAATTTAAGTACCATTCGTGTGCTCCCACAATATTCAAGAATCTTAAGTTACCCCAAACACCAGCAAACTGTGCAGAAAATAATTCAATACTAAATACTTACAGCACGTAACAACCTAGTAAGATAACATCAAAGGTTTGTTCATATTTTTCAAGTTTTAGTTTAAGAAGGAGTAAAAGTGAACCCAGTATGTGATTTATCATTTGTGCGCATAAACTAGGGACGGAGAGTACTGTGGGGATTCATCTCCCATGTTAGCTTGAAGAGCTTCACTACTATTAAAAGATACAGCCCTGGTCCATTACCAAGGATCATTAAATTGTGCCAAGCATGGCAAAGGGAAGGAGAAATCGCCTTTTTTAATGTAAAATTACTCATTTTCATGTTCCTTTTTCTCAAGAATTATTAGAGACAAACAGCAAACTCGCCACTTAGTCACTCTTTGAAAATCAAACATCTCAAAATACAATAAAAATGAAATTTTTCAAGGTATTAAAACAAAATTTTCAAAGCTAATCATTCATTCTTTCATATGTGACACCATCAAAACACTTGACTTAATTACAGCTCTCAGGGTGGTGCCTGAAAATCCAAAATTCTCAAAAGACCTCGAATCAAACTTCAAAGAATAAACGAAATTTTTAGAAAATAAACCTTCATTCTATCATAATATTATGTACCTAATGTCATTAAAACTTTTAAACTTAATTACAACTTTCACGATTGAGGTTTCTAAACGTAAATACAAAAATGAAACTTTTCTAAGTGGACTAAAATTTTCTCATACATTGCGATGACATCAAAACTTTTGAACTTAATTACAGCTATTAGATCTCAAAACCAACATTTCTAAAAGACCTTCAAAATTAAACTTTTCAAAACTAAATATCGACTCCTCCATAATATGACGTCATTAAAATTTCTGATTTTGATTAGGCTACAGCATTCAGAGTGGAACTTTCAAAAGCCTAAATACCCTGAAAACTAAACCTCTCAAAGCTAAAATGAAACTTTTCAAAGTGAAACTTTCATTCCTTCATAATACGTGACATCACTGAAACTTTTATGCATGATTATAGCTTTCTGGTGGAGCTTTCAAAACAAAACTTCTCAAAAAAAATCTGAAATGTCAACTTTTCATAGCATGTAGTGAACCTTTATATAATAAATATAATTGAAACTTGTGAATTCAATTACAGCTTTCCAGGATGAAGTTTTTGAAACCAAACTTCGTAAAAGACCACTAGATATAAGCACCTATGTTAAGCCAAAATTTTGTCCACATCCATTGGGTGGAAGTGACATGATGCTGTTACAAAAAAAGCGTTATCATTTTACACATATAATAGATTTAATAGATATGTAAATAGCAGGTGTATATTGGATGTATTTACTACTAATTTTGTGAAAACAGTTACAGGGTGTCGGTGATCACCAAGTGGCACGTTGAAGGTTTTTCACTCAGTGACCGCAATCATTTCTTAACCTTTTAAAATATATTTTTTAACTGCATTCTTCCTCAAAACAATGAAGTTTTTATGATCAAAATTAAATGAAAAGTATAATGAATTATGTATAGGGTTGGAAAAAAGATACTTGGGAGATTTCAGGAATGGAAAAGAGTCAGTTTTGATTATCTTTACAATTTTTGGATTTCTCCCTCCCCTGAAAACTCATAAAATAACATAAAAAACTAACACAGTGAACATGGTTTATTCACTGTCTAGTACCCTACGTAGGCCAGTATATAGACCAAAGCCAATGTTGTACACAGCAGGGTTGAAAACTACACAATACAATAAGTGAGTATTTTATGGACTTTTTTTTTCCAACTCCTACAGGGTTTTTTATCAAATACTTTTTTGTAACAGATGCACAAAAACACCAAATTTGCATGTTTATTTTATAGCAAACTTAAACGAACAGATTTTGGGACTGTGAATAAAACATTCACTGATGATAACTTTAGACACTGTTAGCAGGATTCGGATGCGCAACAGTGTGTCAAATATTTTGAATACTCCACCGCAGTCTATAAACAGCCATATTTCAACAGCACTATCTGACGTCCTGAATTCGTGAGAAATTGTTTGGTCAAGTTATCTTATCAATAACATTAAACACAATATTTCAATTTTGAAAAGACGTCTCCTAGTTCACTCAGGCTGGCCTGAATGCAAGAACGATACTTGAGTAATTCTTATATTTTTTCCATTATTTATATTATATCTACGCATAAATATGTACGGATATAATTTTGATAAGGTAAGTAAGAAATTCTTAAGTCTCTGTTAATATTGAAGTATCTTTTTTTACATTCGGGCCTTGATGATTCCTCAGCCTCTATTCAAGTCAAAGAGCTGGAGTTGGTGTTGTTTAAAAAAGGATATATTTTACAAACTTTCCATGTGAAAGAACGCAGAATGGTCTCTGAATATTTCTGTTTGTTCCCTGGATAAAAGTCAATTTCCAGAGAAGCGGAGGAGTTGAGTAATTTTCTTCTGAAAAGAGGGAAATAGGTTAAATAAATTAGGGAATTTATACTTATACCTTACGTTTTCCATCTGTTACCTTCTCAAAAATGAATGAATACCTTCGAATATCTCTGTGGTATCCACAGTATAAGTAAAGAACAATGATTTCTGGTTAAACATGCCGGTGCTAAATAGACAACCATTGAGTATCTTTTGATATACTTCGCACTCTTTGACAATATAATTGGCAAGCGGAAGCAAAGTGGGCGGCATCTGGTGGCTAATTTTAAACTATTGAAAATAAATAACTGGTGTTCAAGTTTGTAAATTTATATGAAGTTTTATCGATTTCCAAAGTGAGATATCTCGAAAAAAAATTAGTGAATGCCTGAATTTTTTTTATCAAAGGTTTAATATTGATTTCATTTCTAAAATATAATTCCAGAAAACTAAATTACCTGGCTCTTTATCTGCATAGCACGTAAATTAAATTCCCATGTAAATCTTCCATAAGGAATTGATAAGGAATCAGAAAATAGGTAAAAACATTAGCTCTCCTATAGGGACCTCCTCTTGCGAATACTGAACTAATAAAGAAGGATGATTTCTAGTTAGACATGCTGACACTAAATAGGCCACCACTGCGTACCTTTTGACATACTTTTTACTATGTTTACATGCACTATTCTTGTGAATTTAACGGATGATTTTATCAAATGTATTCTAAACTGGTGAACCTAAGCAAAATGTCAAAAGTATGCAAAAAGTACTATAGAGTTGCCTAATTTTTCCCCAGCATGTCTTGACATTAAAAATTACATTTGGCTTATGAAGCTTTACTGATCCAGTACTATATAATCAAAGTTTGCTCTACGTTTATGTACTCTATCCTTGTGAATTTGAGGGATGTCTTTGTTAATTCTAAATTGGTGAACTCCAGCAAAATGTTGAAAGTACTATGCACTAAGTACACTCGGGTTGCCTACTTTTATACCAGCATGTATTGACATTAAGAAATGAGTGTGTGACGGTACTCACGGTTGAAGTGAAACTTTTATCTGATTTTTGTTCAATAAATCAATCGAAGTTGAACGGGCTAAGCTCTTGCAATCACGGTGATGCGTTTCAAGGCCATTTTTTTAGTTTACTACCATATGCGCGGAAGTTTCACTTCAAAAGTTCATTGGTCTGATGGAGCTTTACTGGTCTAGTACTATAATATGTAGAGTCAAAGGTGGACACACAACCTTGATTCTTAGTTGCCAAAATCTCATCTACCCCACCACACCATTTCAGCCAGTCATGTGTGCTGCCTTTGTAGGCACACCTTGATTTCTACTGTATCACCTAAGTATGGTGCATCGTTTACGAGACACCTTGTCTATGGAAGAAGAAATAAAGAAGAGAAAAAAAAACAGTAAAGCGTAGACGTGCATGATAGGTACCTATATTACGCGAATGCATCGTATGAATAGGTTTTCGAATTGTTGTCTTTTATGATGTCGATGAAGTATTAAATTGGCAAAGAATTACGTAAATAGAGAATATATTGTGGGTGCACTACTTTATTGGCAATTATAACTCGGGCTATCAGTGTTAGGCACCCATACTAGATACGCTAGGTGTGTATCATGCACACTTTTTCGAACTAATAGCCTAATGGCCAGATGCTGTGTTTGTACGTCTCTATAATTATGCCAGTTATAGTATATATGTATAACGATGATGGTCAACCTTAACACGTATGGTTTCTTTTTCTATTTCTTTTTGTGACACGTCTCTTGAAATTTATGTTTATTATTTAATTTCGCTAAAAGGTTACCGATACGTCTTACGCAAAATCAATAGACGATGGGGAGTCAAAAAGTGGAAAAAAAACAACAATAATAATAAAAGCTGTTCATTGCACAAATTTGGAGGAGAAAGAAAAAATTAGGTTAAGGTAATTTCGTAGATTTCTGGATTAGTAAAATTGTGTACACCCACAAATACAAAATAATAGTAATACTAAATCACCAAAATAATTCTGACATTTTTATTTATTTTTGGTGTGGCACCGTTCAGATTGTTTAGGTACGAATATAATATGTTACCTATCGTATTTAATGTAACATGCATACATTACAGAAATTGACCAATTTGACGATTCTTGTTGGTAACACCGGATGTGATTTATATTCGGAAGGTTAAGTGTGGCATCATAAACTAGAGGGTAAGGTCTTTCAATTTTTTCACGAATAAATTTATTTCATAAAGACACTAAGCCTCTTAATAACTTAATCAGTCAACTGAAAAGTAACTTCAACCAATACCTAATTAAAAAAAGACGTACAATTAATGATTATTATTTTATGAAAATCAATTTTTTCCAAAACCGATAAACTAGTAAGTTCCAGGGACCTATATTTTTTTTTTCTTCAACATTGTTTTATATAGCAAATTATTATTATTACTTTTTTTTAAATTCAAAGGGTATATTAAGGATAAACAGTATATTTACTTCGAAAAATACTGAAAGAACTTAATTCAATGGACAAATACCAGCAGGGTAGCTTTGTTTGATACTTACTTACAAGAACTTATACTTTTCAGAGATGACAAAGTTTTCAAATTTTCAAGAAATTACTTCAATAAATATTTTCAATCCTATCTCTGAAGAATGAGAATGTGACAAAAAATGAGAAATAATTCAAGTCACTTTTAAAAAAAAATTTTTTTTACTTGTTCAGTAGATATATTTTTTCTATTTGTTCACAGGCCCACGAATTAAATTTTCATGAAATTCTGCAAAAAGAGGGAAATTATCGTTTGGAAAAGAAAAAAGTTTCTGTAAATCTTAGCACCTTTACATCTGAGGCGACTTGAAATTCAAGTTATGATTAGATGAAGGCAAAAAAAACCTCTAACGTATCTAGCTATACTCCGCTAGAAACAGAAGGTTTTGAAAGGTATGCTTCATTCAAAATTTTTCAAAACCCAACTTCCACCTCAATCTTAAATTTTAACTTCTAGTATCTTTTTCGTATTTATAGCGCAATAGGTTACGAGTGTTAATTTAGGTTATGGTTTTTTTAATTCACTGTAGATGAAAATTAGCACACTGGATTTACAAGCGAAATATTGCTGCACTAGAGTTTTTTCTCATTGTAATCAGATAATATAATTTATTTCATATAAATATTATGACGAATAGTTATATGCTTTCTGTTAGTTCCCATGTTGCAACAATAAGTAAATAAATCAGAGAATTTATTAAAGAGAAGAACATTATGTTTTCTCAAGCATAATAATATAATAATTGCTACTGGTCGGTACCTAACTGCAGCAGTTAATTTTATTTTCTTTTCAACTTTTGAAAAAAAAAAAATTCTAATTGAAAAAAGTTTTTGTTTTTTCTTACCCCACATTACCACAATGGTGGTTAGGAAAATCTTCTATCACAGTTTACTATCAAACCCAAAACACACGCACAATATAATTCACAATATAATTAATTAGGAAACCGAGGTTGCGAATCACCAACTGTGCCTGGTGATTGCACAAAATCTAAGCCTAAACCTGAATAGTTGGTCAGGTTTTTGTTTTACCACTTTATATAATGTATTTATTAAAAATTGCCAAAAGACTATGCACCCAAGGAGGTGCTCATAATTAAGAAATCAAACTACTTGTGGAATACCTTGTTGTGAGGAAGATATTCTCACCAGAAGGTAATTCAACAGAATTATGCGTGTTCAGCCATTTCATATTAAACATATGGGAACACTGGCAATTTTAGAGCCGGTCCAGACGGTTTATATACTGGCTTATTTACATACACACATGCACATATACACATACACACACACACACATACACACATACGTAACAAATACATATGTTTGTGAGAGTGGTCCGGTTGTGTCATCTCTTGTGGTGATAAGAGATGGTGGACCAGTTTGTGTATGGATTGTGACGTCATTGTGTTATTGAGATTAGTCACAATTTGGTACTCGTACATTACCTGCAAGTACATACAGGTAATTATGATCGAACGTAATTGTGTGTATTCATTTAACATCACAAGGATGAAAATAAGCCTGCCTTTTGGCGGCGACTGTTGTTGGGAGTCCAAGCCCCTTAACCTCATACCAGTGAGTCCCCACACTACTTTATAAAGTTTTGTCTGAGGTGGCCCATTGCTAGTGAAAATTGTTGATTTACCGTAAGTATTAAATAATGCTTTTTTGTTTCATTTTAATTCCTGTAGATTTTACTGGAGAAATATGAAGAGTAATAATTTTTTTCTGTTTAGAGCATTTTTATTCGTCTTTTTTTTTTTGAAGTTAGATTTTTTGATAAAATAAATATTTTCAGTGATTTTTTGTTAATTTAAAATCAACAATTTTTTATTCAAAAATTACTAAAAAACTAACTCATTGATTCTAAAAAGAATTTTTATTGGTACCTACCACCGTGGTATCATTTTCTATCATTTAAAAAAAGTTTATTAAAAACGGTCCCTAGGTTCAGAATTTATGCTAGAACAAACATTAAAAAAAAACATATGTATGTAAGGATCCAATTACGAATCTGGTCCTTTTTTTAAACTCGGTTAAAAAGAGAAAAACAGTTGTTTTTTTTTTTTTCAAATTTAAAATTATTATTTTAGACAAACACGAACTCAGTTAGCATTGAGAATATGTAGGTACAAGTTTTAAACACTTAAGTGGTTGCATTGATCGTGAATGTTGAACATTTGAACCATGATAGTACTTACCAGTGACAATACTTCCAATAAAACTTTATGATACACAACACTTAAATCGAAAAGACCATAATAAAATTATCTCGAAAGAATGAAACGTTTCTCACATTCTTTTCATTCGTTTAGAAATGTATTTCTTCATTTTAACCTTAACCTGTTCACTCTCATGATGCAAAAAAAAAAAAAAAAAAAAAAAATCGCGCCAAAAGTAGGTGCATTGAGTATAATTGCATCTTATTAAGTAACCGTGTAACCATTTTAATAACTCATTTCAGACGAAAAAATAAAAAAGTATAATTTTCTTATAGTAGCATTTTTATCTACAGGTTGGCTTCACTCGTGCTATACTTAATTTTTTGAAATATTCACCTGTATATACTGTTGCATAGATTTGTACGGTATGGACGATCTTCATAACGGATCAGTTCGCCATTTTAAGATCATTGATTTTTATGATTCAATGTTGAATAAGCTCACGTACCGAAGACACGAATTACAACTTCATTGTCGACAAGTTAAAACCAACTTGGTCATCACGTGCCAACCGTACTTGAAACTCGCTAGTTTATTTTATGCAGCAAATAAATGAAAAATATTTAAAAATATATACATAATAATACAGATAACGAAATAGTCAGAATAAATAGATAAATAAAAAAATCGTATTGTTCACTAAGTATATTTGCAAATTTTTTGCGATCAGTTATATTTCCACCTACAACATTCGAGTCAAAAGTTCAAGGAAGATATATGCATTATTTTTATTTCTATGGCGAATGCATATTGAAAGATTTTCATTTTGCGCATAGAATGCTCGAGTGCTTTAAAACGAAGAAGAAGAAGAGAAAAACAGAAAAAAAGTCTTCATTTAAAATGATTCGAACTCAATAATAGGATGTCAAGGGCGGAAATGGAATGCAAGAGGGTCATTTCGGTTGTATTTTTATGATGAAGGTATAATATAATATGGCGAACGAGACACGTTTTTTTTATAAGGATGGATCTCTTTCTTTCTTTTACTTATAAAGTTAAAGAATTCAAGAAGGCGAGTGTAGTAAGTATTAATGGTTACAGGTAGGTACTTGAGATAAAAATCTATTGACATTTATATTTCTTTTTTTCGTTTTAGAACTAGTTTTTATACAAGACAAAATAATTCATTCACAACTTTTCTACAATTTGGCAGCAGTATTTGGTTAATTTACACACGCCGAGTTGAGTCACTGAGCGAGTAACTCTAATCATCAAATATCTTCAAATTTCGAATCAGATATGAATATAATAATATTGTAACTAAAAATAAGTACCGTACATACAAATACGTTTAATTTAGATATTTATTTCACGTAATGTAAACACAACGTACTGCAACGGCAGAAGTAGTTCACCAAATTTACACAGGCGTTGACTTGGCAGCCTTTTTTATGGTAGCCCCCATCCTCAATAAATTTGTAAGTTTTACTTCTTTTATGTTTTTTCATGTCAAAGAATTGAAAATTCGCTGTTTAGGTTGAATGTAAACCAAAAACTTTGTGTATTTTATCTTCATCCCCCCATCATCATAACTGATAAATTTTTGATGCAAAAAGATAAATTCAAAATTTGTGTTTGGTCAACAATAACAAAATTCGGAGCACAAATTTAAATTCAGCATAAAAAGTACTATTTTGAAGTGAATGAAAAACTTGCAAGAAAGTTATTCTTCCTTCTCATGTTTATTGAGATTTCAGTATTTGGTATTTCCCATTTACCAACGATATAGCATTTTACTCACACTGATTTTGAAAGAAAATGCAGAGAGTAACTGTTTCGAAGAATATATTATGAAAATTTCGTTACCTAATATATCTGTGGGCGGACTATTTTGAATAAATTAAAATAAAATAAAACTGAAAACAAAATTAAACAAACTGTACTTTAACATGACGAAATTTTTTTTTTTTTAAAGACATCAAGTAAAAGAATGAAACTACAAACTAAACTCCACGAAAGAAAATTAAGAACAGAAATCGAATAGGTATTGTAAGAAAAAGTACATGCTAAAAACGGTTAGAAAAAGGCGATAAGAAGACAGAATGAACGAGTGTAGTACAAAAGAAAGAAAAAAGATAAGATGTGATCGAATTATGTGCGTGAGTTTATGTGATGGAAGTTTTAACATCAACAGACTCCCCAGGCTGAACCCCAGGTTCAGTATCCAAAGGAAGCAGGACTATCGAAGACAATGATCTGGAACGGATTCCACCTTTAAATCAAACATCAACGACTCGAGTAAGACCATCCTCTCCAGTGTGACATAGCTCGACG
The DNA here is from genome assembly GCA_011428145.1 of Ericerus pela. Lineage (NCBI taxonomy): Eukaryota > Metazoa > Arthropoda > Insecta > Hemiptera > Coccidae > Ericerus > Ericerus pela. Next base: position 231,060 of record WOFM01000435.1, read on the forward strand.
ATACCAAGTGGCCATTTAAAGGGGGGTTGGTTCTCATCACGTAGCAGAACAAGTTGACCAACTTGAATGTTGGGTTTTCAATCAAACCATTTGCCTTGTTGCTGTAACTGGTTTAAATAATCCTTAGACCACTTCGACCAAAAACCTTTTGCCATATTTTGAATCAACTGTAGTCGATTTGATAATGGCAGCGATAAATCATCATCAATCACAGGTGTAGATAATAGTGACTGACCAACGAGAAAATATGCAGGGGTCAATGGCTCACTTCCCTGTTCGATGTTTTGTTTGTAGGCAATCGGGTGAGAGTTCAAAACAGCTTCGACTTTAGCAGCTAAGGTACAGTATTCTTCAAAGGACAACACTGTATTTTTGATTACAGTTGATAGATGGAGTTTAGACGATCGAACTGCTGATTTCCATTTATCTCCAAAATGAGGCAAACGTGGTGGTATGAAGTGCCACTCAAAACCAATGAGTGTTGCAGCATTCAAGATATCTGCACGATTGTCATTGAAAAAATTTGATGCACTGACAAAATTTGTTCCGTTATCTGAGAAGATTTTGGCAGGTAGCCCTCGATGAGCGATGAAGCATTGTAATGCCTCCAAAAACTTGGACGTTGACAAATCTGATACGATCTCAATGTGAATAGCGCGCATAGTTAGACAAACAAAAATTGCCAAGTAAATTTTGTATAAACGTGTAGTTCTATGCGCTACACATTTACACTGGAAGGGCCCAGCAAAATTGATACCAACATATGTAAATACTTTTGCAATTGAAACACAAGATTGAGGTAACTGTCCCATCAATTACTCAGCAACCTTGCCCTTTATTCTGGTACACAGAACGCAGCTACGAATGACGAATTTTAATAAATTAGTACGACCGCCGATAAACCAATATTGAGATGAGAAAAATGTAGCCAAGAATGATCGACCTGCATGATAGTATTTTTCATGTGTGTGGCGTACTAGCAATCGAGCAAAGTGAGATTTGATGCTAATGATGATTGGATGTTTCTTCTGCAACGACCAAGGAGACTTTTCCAGTCTACCACCAACTCACAGAATACCAAACTCATCTAAAAATGGGTCCAACGAATGTAGCGTGCTTTTCTTCTTTAAAGATTGCCCATTTTTCAGCCTAGTTATATCTTCACTGAAACAGATTGTTTGAGAAACAAGTACAACTACATTTATTGCATGACTGATTTCCGTTTTATGCAGTGAAAAATCGATAAATTTATTGCGTGTTCTACAAAAACTGACAAATCCATACATGTAAGCGACAGTACAGATCATACGATTAAAAGATGAGAATCGAGTTAAAACATTATCAATTGAAATAATATTTAATGTTACACATTTTATTTTTTCTAAGGTATTATGCACATCAACATTAGGTATTTTAAAGTAAGAAAATGCATTATTTGACAGTAAGAAATTAGGACCATTTGTCCACAAATCGAGGTTCAAAAAATTTTCAGCACTTATGCCTCAAGTGGCTAAATTGGCGGGGTTTTCACCGGATGGAACGTAATGCCAACGTTCAAACGGTACGATATTTATGATTTTGCTAACACAATTAGATACGAACAATTTTCAATCATTAGCTGGTTTAGAAAGCCAGCATAATACAACAGTTGAATCTGAAAATGCATGAATTAAATGAGGTAAAATGTTTATATTAGAAGCAATACGATTAATTAAAGAAGTTGCTAATTCGACTGCTAGTAATTCTAAACGTGGAATGATTAGAGCACGAACTGGAGTGATACGATTTTTCAAACACAACATTTTACAGGAGTAAGATTCATTAATAAAAGACCGAATGTAGATTACAACACAATACGCTTTTTCACTCGCGTCACAAAAAGCAATAAGTTCACTATGAGGTAGTAGAAAAATATCACAATTAACAACAAATGACCTTAGATTCAACAAATCGCGCATGTAATTTACGAACAATTGTGTTAACACTTCAGAAACTGTATCATCCCATGATTTGCCTTCGAGCCACAAAGACTGCATAATTACTTTACCACGAATAGTTACTGGTGACACTAAACCAAGAGGAGTAAAGATCCACATAATTAACGAGAAGATAATTCTTTTAGTGAAAACAAAATTTTCTGAAAACGAATCTAAATTAATTCTAACACTATATTTATCATTAAGTGGTTGCCAACGTAGGCCTAAAACAGCAATTTTTTCAAATTTGATTGACAACGATAATGCATGTGATTCAGGAGCAATTTTATTAAGTAATTTGACACAATTACTGACATATTTGCGAAGAATAAACCCACGCTCAGCGAGAGCGTTGTGAATAGTTGATTGCAACTCGATAATTTCATCTTTTGAATTGGCGCTACAAATTAAATCATCCATATAGAAATTATCACAAATGAGACGAGCGGCAATTGGATGAAAATAAGCCAAATTTTTTGCAACAATTTTTAAGTAGTTTGCGGCAATAAATGATGCTGAAGCAGTGCCATATGTGACTGTATTTAAACGGTACTCTCAAATTGGTTCTGTCGACTTTTCTCTCCACAAAATACGTTGCATGTCCCGGTCTTCTTCATGCACCCATATCATGCGATACATTTTAGTAATATCAGCGACGAAACAAAACTTATTCATTCGCATGGAAACGAGTATATCAAACAGATCTTGCTGAATATTGGTACCTGTCATTAGCGCATTATTTAAAGGTGAGCTCCTCTTAACAGACGATGATGCATTAAAAACAACACGCAAGGGGGTGGTCGAACTTTCTGGACGAAGCACTTCCCGATGTGGAATAAAATAATGAGGGCCATTTGTAGGTTCAGCGATCGACATATGGCCTATAGCTTGGTATTCTTTCATGAAATCGATGTACTTTAGTTTTAGTTCCTCATTTAGTGAGCGTTCAACTTTCAAAAGACTCGCTATGGCACGATTACGATTATTAGCGATGGATGAACGATCAAGTTTGAGTGGCAATTTTATGACAAATTTACCATCAGGCGCAAATGAATAAGTTTTCTCAAAATGCTCTTGGAACCGATCAATTTTAAATGACTTTGATGAACTTATTGGTGTAGCTTCCTCCAACTCCCAAAATCGGCGAAGATTACTATCAATTTCTTGTAGTGTACATCCAGAGAACTGAGAAGAGGATGACTTTTGGACTTGTGGAGCAAGACAAGAAACAACCCAGCCAAATTTGGACAGGCGTACGAACAAACCATTTTCAAGCGAGTGTGATTTGTCACATATAATTTTTTCAAAATGCTCTGCACCAATAATAAGATCGATATTAGGAACTGCTACATTCTCCTTCAAAAAGGCAGGATCAGCAAGACAAAATTTGCAAAGTTTATCGACGATGGATGTGGAACTGTTGAAATAAACTGAATACGACAATGAGGATGCAGGAACAATGTCAGCAACAACATCAATCTGATATGATTTAAAATTGGAAACCATTTTTAATAACACGGAATGCGATGCTTGAATTGGCGCTGACGAAACACCTTTAACTGAGTTACCATGGTTTATTGAACAAATTGGTAATTTGAATGTACGAACGAACATATCAGAAATTAAATTAGGCTGTGAACAGCTATCTAGTAAAACACGACAAGTACCAGATAAACTACCACACACAAATTTTACAACTGCAGATGGCAGTAACACGAACTTTTCGACTACATTTAAACACAATAAGGACGATTTAGCAATAATGACACTTTCTTTAAGCCTATCTACCACAGGCTCTTTTGACGAACTACTTTTTGGATTTTTAAATTCAAAATGAAGCAATAAATTATGTTTTGCACCGCATTTACAAACAAAACGAGATGTACAATTACTAACAGAGTGACCAAAATTAAAACAAATTAAACAAAGCCGATTTTTCTTCACGATTTTGTAACGATCTTGGGGCGATTTATTTAAGAATTCCGAGCATTGATTAAGATAATGGGAATTTGAACACAAAACACATTTATTTGTGACTGTAGTATACAATTTTTGTTCAGACGAGCTTTTTTTTACTACAGGTTTAAGCGATTTGTCACATTTAATTCGATCATCGACTGCGAACGCACGATTTTGTAAAAACTTGCTTAGTTGATCAAATTTTGGATAATCATTAACCGACACTAACAAATTTTTACAATCGTGGAAGGTTACAGGATCAAGTTTCAAACCAGCAAGGAATGCGATAAATTTTGAGGTGTCTTCGACTTTTTCTCCAACTGCTTTTAGACCACAGATTGTACCATTAATTCTATCAATGAGTTTTTGAATACCTTTTTCATCTTTCAGCTGCTCGATATCAATTAGCTTATGAAAAAATGTGAGAATTATCGAGACAAAATATATGACCATGCATCAGCGTAGGCCTCATCTGACATGCCAAAATCATCAAGCAAATTTTCGATATCTTTTACAATTGCTTTTTTCAGGTATCAAAGTTTTTGAACATTTGACAAATTGTCATTGTTATGAACTAAATTTTCAAACAAATTTTTCCACTCAAAAAACTTTGATAAATCACCATCAAATTTTGGTGGTTCGATCTCTTTTAATTTGGGAAATGTTGCAGTACTAAACGATCTGTTCGCAGCTGATGGTGCTGTTACAATGGATTGTCGAGACTTTTCAGTTTATGTGATGGAAGTTTTAACATCAACAATATCTTTGATTTTTATGGCGAGCAAACGAAGAATATTTTACATGAAAAAAAAAGGTAGGTACCAAATGAATAAAAACCAAAAACAAAAAAACTTTTTGCAAGGTTTTTGAGGAGAAAAATTTTTCTTGCATTGTCAACTGTTTGTGCCTTATACAATAATTAATGAAGTAGGTAACTACCTAAAGGTTTGTTCAGAAAAAATGAAAAAATAAAAAAATAAAAAAATAAAATTATCAAAAACTGAGAAAAATAACGTTTTTAAATTCAAACAAATCTAGAAACTGGAATTATAAACATCGGTACTCATTTCCTTTATCATGTACCTATATCTTCCATCTGTTCTATGACACAACTTATTAATTAGCGCTGATTTCAATAATTCCAGTCGTCAGATTTAGCTGCAGTAATTTTAAAATGATTATTTCTGTCTTTTTCTGTTTATTTATGGAACACCAGGGTATAATAGAACAAGTGCCTGTACCATGGACAAATCTGACTTTCCTTTTAATTTCTGGACAAACTGTTCTTGTAGCATTATACATCATACTCCAAGTAGATACTAAATTTGTTCACCATTGTTATCCAATTTTCCAGTTTTTTGTTTAAAAGTTATTGCAATATTCATCTAAATTATACCAAAATTAAAATATTGATAACTCACAAAAAGTGTGACCAATGAGAAAGAAGTTGAGCATTCAAATTTTTGGATGTGTTTCAAGGAAATTTAATAGTCAGTAATTAATTATTCAGTGCTACCAATGCTCAAAAACACTTATATTGAATATAAAGTTAATTTCTAGCAAGTAGGTGAGCCTAGTATACCATGGTGTAAATTTCCTGGCATACCATGAAACATACTAAAAATACATTTGAATTTTTCGCAAATAATTTTCCTAATCAAAACTGCCCAAACACATGAAATATTGGATCTTGAAAAAGTTTAGTATACCGCAAAAAATTTTTTGGTTTAAAAATTTATTTTTCTCATGGAATTTAACATGTACCATGGTACACCACCCTCAGTTTTGTGGTACACTGTGGTAGTGTACCATGGAACAAAAAGGTTACCCCCTATAAGGTGGAATTAGTAAACAAACTATGACATGTTAATTACCTATTTTGTTTAGTTTTGTTTTGCAGATGAAGGTTCATTCTTTGGAAATTTATTGGTACCAAAATGTCTAACTAAATTCTAGCTCACACCATAGTCAAAAAGGAAAAACGTGTTCAATGGTATCCCAGTCACCCCTACACTATCCTTCTGAATTTAAAAGATGACCCTCATTAAATGTATTCTAAATTGGTGAACTCAAGCAAAACATTGAAAGTATGCACAAGTACACGCGGGTTGCCTCCTTTTAAAATACCACCATGTCATGACATTACAAAGTATATTTGGCTCATGGAGCTTCACTGGTCCAGTACTATATAGTCAATAATATTTACGTACACATTTCTCCATACAGTGGTACAGATCGCAATTTTTATCAGATAATCTTGAAAATTGATACACTTATTTGGATCTTGGCCCATTGAGTCAATATTGTTTTTGGTCCAAATCAACTAGATGGTGCTTCCAGTATATCCTATTATGTTGCATTTTTGGAGATTCAGTGGTTATAAAATGTGTAATTTTTAAGCAATGGACACAAAATTCAGTATTGTAGGGACATTACTCGTATGAGGTAATAGGGACTTGCATCCCTCAACAACAGTCGCCACCCAAAGGCTGGCAATAATCTTCTTTATGACGTAAAACAAATATACACTGGTGCGTTTGTATGTTCGTACCTGTATGTACATACAGGTAAGATACATTGCACGGGCCGAGACCAATTACCTGGTAACGATCTTGGTGATGTCACGGCCCGGTACCAAACGCTCTGCGTCGTTTCTTATCATCTTGACAGAGGCAAGGAACGACGTAACACATGACATAATTACGTGTATGTATGCATGTGTGTCTGTGTGTGTGTGTGTGTACCAAATCCTGTATATAAACTCTCAGAACCAGCTCAAAAATTGCCAGTGTTCGCCAAGGATTTGGCTCTCCCATACTTAAATGTATGAAGTGGCAGAACACGCAAATACTGTTGAAAACCTTCTAGTGTGAATATCTCTCACAACAAGGTATTCCACAGTGGTGACCCCAACGTGATTTTTTGGCTAAGTTGTGGGTGTCTAGGTGCGTTGCGCTAATTCTAAAACTAGGCGCAGTGTGCTGGCGAGTAACTTGCTTGTGATACAAATTTTTTCGCAGACCTAGATAACTTTGGCTGTCGAAGCAGAGGTCTAACTTTGAAAATGGGAAATCAAATCCCCCTTCCAAATATATTTGCCGGAATAGAACCAAGAAAAGTAGACCTGGAAGAACAAAGTTGCCCTCATCTGCCAAGTCCTCCAGCTTCGACAAGAGACTCTAAAGTATTTGATACTCTGGAAAAAAACCAAAAAAGAATCCGGAGGCCAGAAGCCTTGTGTTTGGGAGCTGTCATCAATCCAAATGAGACAACAGCTCGCACCCTTAGAATTGGTCGTCTTTTGAGCCAAGACTCCGACCCTTTGACCCCAGACTAACAACTGACGGAGTCTGGTGGAACCTTTGCAAGAAGCAACTCTAGAGAGATACAGCAGAGGCAAACAACAATGCCCAACTCCAATGGAAATTTTAATGCGATGAACCAGACATCAAATCAGCCTGGGACAGGTGGAAGTAGTCAGCCACAGCTGACCCCTGAAGTGCTTGCACAGCTATTACAGCTGTTGCAGATGCAGACTCTGCAGAACCCTGCAATCCAAAGGCAGAGTATCGAGATTCCAGAATTTTTGACAAAAGAGGTAGAACTCTGGTTAACTCTCCTCGAAGGTCGTTTCAAAACAGAGAACCTACAGAATGACCAGAAGTATACCCACATTTGCAGCGGCATGCCCGTAGAGATAATACGCCGCATTCCGGATATCATGGAATGCCCTCCAGTGGAAGCTGACAAGTACAGTTGGTTCTGCAAGAAAATTTCCAATGTGTTTGGTAAGACTCAAAACCAAATAATTGACGATGTCATGGATGGAATGAAGATGGGAGACAACAAGCCCTCCATCTTCATGGCCAAATTGAGACAAAAGGCTGATAATATCGTATCGCCATCAATCATTGAGAACCAGTTCTGCAAACAACTGCCCCAAAATGTTATACAGTGTCTGGCAGCTGTAGGTACCACGGTGATTAACAACTCCGAGGACCTAGTCTTCTTGGCAAAGAGTGCCGATAGTGTGCTGGAACATTCGAGATCAGCATCCTCAATTTGTGTAGTATCGGCAGAGACGGGAGAACTAGCCCAGCTTAGAGCCCAGATAGCTCAACTGACTAGTGAAATAAAAAAGAAGAACAACAATAACTCAAGAAATGGTAGAAGTAATAACCACTCGAAAAGCAGGGGCAACACCAACAGAAACAATGACAGAAAATCCTGGTCCAGAGACCGAAAGAGCAATTCTACCAGGGGTCAGAGTCCAACTCCACCTAGAAGATCATTATCCCCCAAACCCTCGTCTCAGAACTGGGATGATAAATCCTGCTTTTTTGACAATAGATTTGGCACGAAGGCCACCAAATGCAATAACAGATGCCAATGGTGGGGAAAAACATACAATAAGTCAAAGCTGTCAAACTAGAAAGAGGGGTTGTCTATGCGGCTGAAGATCCCTCAAAAAAGTACTCACACCGCCTGTTCATCAAGGACAGGACTAACAGGAGATGTTACTTCATTGACTCAGGTGCTGACTTGAGCATTTTGCCAGTAAGTAAAAACCAAAAGGCATTTCCTCCGAAATACTACCTCTGAACTGTGAATGGTCAAAACCTTCCAGCTTATGGAATAGAATCCAGCAAAGTAAGCATCTGTTTGCGAAGAGACATGACGTGGTCCTTCACAATTGCGGATGTTCCAACTCCGATCCTAGGCACAGATTTTCTCGCGCACTACAGCCTGGTCATTGACCTCAAAAATGAAAAGATCATAGACAACAATACTGGTCTATGGGTGGAAGGCAAAATGCTAGCATACCAACTGGACACAAACATATCCAGCTGCATTAAAGTCGACGAACAATTCCTACAGATTCTGTCAGACTATCCTGGAGTCACTCAACCATCGATTCGCAGGCTTCTGACCTATAAACATGACACCATTCATTATATAGAAACTAATGGACCACCTTGCCATGCTAGAGCCCGCAGGCTACTGCCTGATAAACTCAAAGCAGCACGGGAATTCTATGATTGCATAATAGGGGAAGGCATATGCCACCCCTCAAAGAGCTCATAGAGTTCCCCGATCCACATGACCAAAAAAGCAAGTGGAGAGTGGCGAATTGTTGGAGACTAAAGGGCCTTAATTGCCAAAACAGTTCCTGATCACTATCCAGTCCCAAACATAATGGACTTCAACGCGAATATGAAGGGTAAAACGATGTTCACAAAAATCAACATCAACTGGGCATTCCACCAAATCCCAATGGCTGAACAGGACATTCCAAAAACAGCGGTCATAAAACCCTTTGGTTTATTCAAATACCTTCGAATGCCATTTGGACTCCGCAATTCTGCACAAACTTTCCAAAGATTCATCAATGGATTGTTTATGGATTTGCCATTTGCTTATGCATATTTGGATGACGTATGCATTTGCTCAGAAGACGGTGAGCAACTGCACAAGAAGAATGTAAGAGCCATCGTACAGCATATACATGCTGCTGGACTTACCATCAATGTTGGAAAAAGTTTATACAAACAAACCAAAATTGACTTTCTCAGCTATCAAGTCTCGACCAAAGGCATTTCCCCTCTGAAGACCAAGGTAGAGCCCATACTGAAATTCCCAAAACCCTCAAACGTTGCTGAACTCAGACGATTCTTGGGGATGGTGAATTTCTACAGACGTTGCATTAAGAATGCTGCAGCCAAACAAAGTAAGCTGTTTGCATTGATCAAAACAAATAAAAAGAAAGATAAGACTCCACTCGATTGGACAGAAGAAGCTGAAAAAGCATTTGAAAACATCAAAGAAACACTGGCAAATGCAACTCTGCTTGCTCACCCAGACAAAAGTCTGCTATTATGTGTCGCAACTGACGCATCCGACTTTGCTATTGATGCAACACTGTACCAAAAGGACAATGACAAGAAATTACCGCTCGTTTTCTTCTCCAGAAAGCTATCAAAAACAGAAAAGAACTACAGCACATACGACAGGGAGTTACTGGGAATATTTGCTGTGCTGAAACATTTCAGGCACCAATTAGAGGGTAGATGTTTCACTGTGTACACAGATCATAAACCCCTAACATATGCCTTCACCCAAAAGACAGAACCAGCTTCCCCGAGAAGAGCTCGACAACTGGACTACTGTAACGGTATAGTTGTTACAAATAAACACAATAATAGTTTAAGTGTATATTATTATAAAAAGGTGAACAGATTATTACAAAAGTATGAACAACATAAGTGTAAAAGAGAATTAGGTATAATAATAATGAATGATTAAGAGTTAATAGGTGAATAAGTGAATGAATAATAATATACAGAATATTAAACTATTTATAAGCGTGAAGTTTGGGTGATTTGAATTGGGTATTGTGGGAGATATGATTATGATTGGTTGTTTGAGGAAAACGTATTTTAGGTAAAACCAATGAAATTAAAAGGAAATGACATAAAGTAGGAGTGTTTAAGAAATTAATAAGAATTGGAATTATTGCAAGGTATCGAAATATATTCGTAGAAAAGATGACATCATGGAATATAGACGAAAACAGTTTATGTTGTACCGGAGGTGATGTCATCAGACAAGTCAAGACTTGAAAGACAAGTTTGAACTAGTCTTAAATGACGTGAAAGAAAGGAAGTGTAAATAGATGGAAATATGAAGAATAGTGTGGGAAAATACGAATTAATAAAGTATGAGAATATTTGAAATAATATGTATGAAAATATCATTACAACTACATAGGACAGTTGACTACGGACAACCAGTATATAAGTGGAGAACTCAACACTCCAGCTGATGCTCTTAGTAGGATCAAAGCCATCTCGGCACCTGTCTCAATTACCTTATGCTGAAATAGATAAAGAACAGTTAAGGGATGCAGAATTGCAAGAACTGCTGTTGAACGATGACACAGCTCTCAAATTGAGACAAAGGAAAATCCCTGGTACTAATGTTTTACTAACATGCGACATTAGTACAGGCAAGAATAGGCCATTCCTGCCGACAAAGTATCACAAATTGGCTTTCAGTAGAATGCACAATCTATCACACCCTGGACCAAAATGCACTGCTGGATTAGTAGCATCAAGATTTGTTTGGCCTCGAATGAAGTCCGACTGCAACAAATGGGCTCTCAGTTACCTGAATTACCCCCATCCCAAGGACACAGATACCTGTTGACGATGATCAATAGAGCAACTCGATGGCTAGAGGCAGTTCCTCTCTATGAGATGACAGCTCCAACAGTAGCTGCCAGGTTATACGACACCTGGATTGCCTGCTATGGCATACCTGAAGTCATCATTAAGGACCAGGGTTGCCAATTTGAAAGCTCGCTCTTTCAAGAGCTGTCTAAGAAGCTTGGTGCACAACACAATCACACCACAGCTTACCATCCTCAAGCAAACTGTAAAGTTGAGCAATGGCACAGTGCTTTGAAAGCCTCCATCATGGCTTGCGACACCAAGAGATGGGTTGATATACTACCAACCATCCTCTTGGGCCTTCGATCTACTCTTCAAATGGACACAGGTCACTCTGCAGTGTAGTTGGTGCTTGGCAAAGAGCTACGCCTACCAGGGGACTTTTTCACCCACTTGAAAGAAACTAGCCCCAAAACGCTCGTCCAAAACATACGGACTGATGCTAATAGTTTTTTGAAACAGGCAGCTTGTCATTGCCAACCGAAGATTTATGTCTCCAAACACTTGGCCACAGCATCTCATGTGTTTGTCAGAGACGAAAAAATAAGATCTTCATTGGAGAAACCATACACTGGTTCTTATAAGGTTGTATCATGAGATGACAAGAATTTCGTGATACTAGTCGCAGGTGAAGAAAAAACAATTTCAATTGACAGATTGAAACCTGTGTACCTTATAAACGACAACAGAAAAATGCTCCAAAGAGCAACAAGGAAGATTACAGAAAGGAAAATTGAAGAAGAAAAACAGAGTGCACAGTCCAGTATCACAGAACCACAAAAAGTTGAGAACAAACTGGTTGAAAAAGGTGATAAATCACAAAACTCACCAGTAGAAAAAACAAAAATAAAGAAAACGGTGAAATTTAGTGATGAGATTGTCAAAATACACTACGATACATCAGCCCCCTTATGCCCACGAAAAAGAGGCAGGCCCCTTGGCAGCAAAAAGCAAAAAAACCAAACTCCAACTCGAAAATCCGAGAGATTAGCACGGAGAAACTAAAAATATTCACGAAAATTAATATCCGCTACGAATTCTGCAAACCCGCAAGGCGAGAATCCGGAGTTTCTTATAACAAAAGAAATTCCGCAGATAAGCAGAGAAAAAATGCGTGCAAATAAAATATGACACGAATAAACAAATCCACGTGCGATATGGAAGAAAAACATTGCAACGTGTTTCTATTGACAAACATTCAGATAAGAAAAATAGTCAATAGATCATGACGTCACAAACGAAAAGTGCATTCCTTTGTGAGATACAAAATTTCAAAAACACGAAAATTCAAACACGCCTAACTCTGCTTGTACTTAATAGATTTTGACCGGAAAACTTTTCATATAAAGAATATTTGATGCACTATCCCCTCTAAACATGTCTGAAACGAAATAACACTTGGAATAAAGCTGCGAACATAAAATATTCTCGCAACGTTTTTCACTCGCCTTTCTGATGTTGACTGAAACACGCCGAATTCTAACCAAAATTTTCTACTATTTTTCTTTCATTCTTTTTTCCAATTTTTTCTGTTTTCCTTGTCATGTTGTCCCCAACTAACACGCCATTCCCAACCCCAGAATTCCAATTTGTAGTTCCACCTGTTCCTCAGCCTGTAAAGACTAAGGAACAGATGGAACGAGAAAATCGAAAGGATTGAGAATGAGTTGCTGATGGATACGACATCGGCTGCGGACATCGTCCAGATGATGTCCTGCACCCCTTCCTGCCCTCATCTCGCCTCCGAAGTCACTGGAGAAGACACCGAGAGTGGAATGCCCACCCCTGGAGTCCTCAGCCCTGGCAACTTTGGAAACAATGAGGCCACCCCCAGCAGAAGAGGTGCCTCAAATATGCCCTCCTCCCACCATTGGTCAAGCCTACCAACCATTGGGGAATTTGAACTCCCGATGTTCAACCAGTCATGACCAAAAACCCCCTCTGGTCTTCTATCATCCTACCGTCCCCATCCTTACTCCCATCCGGCTCCACCAAACAGACCACCCAGACATAGGGGACAGGCTAGCAGGGACGCCTACCAAGCCTGGTTTAACGCACGTAAGCATTTGTACAAGTGCGTAGGGGCTGCAGTAGGCTCAGCCCTTGCTAAATGGGAGAAGGACCAGCAACCGCAATAAAGAACTCAATAAGTCCCCCCAGGCATGCGACTTATCATTTTCACAGCACAAAAACTGGGGGAGTAGCTGTGGGGACATTACTCGTATGAGGTAATAGGGGCTTGCACATCTCGACGACAGTGCCACCCAAAGGTTGGCAATAATCGTCTTTATGACGTTAAACAAATACACACTGGTGCGTTTGTAAGTTCGTACCTGTACATACGTACAGGTAAGATACATTGCACGGGCCAAGACCAATTACCTGATAACAATCTCGGTGATGTCACAGCCCAGTACCAAACGCGCTGCGTCATTTCTTATCACCTTGACAGAGGCAAAAAAATACGTAACGCATGACATAATTACGTACATGTACTGTATGCATGTGTGTCTGTGTGCGTGTACCAAATCCTGTATATAAACTCTCAGAACTGGCTCAAAAATTGCCTGTGTTTGCCGAGGATTTGGCTCTGCTATACTTAAATGTATGAAGTGGCAGAACACGCAAATACTGTTGAAAACCTTCTAGTGTGAATATCTCTCACGACAAGGTATTCCACAAGTATATACATTGAATATTTATTATATTCTAATATTCTGCCAAATTTGGTAGCAATAGGCATGTAGAAGTGATTTGAAAAAATCTTCAACTGTTGTCAAGAAGAGTAGATAATTTAGATATGAAAGAAAAAAGCTGTTTAGAAAGCAGGATTGCAGTTGCCATATTTTCTATGTAAGTATTTAATAACTTGCACACGTATTTTATGACCCCCAAAACAATTTACTGTGGACACTTCATTTAAATGTAATTTATACCAGCACCATTCTGGCAAATAGGTACTTTTGATATTTTCATTTTTTTAGTGGTATTTATTTGTTTATTCATTCATTTATTTATTCATTTATTTATTTATTCATTTATTTATTTATTTATTTATTTATTTATTTATTTATTTAGATTTTTTTGTTTGAGAAAACAGACATTGTTTATTGTGGCTTGCTGGTAGAGTTTATTTTGTTTATAATGTCAGCCCAAACTTTGTGGCAATGCGTGCGAAGTGGTGGACATGCCCCAGGAGGCCATTTACTAACTGTCCATAAACTTCATCTATGTCTACAAAGCAGCTATAAGAGCTAAATACTTCTTACTTATCACTACTTTATCGATCTATATGGCTATATCCTGCACTGTCTATATAAGTCAATAAGAGCTATAAAGAGTTGGGAATGTTGGTGTTTTTGATTTTTACTGTGGATTTTTGTATTTATAATAAAAAAATTGCTTCTTATCAACAAACAGTTCACTTCTGCGCATGCGTTTGGGTTTCATTTATATAGACTACTCGTAAACACTTCTTTATAGTCATGATTTCTTTATAGTCCTTATAGATAGTTTGTAAACGGTACTCAAAGGTGATATGGTATTTTGTCTGGTGTGGTGTTTCCTTTTTTCCCAACTATTTTCGTCTTCTCATACACTCGGCCACTTAGGTTTTGTAACCTTGCTCGTTTTGTTGAACCAATTTAAACATACATATTTTTATAATACACACCCGAAAAATAGACTTGTTATAGTCCAAAGTATGCGAAAAATGACGTTTTTATGCATCTAAAGTGTGCATTCGGAAGCGAATTTCTTCACAGTGCAAAAAAAGTAAGAATTTGTGCATACGCTCTTACAAACGATTAATATTTTTGCGTAGATGTCTTAGCCGAGAACGCGCACATTTCACTACGCCTATTCTATGCTCGACTTTTTACCCCATATCTCACTAGTGCAAGAAAAAGCAAAAAAGAAAAAAAAATGGGCAACTTTGTTTTCGCCTTTGTTTTTCTCGTCGTACATCAATTTTATCGGTTGGGGCAATGGATATAAGTAATAAAAAATAGTGTACGATACATTTGCGAAGCAGGTGATTGCACTAATAGGTAGTTACTGGAAGCTAATTTTTTTGGCTCTGTTCAAAAAACCGATTCCAGGTGTTACAAAATATTAAAACCATATAGCATAGATAAATCTTAACGCTTTGATAATACTTTTTTCCAGCTCGTTATTATTATCTGTAGCAATTTTCTTGGTCTGGCTACCTACGCTACTGTTCGTCGAAGATTAGTTATATTTCGAAAGAAACAAAAAACAAAAAAAAAATAAACCTTTCTGTCGCCCGGCAATACCGAAATAAAACCTTTTTTTTTCTCTCTCATGTCCATCTATCTTATAATAAATGCGCGTAAGTAGGCATATTGTAGCCTAAAACTATAAACAGAATGCACAAAAGGTAGGCCTACCTATACATATAGAATAGACGGTATACAACGTTATCTATTTACGAAATTATAGGTCACTCGTTTACTGATTCTGGCGCCTTTTTTTTTTTTTTTTTCTTTTGGCCCAAACAATCCAAGAATATATTGCAAGAGAATGTATACGAACATAAGATCAAAAAAAAAAAGAAAAAAAAGAACCAGCACGTGTACACTTTTTCAAGAATGAAAAGAAAGATAGACAGACAGACCAGGCAGACAGAAAAAATGGAAGAGAATAAAAAAATATAAAAAATACATCTGAAAATACTACAGATAGTGTGTAAAGAGTTGTAGAGAGGGTCTTATTCTGACATAATACTATTTAAAGAGGTCGCATTACGTAAAAAAAAAAAAAAAAAAAAAAAAACAGACCGCGCGGGGTTTCAGTGTAATAAGAAAGACTTCAGAGAAAGTAGTTCGGCACTTTCACCCGATTCACGTAATATTTTAAGTACACGCGGGTTTTTAGGTATACAGAGTGACGAAAATGTTTTAGGCTGGCTTTCGCCTCTCTTTTATAGCCACCACATATATTATACCGTAGGTATAATATTCAATACCTATATATGTATAATATATACAGACGGACGAATACAATATTCCAACTCGTATCGACTATCGTAAAGAGAAAAAAGTATCGAAGATAAAGTGAGAAAGAAATAGGGCAGACAGAAAAAGAGAGAGAAAGAGAGTGAGTGAGAGAGGGAGAAAGAGAAAGAGAGAAAGAAAGAGAAAAAGAAACGCAGACTGAGACAAAGAGAGAGACTGGCTGGAGGTAGATGTAATTAAATCCAGCATTTGTCCGACATAATTGCTGGATGCTGGAGTTACAATTTGTTTAGCCTACATTTGTTAACACATAATACGCGAACGAAATGGGTAATGAGACGTCGAGAATAACACCTACATGCGCATTAATTTATGGAGATGCCTCTAATTTTTTTAAGTAAGGAAGAAAAATTTATGATTGTTGATATTGACGAATGTATGATCACTCGTAAGTTAGCACTCATATTATGTCATAACAACAATGAAAAAAAAATTTTAAGTAGGTTTTCTATTGAAAATCTACTTATTAATCTTAGTGTTATTGAACGACATGGGGGTGGGAGTGGGTACGTTTTTCGTTTCAAACACGAGGAAAATTTTAGCACTAATAACTTAAATTCATTTATATTGTGTGTATAAATTTATATATACATATATAATTTATATATAAACAAATTTCTTGTTACAACGGTACAGGTCACAATTTTTATCCGATAAGCACGAAATTTGGAACGAATATTAGTACTATGCAAAGGACCTGACCTATTGATTTCGTTGCCGATCGGCCGTACGGTACTTCCGGTATGGTTATTTTCGTTTCTGTTTTGATTACGAAATGTTTAATTTTCGACCAATAGCTACAAAATTTGAAACAAATATTTACTACGATATATTATAACTTTGCTATAAATTTTGGTGCGGATCGATCGCACGGTACTTCGATAACACCATTTTCGTTTTTATTTTGCCTGTAAAACGCCTAATTTTGTACCAATAGGAACGTCGTTCTTCGGAACTAATATTTGTTACGATCTGTTAATAACTTTTTAGTGACTACCTAATTTTACATTTTTCAAACACCTACTTTTTCTAACGGAGTTGCTGCTGCGTTAGAGTTTTTTTTTTTTTTTTAATTCTCGAACCATTATCGAAATGGACTTACTGGTTAATTGCATCTCTTCCTTCGTCGTTATTCTGTTAATCATCTCTTGCTAATCTGTTCAGGCTACTCACTTTCTACAGATTTCTGTTGGTTTACCCTTCGAACCCCGCGGAACGACTTGATGACTCCCCTCTCAAAGGTATAGATAAGAGGAGAATTCCGACTTCTAAAAAAAAGCTTGACATGAAAAAATTTTGTATTTTTTAGGAGTAATTGGTATTGATGAGAGGGGGTGGTCAGAAGATACAGTCGAAAAGATGTGGACTTATCCCTTACGATCGAGCTATCGACGCCCTTGTCCTCTCTCCATAAGGAAAATAAGGAAAATCATTTCGTTACCCGTATGTAGTAGGTAACTTTCCTTCCTTAATCTAAAGTCTGAACCATATTATATGGCCATACCTCTTCGCGCAGCTAGTGTGAGACAAAAAACAAAAAAAAAAAAAACAAAAAAACAAAAACATTTGGCTACATTCTCAAATTTTTCAATTATTGCTAGGCGAGTCCTTACTAAACAGTTTTTTGTATTCAGTACCAAACTATACAGGTTATTTTCGAAACCGACTAAAATTTCAACAAACCATAGACCAATATAAGGAGCTTGACAGTGGCCAAGTTGGTGACAAGCCCCTTTTTACGTACAAAAAGGGTGAGGGAAAGAGACAGAAAAATAGAAACCGACAAAATTCAAAAAAAAAAAAGAGAATGGAAAAAAGCCCCTTCACCCTCGTTTTGTTGAAAGATATTTCATAACACAGATCCCCTTGGTTGGGGAGTAGGGTATTTTTTTTAGGTCTTGAGGTCTAGTCCTATTTCGGAACTTTTGTCTAAACTTCCATAACATGGACGTGATCATACAAAAATTAAAGACTTGTTTTCTCCTTAGCACCTCATCCTATTGAACCCGGATTTTCTCTTTTAAAAAATTCGCACCCTTCGTTCATGAGGACTGCAGCAAAAGTACCTATTGTCGATTACTATTGATTAAGTACCTTCAAGTTATGATGGTTGTATACTAATCTGAAGTCACGTCTTTAATAACACATAGATAGGTCGACTTCATTAACATAATTATTCGAAGTAGAATTAAAACGTTGAGTTTTACCCCTTCAATCCAACCAACAAAATTAAATGATTTTTTTCCAATAACTCTCTCAAATTGGTATTGGAATTTAATTAATATTAATATTTTTTATGAAATAAAATTCACAAATTTTTTTATTCATATAAAAAATTTAGTATTAAAATACATTGAATTTTTATTTAAACATAACTTAATTAAAATATATAAATTAAATACGAACTACAATTTTAATTATAATAATTTCTTTTACAGAAAACCAAATTTAAACATAATATTCTCTAGCTCGCAAATCGAGACAAAGAATAGCAAATAAAATGATTGGATTTAAAAAAGTTAATAAAGAAGTCATAAAAAAACTAACGCTGCTACAGTACCGTTAGAAAAAGTAGATTTTCAAAAAGTAGAAAATTAGTTGCTAAAAAGTTAGTAATGGAACTAATTGATGATTCTACTGAATTTTGTAACTGTTGACCTAAAATTACAAAGTTTAAAACCTTATCTCTTTCGCTGATGAGTGTATTATTTTGATGTTATTTTCTTTGCAGAAATTATGTACGAGGTCGTTCCTAAAATGTGTGCCTTTGTCACACGATATTATTTTAGGTTTTCCGTGTGTCGTCATAATTTTTTTAATAAATTTGATGACACTTTGAGCATTAGGATGTCTCACAGGTTCTACAATGCAAAAGTTTGTGCATCTGTCTACTCCTACAATGATATATCTTTTTTCGTAGTCGTTGTCAAATTTTCCTACGAAATCTATTTCGATGTGGGAAAATGGATCAAATTCCTTGATAGGAATTGGTTTCATCATTCCTATTTCTTTCGGGTTTTGTTGGTTCATTTGGCATTCGTGACATGAGTTGATATAGTCATTGACTTTTTTGACTATATTAAGCATAAAATATCTTGATTTGATTTTTACCAAAGTTTTTTGTCTTCCGAAATGTCCTCCGTTGATGGGATCATCATGCATTTCTTTCAAAATGCTATGAGTTAATGCATCAGGTATAACAGGTACATCCTGATATGGACTACTATTTTTTGATTTTTTCTTGTAAATAATATCGTCTTTTCCTAGATAATATTTATATGCATGTGTTTCTATTTGCTTTAGTAGTTGTCTATCGAAAATAAAGTCTTTTACAAAAAATTTATAGACTTGTCCCCGGTAATCATCTAACTGTTGATAATCAGCTAGGGTTTCTATAGGAATATCTTTTCCGTAAACTAATGTTTTTATTTCTCCTTTTTTAGGGATTTCATTTTCTTTGATTCCATCTTTATTTTTTCCTGTTATTGGGTTGAAAATGTTTTCTTCTTTTTGTTTTAAATTTTTTTCTTTATTTTTGGAATTTCTTCTTTTTTCTTCTTTTTCAAAATTTTAATTTTGATAGGTTCTTTTTTTGTAGCAGATGATCTTGTTATGACATTAACATTTTTGTCTTCTTCTTTTTGTTCTATTAAAAATTGTCCTGATTCGAAACGTAAGGAATTGTTATCCTTTTTGAATGGTCTAGACAAAAAGTCTGCCATTACGTTCTCTTTTCCTGATATATGCTTAATATCGAATGTAAATTCTCCTAATTTTGATACGAGTCTTGCTAGACGTGGTGATGGTGTTTTCATCCTATGTTGGTAGGTTAAAGGTTGATGGTCTGTGTAGATGATAAAGTCTGTTCCTAGTAGGAAATCTCTGAAATGTTGACATGATTTTGTTATGGCAATCATTTCTAAGTCAAATGAGCATAGATGTTGTTGACATTGTTTTAATTTTTCTGAATAATATCCTATTGTGTATTTTTTTCCAGTTGTAGGGTCTATTTGACGACAAACTGCTCCTACAGCTTCTTTGGATGCGTCAAGTTCTAGAAATGTTGATGCTTCTGGGTTGTTAATTTGGAGAACTGGTTTTGATAGTAATATGTTTTTAATTGTATCAAAACATTTTTGATGTTCTTCTTTCCAGTCTATTTTTTTGTTAGACTTACTGTCTTTTCCTTCTAAGATTTTCATGATGGGTAACATTTGTTTTGTGAAGTGTGGTATCATTTTTCTGTTGTATCCACACATTCCTATAAATCTTCTTACTTCTTTGAGTGTTCTTGGTGGTCGTATGTTTTTTATAGCTTCTATGTTTTTTGCTAAAGGTTCTAATTTTCCATGACCTATTTTATGTCCTAAAAGTTCTATCGAGTTTTCTAAAAAATAGCTTTTCTTGGTTTTTACTCGAAAATTGTATTTTTTTAATCTTTTCAAAATTTCTTCTGTATTTTCTAAACATTCTTCGAAAGTTTCTCCGAATACACAAATGTCATCTATGTATACTATGACTTTTTTCCATAGGATATCGTGAAATATGTCTACCATTGCTTTTTGGAAGACTGAAGGGCTTAAGCTAAGTCCTTGAGGCATGCAATTAAATACATATCCTACTCCTTCGATGTTGATTCCTGTTATTGGTTTGGATTCTTCGTCAAGTGGTAGTTGAAAGTATCCTGAATTTAAATCTATAATAAAGAAATATTTTTTGTTTCGTAGGTGTGGCCATATAGAGTCTATTCTAGGTACTCTAGTTCTGTCTTTTTTTATTTTTCCATTAATGGCTCTGTAGTCTACTAATGGTCTGTATAAACCGTCGGGTTTCCTTTTAAGGAACATGGGTGATTCATAGGTAGATGGTTGTCTTTTTAATACTCCTGCTTTTTCTAATTCTTTGATTTTTTTCAGCCATTCCATTCTTTCTTTATATGCCATTTTGTAGTTTCTTCGTACCACAGGTTTATCGTCTTTTAGATTTATATGTACTGGTGGTACTTTGGCTAATGATAAGTTTTTTGTAGAATGGGTGAATATATCTATATAATTTTGTAATTTCTCTATTACTTTGGATTTTTGTTCTAGAGTTATGTTCTTTGAAATTTTTATTTCTATTCCTTCTGGGTCACAAAGTTTTGTGTGTGTGACACATATTTTTTGTTTTTGGGAATTTTGTTAACTACATATCTTAACGTTCCTAATACTTGATTTTTACATATCCTTTTTGTGTTAGACGTAGGGTTATATACTTTTAAAACTTCCTCATTTTTAATAATTAACTTTGTTTTATTAATAAATTTTTCATTTGTTAAAATTTCTGTAAATGGAGGTAAGGTTTGTAGATATATCGTCTCATAAGGATTTATAATATAATCTGTATTGGCACGTATTAATGTTACTTGTTCTTCTTCTGGTCTGTTAATTGATGATTTTTTTGGAATTGATATTGATATAGTTTTATCTTCACATGGAATTGAAAATTTTCCGTTGGAAAAATCTATGATTGTTCTATATTTCTCTAGGAAATCGTAACCTATAATAGTGTTTTCGATTAGATCCTCTACGATATATGCTTTGATCGGAAATGAACGTCCTTTAAAGATAATTGGAATTGTTGAAACTCCTTTTATTTTGAGTTGAATTTCATTTGCTGCATATAATGTATCGTAAGTAGGTTCTAACATTGCATTTTTTACAAGTTTTTGATGTATGAGTGTTGATTCTGCTCCACAGTCGATAAGACCATAGGTATCAATACCTAGTACATTGCACGGTAGGTACAAACGACATTGGATTTTGTTTTTTCCACTTGGTGCTATAATTGTGATGTTCGGTTTTTTAGGTATTTTCATACTTTTTCTTGACATCTCCGATTTGTCAATTAATTTAGGTGGTGTTTCACCTGTTTCCCATACAACATGATGTTGGTTCGTTGCTGGGGCATCTACTCGTTTTTTGGGACGGTAGTGCTCTGTTGTGGGTAAGTAATAGCTGGGATAATATTCTGTAGGTTTTGAATAACATTCTGGTTTTGTATAGTACCTTGAGTATTCTGGGTTGGTATGTACATCATAGGAATTTGGTTGTTATAATTTTGATATTGGGGATAATTATTGTAATTACTACGATAATATCCTCTTTGAAATCTATTGTTTTGATTTCTGAAATTATTTCCTCTATAATTTTGATTTGGAAAATTTTGATTTTGGTTTGGAGGTTGGGAGGGATAATTATTATTATAATTATTATAATTATTTCCATTATAATATCCTCTTCCTCTACTTCTTCCTCTGAAGTTTCCTCGGAAATTGTTTCCTTGATTATTAAATTTTTGTGATGGATTAGAATTATTTTTTTGAGTCATAATTGCTGCTGTTAGTTTCTTGATTTCGGCAATTATATTAGGTTTTTCTTTTTCTTCAGATTTTTCTTCCTCTTCTTCATTGTCTTCATCATCTTTCTTCTTTACAACATTAATTTGTTTTTTTGAAAATGTTTTTATTTTTTGTAATTCATTATTTGCTTCTTCCATCGCTATTCTGTAGGTTTCTAATTGTTTTTTACTTTTTCTAATTCTGAAGCGAAAATAGGATCTACAGGTATTGTTGTTTTATCCTTACAATATAGATAATCATCAAAAGCTGTGTGTAATGCTTGTAGGGTTTTAGGTTTTGCTTTGACTATGTGTTTTTTTTCTTTTTCTCCTATAGATCTGTAGATGTGATCTATAATTCTTTCTTCTGTGATGTCTGGTTCTATTTCTTTTAGGGTATTAGACACAAATATTACAAAATCTATGAAATCATTGTCTCCTCTATATAGACCTTTACATAACCTTTCTCTTAATTGAGGTTTTGTTTTTTTTTTAATTTCTTCTAATTTTGGTTTTAAAATTTTCCAATTTATTAACGTATCATCGTCTGAAATTAATTCGTTAAAAATTATTTGTGCATTTCCTGTAAATGCAATTTTGATTTTTTTTATTTTTATGGCATCATCGGTCCATCCGAAAGCTTTGCATTTGTTTTCGAATTGCTTTAGGAATGTTTTTATATTTTCTGAAGATGTGTTCGAAAATGTTGAAGGTCTGATATTAGAATTTATTTCGTTAACCATTTTTATTTTTTCGGGTATTCTAAATGATTTGTTTATATCTTTTGGAGGTGATATTAAATCTATTAGAGATTCTTGTGAACTAATCTCTATTGTTTCTTCTTCAGGTTCTGTTTTAGATTCACTTGTTAATTTAAATGTGTTGTTTTTATCACAGGTATTTGATATTAATTTTATGGCCTTATTTTTAGCTTCACGATTAATTTTTAAAGGTGATATTAAATCTTTTACGTTATCTTTTTTTAGGAGATTGTTAATTATAGGATCTGGATGAGATTGGATATAGAGACTGATGGCTAATTGGATTTCTGGTCTAGAATTTTCTGAAGGAAAGGGTTGAGGATTTATATTTGACCATAGATTTTTTAAATCTTTGTTTGTTAAGGATGTAATCCAGTGGTTAGCTTTGAATGAAGGTGTGTTTGGAGTTACTTGAATATCCCAATCTTCGTTGTGCATGGGTTTAATTTTTGTACACTTACAGGATTTTGTTGTTTCTTTTGTTTCCACAGGTGTTTTGGATTCTGCACATGGTTGATAACTGCACAACAGCACTTCGAACTGTTTCCTTGGACAGCAAGATTTTTGATGGTTCCGGAAATTTTAAATTTCTTTCGAAAAAATATTTTTTATTTTTATTCTGCACGTTAAATGCGCCAAAAAAATTCCTTTCACTTTTTGTAAATTGGTTTAATAAAATTTTTTAAATTTTCACACTTTTTTAGACTTTTCTTTCAAAAAACAAAACACAGAATTTTTTATGTTCGGACGCCAATATTTTGTAATGAGAATATTGGTTACAAAATAATTTAAATACTCGTAAATGAAAAAGGTTGTATTAAACACAATATAAAACAGTGAAATACTAAAAGTAAGTTACGTAAGAATAATAAGGTTAACATAAAAGGTAAAGATGATAATGTAAAGAAGAGATAAAATGTACATAGTTATATGAGTTTTTATAGTTGGAAGTTTTGGGAGGAGAATATGGCGATTTCTTGGAGAGTGGAAATGGTAGTGATATGATTGGATAGTTATGACAATACAAGTTTAGATATTGTCCAATAGGAGTTTAAGGAAATGACATAAATGGTGATTTTGGGTATTTGCAATATCTGCAGAATGGTTTCATAGAAAAGAGTTGTTATGAAAAGTGTATTTATGTTTGTTTATAAACATTGAAAGTAGAATAAATGAGTCATTAAAGGCAAGTAAAGACTTGTTTACATGACGTCAATATAATGAGAATTGTTTTAGGTGATTGATATATATGTGAAATATATATATATAAGAGAAATATTATGAATGATACGAAATTATCATTACACAAAGATAACCTGCTTAAAAAGTAGAAACGATGTGCTCTTTCAAAAACTTTCTATAAGTTAGGTACTTGTTTTCCCCATCAACTTTAGTTTTCCTATAATTTCTAATAAAAAATAGGAGATACCACAATTTTCAAGTCATGTTGAAATGGGAAAATTTTTAATTACTTCGGTTTTTTCGTACATTATTCTCTTTGGTGCGAATTTATCATCCTTGATGACGTAGGAGTGAAATTCAAAATAACTGGGCTGTTTATAACATTTCACCCTTTAATTGCTACCAAAGTGTAAAAATTTTAATAGTAATGAGAAGAATGCTTTTCCATTAAAAAATGACATAAAAGTTCTTGTAATTTCTTTTCTTTCATCTTAAATATTAGGTACAGAACAATTATTGAATCAGATAGAAGAAGTAAATATACAAACTTCCATAATATACACTAAAATAAGCTACTTTGAACTTTATTTTGAGATAGTTTTTTTATGATATTTAAAAACATAATAAATGAATTTTTTTTTTGTTTTCTTCATCAGTCATTTTGAGATTTAATTATTTTAAATGACTTTTCTCGGTCCCACTGGTAAAATGTATTGTAGTGTTTGTGCTCCTTTCTAAACCTAAATTTAATACCCCAATTAAGCACACAGCTTTCAGAATAATCTCGCAGCTAAAATGAATTTTTGAATGATAGTTACCTATAATCTTTTTCGTTATGCTATCAACAAAAATATACTGATAGCCCTTCCTCGACACGATGGCACTAAATAAAGGAAAATTTCCTTTCTCATTCTACGTTCTAGTACTATCTGTTCTCGTCCCCATACATTAGCTCCCTCCTCCCATCGAGAAAAACACATTAACAAGTCGGCCTTGGAGAAATTTTTATTGGCAAATACTACACAAATAAAATGCAATAATATTAACGTAGATTTTCATCATTTAACTTCTTTTTTTTTTGTTTTCCCTTTCCAATTATACATTATTATTTTTCTAAAATTGAACTTCGTATACTTACGTGCTTAATTACATGGTTTTATGACATCCTAGAGTGGGAAAAAAGAACGAAAAACCAAAAAAAAAAAAAAAAACGAACAATTTTTTCTCCTTATCTAATCCTACATTTTTTTTTATTGTATTTCATTACATGCGATGAAAAATTCGTTTTTGAGAAATAAATTTTTTAAATCGTTCGTTTTGAATTCATCAGACGAAGGTCTGAGAAAATTACTCAGATAATTTTCATTATTTTTCTTATATATCTCTCTCTTTCTCTCTCATTCTTTGTGTATGTGTTTTGCAGGCGGTAATTACCCAACAACGAAGAGCAAAATTATAGAGATGTATTGTTATCCTCAAGGTCTATAATGGATTAGGTGCTGCTGTATTAAAAGAAAACTTATTAGGTAGGTACTTTTTGTTCGCGTAGGTAATTGCAGCAATGAAGAAATTTTCGTATAATGGAGAGTAATGAAATGAGCTAGGAAATTTGATTGTATATGATTTTTAGAAAATTCAGTACTTACACGTATTTACAGCTTGCACAAATTTCGAAACTGAATGAAAGTATTTCTAGTGAGGGGGAAAGTAGGAAATTGAATCCAGAAAATCGATATTATTTGTTGGGAGTTTCGTTTTTTTTATTTATTTTTAGTGTTTTCCTTTTTAAATTAGAGAAAACTATTTTAAGATGAGAATCGCCAAAAAAAGATCATCAATAAAAATTCAATTATCAAAATGACAAATTTTTTTTTTTTTTTTACATCAGTTAAAAATTAGAATAAATAGAGGAAGAAAACAATTCTACTACACTTAGATATAAATGTTTTTTTCGTTTATATTCATTGATTACAAAAAATTTGAATAAGCACATTTGTACAGAATTTATTAAAACTGAGATGGTTCGGTTTTGTTTCTACTAAAACTGTTAATTTTCTGCACTTGAGCATTTCTTTCTTGTTAAATTTTTAGAGTAGTTATGGCTCACTTCTGTAATAATATCATCCTCTTCCTCTAGATCTCACTTTTAAACAATAAATTGAAATAAAATGAAATTATAAGTTTCATAAAATAGATATATTTCCTCTTTGAATTTCCTCACTAATAATATTATAGTGCTGGTATATCTGCCAGTGTCCTGGAAATTAGTTATTAACAATTCTGCTCAAACCTCTAAGAGAAAATAATTAGAATCCAAAATTGAGTCCACACCTTCATTTTCTTTATACGTAGAATTATTATTTTTAACCGACATCAAAAAAAGAAGGATGTTATAAATTCAATCCTTGTTGTGGGGACAATACTCGAATGAGGTAATAGGGGCTCGCACCCCTCGATAACAGTCGCCGCTCAAAGGCCGGCAATAATCGTCTCTATGACGTTAAACAAATATACACTGGTGCGTTTGTATGTTCGTACCTGTACATACGTACAGGTAAGATACATTGCATGGGCCAAGATCAATTACCAGATAACAATCTCTGTGATGTCATGGCCCAGTACCAAATGCGCTACGTAGTTTCTTATCACCTCGACGCTGACAAGAAACAACGTAACGCATGACATAATTACGTACATGTACGTATGCATGTGTGTCTGTGTGCGTGTACCAAATCCTGTATATAAACTCTCAGAACCGGCTCAAAAATTGCCAGTGTTCGCCGAGGATTTGGCTCTCCCATACTTAACTGTATGAAGTGGCAGAAAACGCAAATACTGTTGAAGACCTTCTAGTGTGAATATCTCTCACAACAAGGTATTCCACACTTGTATATATATAAATATTTATGTTTGTTCCATCATAATTTCTCAACCTGGGCACCGATTTTGATGAACTTTTTTTTAAATGATAGAAGAATATCCCATGGTGGTCCTATTAAATTTTTTTTGAATCGATGTGAATGTTTTTAAGTCATCTTTAACTAACAAATTGTTAGTTTTAGAGTAATATTGTCGCTGACGCTAAAAACAAAAAATCATTGAAAAAAATTTTTTAATAAAAAAATCTTAACCAACTTTAAAAAATGAAAAACTAGTAAAAATTCTTTGAAAATATGAATGAAAAAAATCATTAGATATGGTAAATTAATAATTTTTTCGAAAAATAGAAACCACTTCAAAAACAAAGTTTAAAAAAAAATAGGCTTAACAGATAAACTTTTTGTTTAGCACCAACTTCAATAATTCCAGTCTCTAAACCTACATCTTGCTGGAAAAATTTTAAAAGTATTATTTTTCTCTATTTAGTACATTTTTTATTGTTTCTTTTTTTTTTTGAAGTGGTGTTTATTTTTATTTTAAATTATTAATTAACAATACCTAATGTTTTTTTTCGTTTTAATTGAATTTCAGCAAATCGTACTAGAGAAATTTTAAAATAATTATTTTTCACTTTTTAATTTACTTCAAAAAAAGGAAGAGGTTATCAATGGATTCGTAAACATAGGTTTCCTTTTTTTTTATTTCACCTGAAGCTGAACTCAAAGGTCTCCTGAAAGTTTACAGCCAATGGCAAAAATAGAAAAAGAAATAAACAGTTTCAAAAAAATCGTTTTCATCGTACCTATATACTCAATAAAATTGATAACTTACCCCATATAAGTATTTATAATACGTGGAAAAAAATTTATTCGCGCAAATGATTCATTCGACGAGGAAATACAAGTTCTTAATTTTGTATTTTTTTTTCTCTTGAAAATTTATTGTCGTATAAATCAGACGACAAACAACCAAGTAAATTATTGATTTTCATTATTAATTATATGTATAGAGAAAATTCTCATCAAATAAATTTTCCATAAATTTTGTGTCTGTTGAAATGGTTTATAAATATATAAAATTATAAGCAATGAAAACCTAAAACTCGTGGTTATACGTATAGATCTAAATCAATATGCCTACGAAGTTTTCCATCAAATCACTTTCGTTGATTTTAACAAAAATTTTCTGTAACACGACGATATAAATCTTAAGTAAGGATTTTCAAAATTCGAGAAAGACCCCCAACCGTAGATGGGTGCGTCACTGCAATAAATTGTGTAAATGTGCATTAATCATTATGACACTCTCCTGTCAACCATTCTGTACATTTGCGTTGGTATGTTTTATTACTTGTGTGCATAAAAAATATTAATAACACGATTCACCTTAACAATGAGGTGTTACTGAGACCCAGACGGAAATTATATCAATAAAATTTTAACTGACAAGACTCGCTTGTATCCAAAAATATACAGACTTACATAAGTGCAACGAAATGCATATTTTTAGTAAGACCAAAATAGGAATAAAAACCGCAATATTCGTTTAGCAAACGGGAAACTAAATGCAAAAATACCCGCATCAGAGGCAAATCAGAAGAGTATAATTAGCTCAGCAAAATTTGATTAGGCCACTCGACCAAGAGATGTTTTCTGCCTTCGTAGCCTCGTAAAAAAAATATCATGCGAAAATTAAAAATAATACAAACAAACCGTTCAAGCGTTTTGTATCGGTTTTTTTTTACATCCACCACTTACTTGAATTTAAAAAAAAAAATAGTGGTCAGTATCAATGGCTGAAGCTGATTACAATTAATGTGATAACATTTTCATATTATTTGACTTTAATCCGATGGATTCTACTCGATTCACCGATTTTCTTCCAGTAAATATTTTAGCTACTTATTATATTGATAAAAATTCGATTTCGATGTTAAATGGGAAATACATGTGTTGAGACCACCAATCCTTCTCCCCTCTCACTCCTGCGAACACACGATCACACAAATACATAATTTATTTATATCTATTCGCGGCTACAGCTACACTGATGTACCACTTCCGCCGCTCATTTGTTCATTTCCGCTAATACTCGTTTATCTATCTTAAAATGTACTTTGCTGAAATTATGTAACTGTCACAAAATACACTCGCTTCTTGGATGGAACTTCGCTTAAATCTTTCTTTCTTGTTTCATCTCCGGTCCTCATCCTCTATATGGTAGCATCGCTCGGTAACAATCCTTGCACCTGAAACAATTTTAAAATAATTTAAAATCTTTCATTGCAAATTTTTTAAGTCAAATTTTTTTTAATATTTTTCGTGAATAATTGTGTTTTTTAGTCATTTTTGTAATTTTTGTTTTTGTGTTGGGTAACATAGTTCCAACTTATTATTTTTTTTTTCGAGTCATAATTTTTTGTCTTCGAAAAACATTTGAGTGCTGTAAACGTTTAATGAGTTTCGTCATTTGCTGAATTGGATTTGCCCTGCTTGTGTATAATCCGGCCAAGTGTTTGAAAATTCCAAGACTCGTCGATTACTTAACTGTTTGAGAGCCCTGCTTGTGTTGCTCAAAAGTTAGTAAAATCATTAGTGTCTGCCCTGCTTGTGTACGAACTAATTCGCTGAAGTCATAATATTGGTAATAAATCGCCTTGAGCAATCAGAAATTGATCAGAAACCAACGTAAAAGCTTCAAAGTCATCACCGTCAAATTCAAGAATTCATCATCTGAATTAAACTTCATCATTTGGCATCAACATCAACCTCAAAAATTCAACTCAAACACTCACCGAAGTACGTCCTAAACAACCGAAGCGCAGTTCAATCATCAAAGTCCAGAGCATCATCTCAAAAATCTTCAAAAACGAACCTGAAATTAAAAAATCATCAGTCAAAAGGGTAATAAACGAAAATTTCCGCTAAAAAAAGGTAATAAAAAATATATTTTTTGTAATTTTTCTCGTATTTTTCGTGTATAATTTTGTATTTTTGCATAA
This sequence comes from Ericerus pela, assembly GCA_011428145.1. Taxonomy (NCBI): domain Eukaryota; kingdom Metazoa; phylum Arthropoda; class Insecta; order Hemiptera; family Coccidae; genus Ericerus; species Ericerus pela. The sequence continues at coordinate 261,462 of WOFM01000435.1, forward strand.
CTTGACTTTTCGGACTCAAAATTTAACTTGTATATTTGAAAATATCGTTACTTTCAAATAATTTCGGCCTTTTCAAAATTGATCCAAGTACAAATTTCGGCAAGTTCATTGCAAAATTTTGCAGCCACTTTTGTCTTGGAGTGTACAATTTGTGACGTAAACACAGCTCGTTTCGTTCTTTCGTTCGAACTTGTACATTAACCTTTTGTTAAGTGCAACGAACCTACGAACTCTTATCTTTGTCCATTGAATAAATACGTTGGCGTGGTTTTCAGTTTCAAACCACCATTTTGTTGCAACTTGAAAATTTTTGCAGTTGCACAATTGTGTCGAAAATACTTTAACGATTTTTTTTTGAATTTATACTCTACATTATTTTTATTCTTTATTATTCGAATACTTTAATTAATTTATTTCCATCACACAATTTTTATTTTCGTACAATTTATTAAGTTAATACGAAAATATTATTTTTTCAATTTCGAATTTTTTTTTCCTTACCATTTACAAAATTTTTTTTCCTACTGTGAATTATTTTCTTTTAATCTCAAGTTACCAAAAGAATTATTTTACCTCTTTATTACATTACATCTGGTGCTTATTTTTTTTTTCTCTTTTCTTCAAATCGCCTGCAACTTTTTTCTTTTTACTATTTTCATTTCGAATTATTTGTTTAGTTGGAATACAGTGTTGGACCGAATTTTCCCCTGCTATCCAAAATTTTTTTTAGCCTTTCTTTCCTAATTCCTTAGTCTGAAAATAGCTAATTTCATTTCACCCTCACTTTCATATTTTTATCACTTTATTTCATTAATTATTTCTTCAAATATTGAATTCAATTACAAATCATATAAGGTTGTATAAGTCTTGTTATTTTTTTTATTTTTTTTTAAAGGGAAGTGTCCAATCTCATCTTTAACGTGTGTTGTCTCTTGCCCAGTGTGGACCTACTCGAGAATCACACAAGGACAAATTTAAATACTATCGTTATAATATATACATTGTTTGGTTAACACAGGGACGGCAATCCTTTTCTTGCGGCATTTGCTGGGGATTGATATCCGTAATATTTTTTTTTTTCATTTTTTTTATTATTATAAGTTCAGTCAATTCATTAATTATGAACACTGATAACAATGATCGTGTCTCAAACATTTTCCGTGGAAATGGCTATGAGGGATGGCGTGCAACTGTCATCAGCACACTAATTGGTAAAGGTTGCCACTCCACAATTTTTCCTTCTGCTCGTGAAACCAGTTATATTTATACCTCATCAGAAGAACGCCTTACATCTAAATGGCTTAAATTTTTCCAAACTCAGGAACGGGCCAAAGCCCACATTTTCGAAAGACTTGACAAAAGAATTCTTCATCATGTCAAAACTTGCGATGTTGTTTCTAAATTTTTGAAATTTTGGATGCTCGATACAGAAATCAGACTGCTACTAACATCATGGTATTAAAATCAAAATTTCAGTCCCTTCGCTTCGATCCTAGGAGAGATACCATCCGTAGATTCTTAGAATACTTTTCAACTATTGTGGAAGAACTACGTGATGCTAATTACCCCCTGTCTGAAGCAGATGAAATTGATCAACTAATGATGTCATTACCCGAAAAATTTGATACTGTCTTCTCTGAATTCCGTCAATTAGAAATAGAAAAACGAACTACTGTAAAGCTCACAAAAATGATACTCGAAAAATGTGATCGTATTGAATACTCTAACAAAACGTTTCCCGGGTTTGATCAGCCCAAATCATCATACCAACCCATGAATAACAAAAGAAACTTCAGAAATTTTCAAAATAATAATAACACCAATAATTCTAATACCAATTATAATACAACTAGTTACCTCAACGATCACAAAAATAATCAAACAAAGCCAAATAGTTATCCTTCTAAAGATAACATTTCCCAAATGGATGTTACATGTTTTAGATGTAACAAAAAAGGTCACATGTCTAGGACATGCCCGAATGAAACTTCTAATACAGGTAATACTCCACAACCCCCTAATCAGAACAGTAGCTCGAAATCCCAAAATTCTACTAACACGAATTCCCAAAATAAAACAAATGAAAAATCCAATTTTCATGTTAAATATTCTATGATGTTGCATTCAAATCTTAACCATTTAAGTTTTGATGACATCGAGGATGAATTTCAATGGCCCAAGCCCCCAACAGTATCAAAATCCATCCCCCCAAAAAATCAATTACACACGATGTTACTAGACAATGGAGCAGATGACCACATGGTCAACGATCTTTCAAAATTAAGGAACATACGTAAAGTTGATAATACTCGCAGAGCACTTTGTGCTAAAAAAGGTGTATTTGTAAACCCCACTCATGTTGGATCTATGTACGTCAACGTCTGCAATTCTAATGCAGAATTTTCCACTATTCACTTAAAATAAGTTTATTATGACCCCGATTTAAGCCTTGATATTTGGTCAGGTGCTAAAATCATGGAGTCTGGAATATTCAAAATAATAACAGACACTGACCACGCAGACATCATAAATAAACAAACCGGTGAAGTGACTATAACTGCTCCAAAGAGAGGTTCCATGTACTACATAGATTATGAGATAGTGGAAGATGAAGAGTATAAAGTCTATCAAGAGCTTGTATGTATGCCTGTTCCTAGTACGTCAGTAGAACAGGAAGATCATATAGATGATCTAAATCAAAACTTTGAAGAACAGATTGAGACTGAAACTCGTAATCCATAAGGAGAGCAGAAAAACATTGACCACCCTCAAAATTTACAAGACACTGCAGTGGAAGCAGTCAATCAGGAGGTTTATTCCGAATCAGAGGACGAATTAAACGGAGAGAGTGTCGGAATAAACAGGAAGCACAAAAAAAATATAAGCAAAACTAAAACACTTTGGCATAGAAGATTAGGTCATCTAAGCGGCAAAAGCCTCAAGGCATTATCTAAAGTAGTTGTAGGCATGCCCCAAAATTTGGTATTTAAGGACGATGACTTTGCCACATGCGAAATATGCATAAAAGCTAAATCCACCCGACTTGGTCATCACGGTGTGAGAACTCGACCAACTAGAAGAATGGAAGTAATCTCATCAGACAACATGGGACCCTTTCAAGAAGCTTATAACGGAGAAAAATTTATTATAACATTCATTGATCACTATTCGAAATATACTCTTGCCTTCCCCATATTAAGAAAATCTCAGACATTTGATAAGTTTAAAGAGTACTATTTATCATTCCATACTAAGTTCCCAAATGATCCCATCTCCGTATTAAGAACTGACCAAGCAAAGGAATATTCCGATTCTAAAATGACACAATTCTGCTCCGAAAAAGGAATAACTTTAGATGATGGTGTGGCATATACCCCAGAACTAAATGCCATAGCCGAAAGGCAAAATAGAACCCTACTCGAAAGAGTGAGAGCTATACTATACGACGCAAAAATTGATTTCAAATTATGGTCAACAATTGTACTAGCTGCCACCCACATCATCAATAGAAGTCCGACCCGCGTCAATTTAGGAAATATTACCCCTTATGAAAAATTATACGGGACTAAACCCGACATATCCCATCTTCGAGTTTTTGGTGCTATTGCCTATAAACATGTTCCTATTGAACAAAGACAGCAATCAGCAGTAAGAGCCAAGAAGAATGAAGAGGAGCATCTTGACCCAAAGTTCCTGCCCCAAGCTATAAAAACTATTCTAATCGGATTTTCGAATGTAGGTTATCAGGTATTGGACCCTGTAAAAATGAAATCCTACAAATCCTGTGATGTGAAATTTGATGAGACGAAAACATTAGCCGATTTTACCTGTAAACCAGAGGAATTGCAAGTTAAACCTTTAGAAGAGGAAATTGAGGCAATCTATAGGGTCAATGTACTAAAACAAGCCTCACAAGAAGACTCACAATTTATAGAAGATTGTATGCCAGTAAGCTTCAGTGATATATATCAAAATCCTTTCAAGAAAGAGTGGCTAAAGGCTATCAATGATGAGCTGCAATCAATGTCAGATCTTAAAGTGTGGAAAATAGTAGATCGCCCACCCAACATCAAACCAATTGATACACGTTGGATATTCACAGCCAAAGCCAATGAAAGAGGAATAATGTGCCCAAAAGCTAGGCTCGTAGCCAAAGGTTTTATGGATCGATCCGAATACACCATGACAGAAACTTATGCACCTGTTGTGCAACTCTGGCTAATTAGGTGGATCCTATCCGTAACCAATCTATTAAACCTACAACTTGTTCAATACGATGTCAAAACGGCTTATCTTAACTCCAAAATTAAAAATGACATCTTTCTAAATATTCCCCTAGGTTGTAATGTCGATAAAACAAAATTATTAAAACTCGAAAAATCCATCTATGGACTAAAAACATCAAGTAAAAATTGGATTGAGTTACTGGATACTCATCTTTCAACATCCAATTTTACAAAATCCAAAATCAACAGATGTGTCTACATACGTAAAGATGAATCAGATGGCATTGCCTTCATGATAATTTACGTGGATGACATCCTATTAACAACCAATCGCCCTGAATGGATTGAAGAAATAACCACCCATTTTGAAACACGTTTCACCATGAAAGTCATAAACAATCCATCTCACTTTGTAGGCTTTGAAATAGAAAGAAATCGTGAATCACAAATCATAAAGCTCACACAAAAAAACCAAATACAAAAGATTCTCCAAAAATTCAAATTATGTGATTCAAACCCTTCCAAAACGCCTATGGAGACAGGCTTAAAATTGAGCAAATCCGAAGGAACTGATAATAAGGAATATAGATCAATGATTGGCGCACTATTATATGTATCTAGAGGCACAAGGCCAGATATATCCTTCTCTGTTAATTACCTGTCAAAATTTCAAAATTGTTCCGATGACACCAAAAAGAACCATGTACGTCGTATCATCCGATACCTAAAATCAACTATTGATCTTGCACTGGTTTATAGATCTAATTCCGAAGGCATATCCGCCTATGTCGATGCATCTTATGCCCCCGACATCGATGACCAACCTATAAATTTAACAGAATTAGAAAAAGGTAAATCTATAACTGGCTACTTGATTACAATGTATGGTGACCTTGTAAATTGGGGCGTTCATCTCAAAAACATTCATGCTTCATCGTCCACAGCAACTGAATTGATAGCTCTTCACGATTCTTTTGAGGATATCGAACTTGCTTGGCTCCTCAACTGTGAATTCTTCACAATTGACACTCCTGTAACTGTATACGAAGACAATATCTCGGTTATTCATGTAATTTCCTGAGGAGGTCAAAAACGTCTTCGAGCCCTTATGATCAAATGTTATGGACTTGCCCAAGTCTATAATGACAAAATCTTCACTTTTAAACAAATAGCTACCAATGACCAATTGGCTGACTTACTCACAAAAGCCTTATCCAGTAAGCAGCACATTACTCTAACCCACAAAATCCTAGAATCCCCAAATCTTGATCCATAACATGTCATATCCAATTCCAGATCCATACCTGTAACACAACAAAACATTTCACTTAAATAACTTAAAAGTTTTATTTCGAATAAATTTATCATATATATATACTTACCTTTGATTATTGCATGCTGTTTACCTAATTACCTATAAAAAAAAAAAAAAAAAAATGCATGTTACTATCTTAATCTACCTTATATATATATATACATTAAATAATCAAAATATGTACTTACCATAATCGTCCAATTTAGTTTCCATTTTTAATTTTATACACACTATTTCACCATTTTATTTTTTTTCTCAATTCATGTTAATTTTTATGTAATAATGTAATTAAATGTAAAAAAAACTCGTAAACTTTTAAACATTATTGTAACACCCGCAATCGTGATCGGTTCAAAAGATTGTAGGGGGGTGTTGAGACCACCAATCCTTCTCCCCTCTCACTCCTGCGAACACACGATCACACAAATACATAATTTATTTATATCTATTCGCGGCTACACTGATGTACCACTTCCGCCGCTCATTCGTTCATTTCCGCTAATACTCGTTTATTTACCTTAAAATGTACTTTGCTGAAATTATGTAACTGTCACAAAATACACTCGCTTCTTGGACAAAACTTCGCTTAAATCTTTCTTTCTTGTTTCATCTCCGGTCCTCATCCTCTATAACATGTAAATAAATATCGATCTGGTTTATAAAAATTCGATGTATAAAAAAATCTATATTTTTCGATGTTAAATGAAAAATTCATGTAAACCAATATCGATATTTTATCGATGTGTGAGAAAAAATTGTTGAGACCACCAATCCTTCTCTCCTCTCACTCCTACGAACACACGAACATATATCGAATACATTTATTTATATCTACTCGCGGCTACACTGATATACCACTTCCGCCGCTCACTCGTTCATTTCCGTTACCGTTCGTTCATTGCTCTGAAAATGTACTTTGCTTAAATTATGTAACTCATGAAATAAACATTCGCTTCTTGGACGTAACTTCACTCAAATCTTTTATTTCTGTTACAACTCCGGTTCTCAACCTCTATAAAAATAGGAAAATAAAGAAACATCGAATTCGAAAACAGATCCCATATAGAAAATAAAAATGTTATCACATTAAAAAATTAAGTTTTCTCATCTTTTGCATCCTGACTCAATCTCTAGGCGATAAAGCATAATAATTACGTAGGTATTTTATGTCATTTTATAAAACCATGGATACACCACACATTTGTAGAAGTTTCATCTCAACTGAATCGGTAGCTTTCGTGTGAAAACGAAACAAACAAACGAACTTTCCCCCCCCCCCCGGTATCGTTAAGGTGAATTTCAAATTTTAAACGTAGCACATTCTAAAATGTGACTTTGTTGCGCCATTTCAAATATATCGGAATTTCAATTTGACGAATAAAAAACTACCTCTTCGAAATTCTACTTTTCATCGTAAATTTTTATTCACCTCCAGAACCGGTGCTTCAGTTGGACGTTGGTTAGACTTTAAAGGCTGTCCGTTCTCCTCGTTACCTTTCGTTACAATTAACAAATGATGACGCCAGCCAACGTGTGAGAACCACTAAAAACGCAGAGGACAAAGCATCAGACGATACGAAGTGAAAGAGAAACATAAAAAATAAACAACAAAAATTACAAAAGACCATATTGTTACGAAAGATTACCTACTTACGTGAAAGTGATATTCTTTTTTTTTTCACGTCATCCTGCGTTACAACCGCAGACGCCGGCATCTCTTTTTTAACCCCTCCCCACCCTCTCACCGCAACACCGAACTCATTACACTTCCTCACCGCTGTAACTCATTTCCCACAGAAAAAAAAAAAAAGTTTATGTGAAACAATAATGTAGAAAGGGTAAAACAGAAGGAAAGAAGAAAGAAACAGAAAGAAACAGAAAGAAAGAAATAAAATGCAAAAAAAAAAAAAACAAAAACAAATAAGAGAAAGAAGCGATAAACGGTCGGTTAGGAGCTGATCTATTGCGCTTGCTTATGAAAAAGAGTAAAAGAGGATAGGATATAATACTCTTGGGTGTTACGTATTCGATACTCTCTCGCTACAGCCCCCCCAAAAAAGTGAGAGCGCAAGCGCCACGAAAAAAAAAATGGACACCGTTTGATGCCAATTTACATACAATATGGCGGTATTGTTCGTAATTTTTTTGCACTTTTTCTCCATTTTTTTGTTTTCTCTTCTTTCACTCGCCCTCACTCTTTACGGCGACGACGACGTTCGATTTATTATACTATATGTCGTCTATTCTACATTGAAACAGGAAATTATTTTTTGCACATTTGTAGTTGATGATTCATGTAGGAAAATTGGTATGGTCAAGAGTGAAGCGCACGTGAAGCGATCAAATGTGGAATTCACTCTTTTCATTTCTTCTTTCTGCCTTCGACTGGACATAATTGTGATATCCGTCCAACCGACATTTAGGCGGAAAATTTTTTCTAAGCCATAGCTTAATAGGCCAGTCAAATTTGATAAAAAAAAAAGGGTCTTTCACTCGATAAAATCAGGGAAAAGATTTTTCTTCATAACCGGATGCTTTCGAATGCCCTTTTGAACGTATTGAAAATCCCGAAAAATATGACGGCGGCTTCGTCACAAAAAATCTACTTTTTTTGCACCACCCCCAATAGGTTTTTAGTGATTTACTCATTTCCTCATAATCTAGCGATACCAAAAAATTGTTCGATTTAACATTATGGTAGATATACGTATAAAATGTTCAACAACAAAAGTATCTTGATGTTATTTTGTAAGTGCCATAGAAAGCTCAGAAAATGACTCGAAAGTTTGCACATACAGCTAATAAAAGATACTGAAATGGATGAGACCTAATCTCCATTATATACTATACTACACTTGTATACGCGGTCAATTTAATAGACCTACCATATTATCTATTACATATATATAAACAAAATTCCATTATTGTGTGTGTGTGCGTATGTACGTGTGTATGTTTATTTGCAACACCATAACTTCAGAATCACTCCATAAAACAAGCATTAACTTTCCGTGCGTATTTGTTTTATTCCAAGGAAAGTTTTAAGTTAACTCGGAAGTCCGCAGCTCCCTTGGGGGCTAAGTTGTGGATAAAAATAATAAACTTTATTTATTTAGAAGTGCGTCTCTTTTCGTTGACCTTCTGACTAAAAAACAATAATTAAATTGTTTGTATTTATTCACAACTTAGCCCCCAAAGAAGCTGCGGACTTCCGTATTATCTTAAAACTTTTCTTGTAATAAAACAAATATACACAAAAAGTTAATGGTTGTTTTATTAAGTGATTTTAAAATTATGGTGGTACAAATAAACATACGCATATACGTACATACATGCATAGGTACACAAAAATGGAATTTTGTTTATTTATATGTATTGGATATATGGTAGATCTATCACATTGACCGGGTATATTGGTATAATATATATAGGGGTGACTGGGCCTCGTCCAGTACAGTGCCCTTCATTAGTGGTATGTACAAACTTTCGAGTCATTTCTTAAGCTCTCTATGGCTCTTGAAAAAAATATCAAGACACCTTTTTTGTTAAAAATTTTATATACTATTTTGTTTAGTTAAATAACTTCTTAGTGCAGCTATTAGGAAATGGGTAAATCACTAAAAACCTGTTGGAGGCATAAAAAGTGGATTTTTGGAGGCTAAGTCGCAGTCAAATTTGGGGGGTTTCCAATATGTTCAAAAGGGTACTTAAAACTAACGAGTTCCGAAGCAAAATCTTTTCCCTGACTTTATTGAGTGAAAACATCTAATTTGACTGGACTATAAATAATTTCTGAAAAATTTTGCCATTTTGTTCTTTTAAATGTTATTTGATTTATGGAATGTGAGGTTCGTAAAATGCTAAAAAGCTACAGATAATGGCAAATGAGCTAATCAGAGAAAAACAGAGAGCTCACCACTGTAGTTGTAGGGGAATACGTAATTATACATATCTATCTGTACGTAAAAATTGATTATCCCAATTAAAAGTAAATAACACAAAATTAAGAGAACTATATATGGTCTTTTTGAGAATCCTAACAAACTTTAAAGCAGTAGATGGAAGGTCGTAAAACGAGTCATGTGATCCGTTCCGAACCATTAAAGGGTAAGGTATACAAAAAGTATGATATTGATAAATTCTTTCCAAAATTGTTACTTGATTTTGTAAACCCATGGTACTCACCCCCGAGGAGCACAAAATGTTCTTTTCACTTACTCCCTACCTTGTACAGCAAAAGTGCTAACGATTCTCGAAGCTGTGCTAAAACTAATTTTTCAAATTGGTTGTAAAGTTAATAACAACAGGGTTATTTATTTAAACCTGCTAGGAGAAGTTCAAAATGAAAAGGACCATTTTGTGCCTCATGGTGAGTAGAGTACGCTGGGTCTACACTCTATATAGTCCTATAACAATTTTATATTGAATTTCTTAATGACATGCTTTTAATATACCTAGCCCTCTAACCGTCGAGAACAGAATGTCTAATTTATTGAACATTTTTTATAACATTTTTAAGACGTACTATCCACAGTTGAAAGTCGAGAGATCTCTCAGAAAACATCCGGTCGATATATCTGGGCAAAATAATATCATTCGAAAACGAAACAGCCAAGAGATTGAAATAAAAAATTCTGGAATGAAGAATTTATTAGACATTCGGGAAAATTTACAAAAGCAAGTTATATCTGTAAGAAAAAAGTAATCATTTGAATACACGATCTTTATTCTAGGCTATGGAGCACAAACCTGGACACTTACAAAATCCCAGATAGAAGAATTGCAAGCCATTAAATGAGCCATGGAAAGAAGAAATTTAGATTAAGTATAGAAAAAAATGTACTTATCAATAAGCGATTGTATTTAAAAAAAAAAGAATAAATTTAAATGTGCAGGGCTTGTGGAAAGATTAGGTTAATACACAAAAATGGGGCAGAAAAGTAATTCAATAGACATGTTCTGATTTTTTTCGTTTGGTAAGAGGTAAACAAGAAATGACACGGAGATGCAAAAGAGTAAAAAAATTCAGAAATAAGTACCCAATGTCGAAAAGAATGGCTGAAAATCAAACAGTTTGAAAAATATACGTGGAGACATGCACCCGAAAATAGGCCAATTATTCATAAAATTGCAATGAACAAAAAAATGAAAAATTAATATTATGTATACAGAAGTAAATATTGCACTAACGACTGTGAAAGATACAATAAAGGCTATTTTTGTTGTTGTTGTTTTTGTTTTTCTGTTGTAAGCCAAGCCTGAAAAGTTCTGTTTATTGGTTTTTCCAAAGTTACTGCATCTACTATGTTGGTTCACAGCACCCTCCCTTCGGGTTTACTTTCGATTTTTATTTGACGTCAGTATCCTACTTACTCATAATACTTGTTGTTGCACCCTTCTATGGTAAAAGCTAAAATTGTATTTGATTTTGAAAATAATTGATGGCTTGTTCAACTTATTATTTTTCTGTAATTTCATTTACAGTTTACACGATAGAAGATAGATAATACAGTTCTCATTAAGTGAACTGTGCATCTCATGGCTCAGATGATATTAGTAGAAACTGACAAAAAGTATGACGTAACGAAAATCCATCTATTTTATTTTGGTGATTAGTAGGAAAAATCCATGTGGTAAAAATAATTAAAAATCTAGATAACAATCTTTAATTTTTGTATCGTAAATAGTTCTCCTAATCTATTTTCGGATGAACGTAAATCAGGGCCGGATTTACACCTCAAATGCCCTGGTGCAATAAAATTTTTGCGCCCCCTCATTTTTCTAATTTTAGCAACCCACTCCATCCCCAAAAAAATTTTTTATGGATTTTTATCCGGAGTTTTTACTACATTAAAAATTTATAAGTTTAATTAAGTATTTTTTCCCTGTCATACAGTCATACTTAATGTTACTAAAAAAAAAAAAAAAGTAAAAATGTGCCGCCCTGTACATTTGTATCTTTTGCACCCTCCTAAATCCGGCACTGACGTAAGTCATGCTTAAAATAGTCCCACACGTTTAATATCATGCAAAAATTGAAAATAGAATTTATAATAAGTTAAAAATATATTCTTTTTTTCCCTACCACACAAAAAAAAATTTTTTTTCGCATAAATTCGTGCTGAATTTCTGAAATTCTTTTGCCTCAGTTCAGACTAGCCTATTCCGCAAACCATCAGCAGGCCTTCCGACAGAATTAAAAAAAAAAAAAAAAAATAAAACGTAACTATCAAACGGGGAAATAATATACGAATTTCACTTTTTCCTTTTCTCTTAATTTCATTTACGATAACATATTGCAGGCACTTATGTTATTGTTCCTACACTCATCCTTTTTTATTTATTTTTTTTTTTTTTTGGCACGGCTCAAGCCTAACCTGAAAAATTCTGCGAATTACAGTTTTCTCATCTATTCAGTTGATTCATAACGGTTTTTTTGATATTCTTGTTTTTGTTTTCTTGTTTCCAATTTCATATACACAGAATAGGTACCTATAGATATACCTATGAAAGTTGTTAGTAAGAATTGATAGAATTTTCGCTCATTTCGTATGCGAAATACATACCTGTTACACGCGCACGTATTGAGGTTGATCGTAGGTGGCCCACACAAAAAGTAACTGGTGACTGTTCCGAAGGTTTATCACTAATTTATGTCTCATTACGTGCGTCGAGAAAAAAGAAAAGAGTGCTACGGAGTTATATGTAAGTACTAACTGTACGGAGAAAAAAAAAAAAAAAAAAAGGTTAGAATTTCACATACTAAGTTAATGTCGATTAATTTACTTTTTCTTTCGCCTTCTCTATATACGTACTGGAAGTGAGTAATGGCGTGTAAATATAATACCTATACGTAATGGGTGCAGTCGGAATCAATCAACTTTTCGACTCGTGTTACTCACCCATTTGAATATTTCCGCAATGAAATCGCCTGTAATAATCGTGCGAAACCAGTCGTTAATGAGCATATAATTATAATATGCGAGTGCGTTTGAATTTCGTAGCCATAGATAAAGAACCTGCAATACTTTGACGCCGTTGACTTCAATTAAAATTCTTTTCCTAACCTTTTTTACGCGTTAATTTAACGAGTAACTGTTTCGATTCTTAATTAATATTCTTCCCTTAAATTAGGGCTGGTCTACGAATAACCTTTTCGTACTTCTATCCACCAAGATTAACGATACAGACGCCATCGAAAGTTGCGAACTTCCACGTCCCTAATTTTCGGTTAGTCTTCAGACCGTTTGAATCGAAAAATTAAAACAAACATACGCAGGATAATGATTCTGCTTTATGAGCTTTTGAACACTCAACTGAATGTGTTATAGTTCAGCGTATAAAAGGTATTGGTCCTCTTGCTATTCTATACTTCTTCAAATCTGAGGTACGGTGTGCTACCAATAATTGATTCAGTGACGTAGACCGGGGGCCGTCATCAAACCTTACTTACCACCGAAAACAGTACAAATATGTACGGAAATTGTCATCAATAACTAACAAACAATAACCACAAAAAAAAAAAATTGAAAATTTACTCAATTTAGATGGAGCAATTTTTTTTTTCTGTCAAAATTCTGTTAATTTGTGTGAGGCGATCACACCTAAAGCTCCGTCATAAAATTTATAACATAATATGGTAATATGTGCTGACCAGTTTTGGAGTGAATATTTTTACATACCTAAGTTTTTGATCATGAACAACTGCATTAGAAGAACTTAAATTTCAGGGTCAATTTCGCTCCAGTGTGCATACTTACTTTTTCCTTACTCACTACTACCTACAATGCCTACAAACTCTGTGTGTTGCGAGTAATAAATTACATTCACTTTCGGAACTGACTATTATTTGGGCTATACTTTATTTTTATTTTTGTCCTCTTTTCTTTTCATCACGTCTGAAAACAGAGATACCAACTGCTGGCTGCTTACTAACTTGACCATCATTTTTTTCTTCTCGCCCTAAGCTTTTGTGTTTTAAATTTATCTTTCTGCTCTCTCGTTTGAGATGCCAGTGTCTTCAACATGGCTCCCTTTTGTTGATTTAAAATTTGTTTTCTGTCTTTGATTAACTTAAAAATAAAGTTAAATTTGTTTTTCCTGTTCTCTTTAAAATTATTTTTTCGTAATATTGTGGTCGGGTTCGTGATTATTACATTCAAAGTATGACGCCACTACCATTTTCTACGTATTCTTGCTTGCTTGCGGTTAGAAATTAAATTCTTTCTGTTGAACATCAATTAATACCTTTCTCATACGCTTTTATTATACTTACTCAATTTGTTGAAGTACACTGGATGACCAACTTCAGCCCTGCTTTCACGTGTTGCGACACACGCACACATACACTTATATCTGTTTTTATCAGTCGTTTTTTTAATTTTTGTTTGTTTCTGTCTCGGAAAAAAAAAAGTGAAAAATTTTATTTTCTTTTCGTTGTTATTTTCTTCTTCAAATTATAAAAGCGTATTTTTTAAAAACTCGTTTTTAACCTAACTTATTCATCTAATTATTATGATTGATATGCTCAACATATTCTCAATACCTGTTTGCACATATTTTTCTAATGTAATAATTCTGTTCTTTAAAATGTATTAATTTCCTTTCCGAGTCTCTTCAAGTATAAGTATGTGTGTGAGGTAAATATGTGTGAGCTCGTTCCCATTTAATTTGATTAATTCGGTCAAAAAATAAAATGTACATCCTGATAAATTTTCCTTCTTCAATTTTACTTTTTACCTATAGTTCTACTATATTCTGCATTTCTAGTTGAATTTTGCACACTACAATACTACCATCGTTTGTGGTTAAAATCTGATCAGATTTTCAGCCTTGATGACACTCTAGATAATATACAGTACACTAAAAAAGAGAATTGTGTATGGCACCAGAAGAACTAATTACTTCTATGGACAGTTAAATCTTGCAAATGATTGAAGGAAGTAGGCACCTATGGATAATTATATTTATTTTAACATGTGCTAATATTATTTACCTTCATCTATTGTAGTGAACTAAATAATGTTTATTTACTGCTTTGAAGAAAAAAAAAAAATTCTGGGACATACTTTATTGCCTTCCAACAACGCACACCTACAAATTTGATTAGGACGACATTTTAAGAAAGTTTAAATTATAAAAAAAAAATTGATAAAAATAATTGTAAATATGTATGCTTCTTTACTTAGGACTGACTATCTTTCTTAACATACTGTATTTGGCTTCAGTCCTGTTTACTTTAGTCCGTAGGTAACTCATAATAAATATCGATATTATAGCAAATCGATGTCTGTCAATGGTTTGAAAGGACATTACTATATAAATCAATGCATATCAAATTTTAAATATTGTCCTCATAGCTTTATTAACAATTTGATTCATAGTTATTTTAGCCCAAATTACAAATTCCACAGTCATTTGTTAATACTTGGTACTCATCAATACAGTATTTAAACAAAGATATCCATAGGTATTATCGATTTGTGTCGACATGTTTGTCATCAGAGACATATATCTAAAGAGATGTCAAACTCTTTATATGTGTTGTGGTACAAAAATATGACAAAGATCTTTGACCATCATCACCAACAACAAAAAGTCAACTTTGTTCAACATTCTACGCAGCCAAAGTTGCGCATATTGCGTAGTGAAAACAGACATCTCTATACGGAGCCGTACCTAGCTTTTTTTGCCACCCTGTGCCAACAAACTTTTTGACGCCTTCCCATTACCCAAATCAGAATAATATTTTTGTCATTGTCCAGGCAATGTATCGGACGACAACGATGTATTATATTAAGGTTTTTTTTTTTTGTGGTTAGTATGGCACCCTTGCACTCTATCGCCCTGTGCAAATGCACAGATCGCACATACCTAGTTTCGGCCCTGTCTCTATATCAATACACACACGCTATTAAGCTATGACACATTTGCAGTAACAAATATCTGACTTTGAAACGTTTTATAACATTCTATCTTTGTCATGTTCTTGATCAGGCGTTGGACATCTCTTTAACTGTATATCTCTGTTTGTCACTGAACTCCAGTAGTCAGAACATAATTCTCTTTTCAGTCAAACCAGAATACAGTATACTTAGTTCTAAAAATAAAACCACAATAGCAGAAAAATAGACTCTGGATGCAGCATTTTCAAATTAATACCCATACCTCATAGGTCCACGCACTTTGCAGCATTTATAATTCCTAAATAAAAAATTCAAACGAATATAATATAGCTTATTAAGTAGACTGATATTCAAATAGGTCGTGCATTGATAATCGATACAATTTTACACAGAGCTACAGGCTACCTACACTATGTACGCTACTTGTTTCATTTACCTAGTCCGAAACTCCGCGCGTCTCATTTTCTCTGCTGCCCCCCTTTCACGCTCCTCGCCTTCATTTTTATTCAGACTCTCTTTCACTTCTGACTATGGGTCAATTAGTATAAATTTACGAATGATAAATGTAGGTAATCCACTTTTCATTGTAAATTGAAAGAAACACGCCAATCAGACCAATTCAGAATTGATATTTTTTAATAAAGGTTGATACATAGAGGCAGTGTGCACGGTTGGCCATTCATTATTGATACGAGAATATTATATGCTGCAAAGTGTATAAATGGATAGGTGTATGCGTAAGTTATATACTATTAATATACCTACGTGTACCTATATTGAACTTTTCTATAATGAAATATTACATCTCTTCTATGAATACACGTCCTTCGCTCGACCTCATCTGTGGTGGCTGAAAAGCATTAAGAATTAATATTTATAAATCGAAGTGAAACGATAGAACACAAAAATTTTGACCATGAAATCGAATCAAAAAGTAAATAAGAAAGTAAATGTAATATAAAGTTGTACAGAAATAACTGAAGATACCTATCGCACAATCGTCAACATTTAAGAATGGCGTGTGGGAGAGAGGGGGAAGTAAACGTTTCAAGATCTTACTGTATACTGCGGTGTGATGTCAAATCGCATCAACGTTTTCATGTTAAACTTAGTGCTCTTTCAGTCTATAAGAATTTAGAGTTCAAACAACTCACACAACAGTGGGCTAATAATTTAAAAATACAATTGAAACTTACAAAAAAAAAAAAAAAAAATTTGAAATGCGCTAAAAAGAAAAGAATTCTTTTAAAATTTCTCCAGCAAGATGTATAAGTCTAGGAACTGGAGTTATTGAAGACGGCGCTTTTTTCCTTGCCATGTAGACTTTATACGTTAATTCCGTCAAATTTTATGAAAAACCTTTTAATTTGCGCCGACTTCAATAATTCCAGTCCAGCTAGACCTACATTTTACTGGAGAAATTTTAAAAGATTATTTTGCTCTTTTTAGCGAATTTTTCATTGTTTTTCTCTTTGAGTCGCTTTTACTTCTTAAAAAAAAAATTATCAACTTACCACAGTGTTTTTTCGTTTTATTTTAATTCCAGTAGTTTTTACTGGAGAAATTTTAAAGTAATTATTTTATTTCTTTTCAGAGCATTTTTATTCGTTCCTTGTTTTTTTAAGTTGGTTAGATTTTTTGATGAAAAATTATTTTTTCAGTGACGGGTCCAGGGGGGAAATGGGGAAATTTTCCCCAAATGCCAAAAGAAATTAAGAATAAATGAAAAATAAAGGGCAAAAATGAAATACGACCGCAGAATTAAGATGAAATCGGTAAAAAAATTAGTTGAAGAGCAAAAAAAAAAAAAAAAGCCCAACTCCCCAAAAATTATTTCATTTTTCCCCAAAATGACTTTCTAAATCCGCCATTGAATTTTTTTCAATGATTTTTTATTTCTAGCATTAGCAGCAATATTATTGTAAAAATAACAGTTTTTTTTATTTGAAGATAATTCCAAAACTACCTCATCGATTCTAAAAAAAATCTAATGAGACCGCCATGGGATCATCCTCTATCATTTAAAAAAAGTTCATCAAAATCAGTGCCAGGTTGAAAAATTATGCTTGTGGTTCCTATGTATAAATATAGGTGAAACTGCACTCGAGTATTTCACTCCAGGGAACTGAACGTCGAAGAATAATATGGCCCATAAATTTTGATATTGTAAATTTATTATCTAATTGTTCGTGCTTATTAATCGACTTAAAAAAAAAGGAGGTCATCAATTCGAACAGTGTATATGTGTGTATATATTTTATGCTTGTTTTTTTAGTCAAGTATCTTCTGAGAATATGGCCCATTGTCTTTTAAATAAGTGCAACGTTTTTAATTTTTTTCAGCCTCTATCGTTTCAAACAAATTTTTCGTGAGAAAATTGAGTTTCACTTTTATTTTTTAATGCGAATTTAACGTTTCTTACCTAATTAGACGAGTATTTTAGGAGAAAAATTATTTTTCGATTAAAAATTTTGGCTGCGAGAAAGACTGCAGCCTTCGTAACAATCCCTTAAATTTTCTAGTGAGAAGGAAAAATACGAACAAAATTTATTTCATAGGATAGTTCTGCAGAAAAAAACATTCAAATGTCGTAATTGTTGAAGAGGTAGTTATTTTTTCAATTAAAAATAAGTACGACTTTAAATACAATAATTTGGACTTAGCCTGCAAATTTTGAAACCGAGTTAAAATTGGATACCCCATTAAATGTTTTTTTTCAAATTTCATCTATTTGTGGGGACGAAAAAGATGAAAAATTCAGTCACACTCCATAACCCAATCGAAGTATTTATTTTCTTGCAACGGAAAACTGTCCAGAAAAAAGTTTATTCGCGTGAAAAATTGAAAAACATGCACCCATTTACAAAGAATAACTTCCGTTTTTCTTTATTTTGAAGTAAAAATTTGGTTACAATTCAATAATTCTGAAAGATATGTAATCGAAGAAATATTTTTCAAGTGGTGGAAGTTATCCTTTTAGTTTTTTTTTTTTTTTTTTTTCGTATAGTGAAAGAAAAAAATAATACGAAAAACCATTAACAGCAAAGAAATTGAAGAAAAATGATTTCTAAATACAAAACTTACATTGCGTCAAACGTTATTTGTTGCAGTGAAAATAAAAAGTACAAAAAAACAAAAAAAAAAAAATTTTTCCGTCGTCTCAATAAATGAAAAATGATAACTATGTTAGGTATATCAAAACGGGGAGGGGAAAAAAAACGAAGAGAACAACAAATTATGCAATGTTTTAACGTTAATGACGTCGTGTTTTTTCTAATTTAATTTAATATAAACCAACCTAATTTACTTATTTATTATTCCATTTCTTTCTATATTTTTTCTTTCGTACTATTCATTCAGAAAACTGAAAATTTTTGTCCTTAAGGTTTTATTCTGTAGCGTATAATATGATGAAATATAGAGGTAGCAAATAGAGAAAAATAAAACGAGCAATTTTTTTTTTTCCTCATGATAAAGAAGAAAAAAATATTTTTCTTCTAGTAAATATTTACTTGTACGAAGCACTTCAATGCCTCATCTAGAAGGAATTTCTCGCAAGGTAGGCTAGGATAGCATTATAAAAGGTAGAAAGATAGAAATAGACATAATTTACGTCCTGTTTCTGTTTCTACGCCGTAATTTATGTATCAAACAGTTAAACGAGAGGTGTTTTCATTAATTATGTATATATGAGGGAAAAAATAGATGATGGAAGAAAAAAACGAAATTTTTAATCAATGAAAGCTTTTTGGTAGAAGTCTATTAACCTTCAGCCGAATCAACATTTGCTTACTGGCTGGCTAATGTTGTCATTTCGACTAAATTTCATCTTAATCTCGTATATCTGGCGGTGTAACTACGTCATACGTTGTCTTTTAGGTAATGGATATTTTAATGAGATGGTTAATTACAGCTTGCTCTGGCTATAGTTCAAACGTAGGAAGGTATATTGATGCTACGAAGTAGAAAATAAACCTAGACTGTTCCCAATAAACAGTATTGTGAACTATTTTTAGGAACTAGGAACTGCAAAATTACGCTAGAAAATGAAGTCATCAATCATTCCAGTCTTCATTGTGATATCGTCCATGGCTGAATTGGTAGGTATACGTATTTTTCATTGAATAACATGTATTGTTGATTGTTGTTTGGGGTTCGATTTATTTATGGCGGTGACCTCAATCTTGAGCATCAATCTCCACGAACTTGTCGACGTTATTAACTACGTATGTCAAAAATATGCTGTTAAATTCAAATTTACCCAATGAATAGAAACGTTATGATGTTGTCCTATCTGCTATGGCATTGAGTCTGAGTGTGAGGATGTGGTATGCCAACCAGGGTGTTCGCATTTTTGCAACTTTGATTCAACATTGAACTCGGGGGATAATACATAGGTACCTTTTCATTATTCGTATGCTAAAGACTAACTAAAATACTTTACCATGGAGATGGACAGTGCCCTCAGCTCATTGGTATTGATCACCTTTGCACTTTGAAGTGTAAAACCAAGTTTCTAACTGTAGGTATTCCGCTGGCCCGGGGAATAGAACCGTTGACCGATGATAATACCTACCTCAATCATCACCATCACCAAAATACAGCTACCATATACACTTGGCCACGGCGCCGGGTGATGGTGATGAGAGTTAGCTCCGCCTATGTTGTCACCATACTACTCCTACCCAGTACAGCAGTGCGCAGTACAACTCAAATGGAGGCGGAGCTACTAATGGAAGGGTAGGTGTGTGTAAGGGAGTGGGGGATTCCCCTCTCCAATACATCTCCGCATCGCACCTTGTACACCTACCACCTCGACGCTAGTGCTCAATGCCCTCAGAGGAGGCGTACTAGGCAGCTGACATATTCCTCCGAGAGATGGTGGCCAAGTCGAGGTCACCAATGTAGGTATTCTGCTGGCCCGGGGAATAGAACCATTGACCAACAGGAATACCTACCTCAATTGTCACCATCACCAAAATATGGCTACCTCATACACTCGGCCACGGCGCTGGGTGATGCTGACAAAAGTTAGCTCCTCCTATGTGGTTGCCACACTATACTCATTAGCATGGTTTGATGATGTTGCTGAAGTTAATCATGTCCAAAAGTATACACACCACTAGCCAACTGCTCAAAAATAATTTACAACTTGTAATGTAACATATTATATCTTATGTCGATTAATAATTTAAGAATTTTAAAGAGGCTCCAGTCCATCACCATAGGCTCCAAATTACACATTTTGGAGAAGTTAAACAGCTGAACCGGAGACAAACTGAAACTGATGTCTATGGAAAAACTGTCTCCCAGTGTACGGTACTTGATTAAATACCTACCACTGAAAGTACTTTCACAAATTGATAATCTCTCTCACTTTTCATTGGCTGATGTTAAATGATGATTTCAAATTCATTCACTTGTGTACTCTCTGTACTCTGTAGCACAGCTTGGTTTGCTTGTGGTGATCAAGTTCATATGAAAGAAAAATAAGAAATTTTGGTTTACATAACCATAAATCTCATCGCTATAATCATTTTGTTTTTGACTTCAATTCATCATCGAGTCCACTCTTAAACTTAATCTCTCAAAAGTGAGTAAAGGTGCAAATAGCCTTTTGGTAGGCAATTGTAGTTGATAAATCACACCTTTGTATTACGACAACTAATTTGACAAAAAATCATTTCAAAAAAAATTATGAAAAACGAATCTAAAACAATGATATTACACAGTTGTGGTGTGCGAAAGTCTTGATGAAAGCGCAGTCACAGTTGAAAACAATGTCTCAAGGAGGAAAATCTAAAGATGTAGGTTTTTTAGACACAAGCTGTATTTCAGAATGATATAGATGAGAATAAAGCGGAATGGAGCGCACTCATGCTCTCGTGCACCCGCACACGCACACACACACAATTCACTTCTCTTCAGTAAGGTTTAAAAATAAAATAATACATTTTAAGAAATGTAATTATTATATTAGAAAAATACAAACAAACAGGAGTTGAGCGTATATTGATTACATTGATGATAATAATTAGATGAAAAAATGTATTAATTTATGTTCAAAGAGAAAGAATTTAATTTCTGATTGCGCCTAAGGACATGCAGAAAATGGAGTTGCCAACGTGCTAGAATGTAACGATCACAAACTTGACCACGATTAAAAAATGAGAATTTTCAAGAGAACAAGAAAAATAAATTTAATAATTTCATTTTGAAATTAATCAAACAAAGAAGACGAATTTACAGTTAACAAAATACCCACGTCGAAGACAATGGCATCCAAAACAAGAATGCCAAAAGTGGGAACAAAAGTTAAGAGTTTAAGGAAAGAAGAACAAATGGTGGACAAGTTTGTAAACAGCCAGCAGTTTGGGCCTCTTCTCTCTAACATGAGTGCAAATAAAAAGAAAATAATTAAAGAAAAACAAAAAAAATTAAGAAATAAAGGTAAAAGTAATGAAAATATGCCCCGTACGCTACACAATGGCGTAGGGATTGAGGGGGTTGGGCTTCAAAACTCCCAATCTCTGAAATTTTTTCACTGCCACCTATAAGCTCTTAAAAAATAAATCTACAGTTAGGCTGTGGGCTAAATAAATATTCCAACCCCCCTTTGCCAACCAAAAATAATGCTCAAACTGGGTCACTGAATGATTCTTAGAATGTCTGAAAACAGCTAGGTTCTCTCATCTTTTTCAGTATCGAAAGATAGGACAAGCTTTGCAGGTGATATACCTACCTACCGAACACATTTTATTCCCCTCTGTTTATAAACAATGCAAAAATTATTGAATTTAAAATCAAACGGAATAGGTAAATGATGTAGGTGCCTTAATACTGTACGACGCAGACAGCAATATGTTGACATAAAAGAAAGAGTAGTAAAAACAGATCTTTTTACACACAATAGGTACGTCGAAATTCGCATACCACAAAAAAAAAAATTCAGTCTAGCCATTTCAAAATGAATCCTTTCTCTTTGGTGGTAATTATAATGTTGACAAGATGACTGACTAACTTTACTGATAGACAGCAAACAGAAAGGGAAAAATGAAAGTAAAAATTGGTAATTTAATCTACTAACCTCATACCCGAGTGGTTTTCGTTGAATCTTGTACCAATGTGGTCAGTTGTAATAGCCGATTTAATGTTTTAAAAAAAGAAAAGCTAAACTGCTATATTTTAGTAAAAATCAAAGAAAGGAAACATAAAAAAACGTTTAAGTAGTTTTTTTTTCATTTTTTTTCGTTTATTTACGATTAAAATTAAAACATTTAAAACGGTAGGTAGTGGTGCAGTAAAAATTTTAGCTTTTTTAAATAAAAAAATGAATCCGTTCGATATGGAAAAAAGGGCAGAATCCTAAGCAGCCTTTAATAACAAGTTCGATTTACGAATGTATGCGATCAGTTATCTAAAGAGGCTGTTCGATTGTCCAGGGTAGAACCCCCCCCCCCAAAAAAAAAAAAAAAAAAAACTTATTTTTCTCAAAAATTACCGAATTTCCCGACCCAACAAGGTGAATAAGTTCTAATAAAAATATCTTTCTCAGATGTGATCGTATTTGTATCGCATGCTCTCGTCTATCTTATTATATCCTTTTTAACAACAAAATTTTTCAAATATCGATGTACGTAGTGAGTTCTCTGCTACACAGAATTGGCGCAGAATAGACGCCGTTGTCAGGCTGAATTCAGAGCTAACTTTTAACAGAATTTGTCCAAAAACTTGAACATTGATTGCTGAACTTGTTTTTGCCATCAGAAGCAGTGACGTATCCACACATTCTTGGCAAGTGTACCAGAAATCAAAGAAACAACAATATTTTGTATTTTGTCATCAATACCTACTTATGAATTATTACGAATTTTTTTGGTTTCTTGGAATTCAACAGATGTGCTAGTGTCCCATTGATCACTGACACACTCTTAGATACGTCAGTGTATTGAACTCACGTAATGTTTCACCAAAAATGGGGACGAGACCTGTCTCACCCAGTGGTGAAGCTCGGGTAAGACTTCAGAGGGGAATAAAATTCTGTCATTTTTTCTTTAAAGAAAAATTTAGGTACACAAATTTCGCATCAAATACAAAGATCGAGATCGCTGAAAATGATCGAGACAATCAGCAAAAATGTTTGAATAAGCATCTATACAGATAAATGAACCAGCTTCTTCAATGTTTTGGGATGCACTTTTCCAAATATTTCAACCAGTTTCGAAAAAAAAGTTGTATGGCCACCTTTTTGGCTTTTGGCCGTATCGAAAATACCTCTGTACAGGTTTCAACTACAGAGATGAAACCTGCACAGCTGAAACATTTACTAGACATACCAATCAAGCAATAAAATTCTGGTGTTAGGATTTCTTCAGGGGAGATAGGATTAACATCTATGATCTGGAACAGAGGTTCCAAAACTTTTCTAATCTACGACTCTATTATTACTGTTCTAAGTATTTATGCCTCCAATATTCAGAAGTTATTACTTATTTATCATATGACCAGCGATATAAAACTTGTACTACCGGGAAGTTTATGTCACGGCTTCCAAGTAAGGACATGGATAGGTCTTTCGTAAGGGGGGTCCACACATTCTCAGTAGTCTTCTTTTAAAAACTTTTGATCCAATAATTGTTCATTCACGCTAGACGCAGAGGCAGTGGATACCAAAAAACGCCGTTTCTGGAGCTTCGCACCTATTTTCATTCGTCGTGTAATGCGGAAAGTATCTTCTGCATCTTTAAGGCGCAAGATTTCCTCCAGTACTATGTAGACCTACTAAAAAAATTATTATTTTGTGCGATACCAGTAGTTTCCAGCCACGAATTCCAAACATATCAAATACATGACCATATAAATACGGGCATAAATGATAAATATATTGACACATACCGATATATAATTATATCAATGTAGTAATAAAAATGAATTTCAAAATGTCCTACAGTAAAATTATTTTCAATGATAATAAGTCGGCTATGGTAATTTTTTGGTTTTTCTTTACTGTGCACATATTTTTTATTTTTTTTTATTTTTTATTTTTTGAGTGGGAAGGGTTTAGCAGGTTTTTGGAGGCTTATGCTTTCATACCAGTCATACCAAATTCGCTTCTGCTCTTATCTGCACTTAAATCTGCTCGAGGTCTATTCATTGAGAAGCAAACGTTAACGAAGAACTTTTTAGTCTCCTACAGCAAAAAAAGCTTCAGCGTTTCAAAATTATTTACCAAATTAATGTTCAAGTGATACATATCTGTACACAGTCAAACGATTTCATCCGCCATGTAGGTACTCACGTATTTCTCTGCTGGATCGAATAAACCCGTCAAATAAATTACGTACTGAAACTTGACCTAAATATCACGAGTTCAAGTTTACCAGTTAATATTTAGACGAATTCAGCACAAATGATAGGTGTAGTCACCAGTACCAACTTTCTCATCGTATAAAAAGAAATATTCTGTAAGTTCTAAAGATAAACAATTTTTTTTAAACAAAGGCAGAAAAGAATACCTACAGAGAGGGAAAAAAAATTCGAAGGATTTTGTAATATTGTTTATCGAGCAGGAGTGCATTACGAAAACGTTACCAATTTATATAGGTTTTCTTTAGAGCCTCTCTCTTTTCTCGATATTTCATCGACGAAATACTTTCACCTTCTCTTATGTAATATTTATGTTCATTACTGATTACTGCATCCGAGGCTGTTACATTTATAAAACTAAGCGTATAAAAATTACAGTAAAAGTAATAGTTTCTATCTGCTGATACGGTAATTCTTGTACAGATAAATTGCTGTCGTAACAGCTGTTCGGCTCTGCGAGCAGTATAATTTTAGTTTTCCTTTCTGATCGAGAGAAAATGCACATTATGCACAAACGATTGTATTTAGTGTAAAAATAATAAAAATCTGTTCGGCCATTACACCATTTTCATTCTTGATGACACCGCCACCGATGTCACTTATCTAAATACGCCAACTTTTTTTTTTCTGTGGAGAACCCGGTGTAAAAATGTGCAAAGGCTAATTAACAATTCGTTGCTGAATTCTCGGGGAGGGTGACTGTTTATCTACTAAAACCCTTTCATTTATAAATTAATAATTGTTTTCATAAAATAAAACCGAATCCAAAAAAATAAATTTAATAAAAAATGCGCTAAAAAGGTCAAGATAATATTTTTAAAATTTCTCCAGCAAGATCTATGATTTAGGCACTGGAATGAAATTATTGAAATCGGTGCTCTTTTCCTATATATACTATGTAAGGCTTTATATCATACGTCAATTTTATCAAAATTTGTGATAAAACTTTTTGATTAGCACCGACTTCAATAATATTCAGTCTTTATAGATCTAAATCTTGCTGGAGAAATTTGAAAAATATTATGTTTATCTTTAGGACAGTTTTTGTTTGTATGTTTTTTTGAGTCGGCTCAATTTTTTGAAAAAAATTATTAATTTTAATTCCAGCAGATTTTACAGCAGAAATTTTAAAATAATTATTTTTCTCTTTTTAGTACATTTTTATTATTCTTGTTTTCCTTTTTTTTTCTTATTTTGGAAGTTGGTTAGATTTTTATAGAAAAATTTTTTTAAATGATTTTTTCGTTTTTAGCGTTATCGGCTAACAGTTTTTTATTTATAGATACTTAACTCAAAAACTGTCTCATCGATTCTAAAAAACATTATAAGGGACCACCATGGGATCACCATCTATCAATTTAAAAAAAAGTTCATTGAAATAGGTGCCTGGGTTAAGAAGTTATGCTGGAACAAACATAAAAAAAATATATATAAAAACGGATAAAATTGATAACCTCCTTCTTTTGTTGAAGTCTGTTAAAAATCAAGTATCCTGATTCGATTTATGATAGAACAAAGGCCATTGTGACATTTTCAAAATATAAATAAGAAAATTAAACACAATACATGGATTACGAATAAAATTATTTGAAATATTTTTAACCCTTTTACTGTGTGTACCTAAATATATTTTTATTCGAAATTGGATCTTAGTCTCGCATTGTCATGTCTTTGTCTTGGTTTTATATTGATGGTCTCCAAGTCTTTATCTGGCTGATAATCAATCATGGTTTTCGTTTTAGTGTTGGATAGTTGGTCAGATTCTTGGTCTTCCTACTTTAACTATGATCTTAGTCAAGGGCGTTCCAAACGGGAATAGGGTGTATCCACCCCAAAGGTTTTTTTCAATCGGCCTATTTGACAAAAAAGTTGACACAGGTGGAGAAATCAATAATCTGCACCCACACTCATAAAATTAAAAACGAGTTTTTCAAAAATAAGTTTTTATTTTTTTTTTACTTTAGCTTCATACTAAATAAATATTATTTCGTTGCGGAAGGTTGGCTGCAGTATTGGCGTATTTTAAAATCATAGTACCTAGTTAGTAGAAAAAAAGCTTATAATGAGAGAAAACAACTTTAGTACAACAAAACTTCGATAGAAAACCTAGTTTGCTAATTCATCCACGATTCAAAATCCCAAGTTCATTACTGCAATGAAAAAATACCCAAAATTATGAAAAAAATTTTAGTATCTTCATAATGATGGAAAAACAATTTTTACAAAAATTTTCTGGGAAATGACTAAACCATTTGACATCAAACTCCTACTAGGCTTGAACATACATGAGGACTACTTTTTTGAAAACTTCAGTTTAATTCCATTTGTGGTTTTCTCAAAAACATGATCAAAATATTTTCTCCAACAACTTTTTCCCTTCCAGTTTTCTCAAAAACTACTAAACTAACCAACAAACATAAATCTTCTACCAATCTTAAGATTATACGAGGACCATGTCTCGTAAAAATTTTAGCCCAATATTTTTTTTATTTTTTTTATTTTTTTTATTTTTTTTAGAATCGTGGAAAAACCCTTTTTCCAGCAATTTTTTACTCTTCAGTTTTCTCGAAAATTACTGAACAAATAGGCACCAGACTCCTATCATACCGGGTCCTACATGAAAACTATATTTTATGAAAATGTCAGGCATTGCCCTTTTGTAGTTTCCTAAAAATCCTGAAAAAAACTACATTTTAAGCGAATTTTAGTTTTCCAGTTTTCTTAAAAATCATCGAACGAATAGGCAATGAACTTCCATGAAATTTGCACATACATACTTATATAAGAGCAATGTATCGTGAAAATTTAGGCTCGAATTCTTTCGTAGTTTTCTCAAAATCTTGGAAAATCCACTTTTTCAGGAATCTTTGTTCTCCCGTTTTCTCAAAAACTACTAAATCAATTGACAACAAACTCCTGTCAGACTTGGTCCAATATATAGTTACTACCTTTTCTGAAAATTTCAACCCTATTCCTGTAGCATAGCTTTCTCAAATTCGTGACCACAAATTTCGGGCGATTTTTAATTATACTATAAAAACCTATTATTTATTACGTGCATAAAAAAATTAAGTGAAAAAGGTAAAATGGTACCAGTCGTTTTCTGTTTTCATGAAACAGAAAATTTTCATCATCCCCACCCCTAACTCTTTTACGAAGTCAATTTTAACACCCCTTTTGCGAGCAAACTCGGTAAAAATGAGGTGAAAATGGGAAAATGGTACCAATCGTTTTCTTTTCTCATGAAACGGGTAATTTTCATCATCCCCACCCCTAACCCTTCTCCGAGGTCAATTTTAATACACTGTTTGCAAGCAAACGGAGTAAAAATTGCGAATAGTCGGCAATTTTTTGAACTGATACACCACCCAATCGGGAAGACTCGGAACGCCCCTAGTCTTGGTTTGGCAAAAAGTGGAATAGTGAAATCAGTTTTGCTCATCCCTAGTTACAGTAAACAATGAGAATAAGTTGGAAGGTAGTCCAATATTCAGTTACTTTGGACCATTTACTGGACTGTAACATTCACCATAAAATGAGACACCATAAAAGTAACACTTACTTCTTATTGGTTCTCGATATTCATTTGAATGAAAGCACTTTTTCGTTCTTAAAATGGAGAACAGACCAACTAACTTGGAACCGTTCTTCTTTACCAATATTAAATTTGTACGCTACTTTGACAGAAAGTTAAGCTTAAAAGTAACAGCTCTAGATGAGGAACTACAGTTAGCGAGAGCAGTACAATAAAATACCTGTCACGATTCCTCGCTAGTGAATAATCCAGGGACGTGCCGATAGGAAATAAGGCAGTTTATCCCCAAAAATTATTTATAGTTGGCAAAATCGTGCTGACTGAGCAATTTAAAAAATTTTAGTTAGCAGTTTTTATCTTTCTCCCCTCCTTAAACAATACTTTTGATAAGTCTCTGGAACTATCTGCCTCATACAATTCGCCGTTATTGTCGAGGGACTTGAGGTTTTGCTGAAATTTTTTTAGGCAGATAGGTACGTTAATATACAGACTCGTATGCCTAACGAGGAGTGGAAGTTAATCTTTTTTAAAACAACAACAGCACAGCGGCATGCTCAGAATGGCAGCGCAGAAGTTTTAGCGAATCTTTTAAAACAGATGCATCAGTGGCCTACCCCCTGAATTGACCGATTACTGAAACTATGATAAATCAGTTTGGATATCACTTGGCTACAATTCTGGTCTCTCTTCGTCCTCATGTAAGGTGGTAGCCGTTAGACTACTGACAGACTTATTTAAAAAATCACATTTCTTACTGTAACAATGGTTAGCTAGCAGCGATGTGATTCAAATTTCACTCTTAATGGTCACGAAGAGGTGTCCAAGGTTTCGTCGAATACACAATTTTCCAGTTCGAAAATCTTGCAAATCCTTAATCGAGTTAATCGAGCGTTAAAATCTTTTTTTAAGAATACCAATGACAACGACGCCGATTCAACCAGTATCAGATCACGTATGGGTGTATTGACTTCATAATATTGTATTTCGTGATACACGATTACTTTCCATTTCTATTTTATTCAACGTTAATATCTCAAAACTTAAAAGAAAAGAGAGACAAAAAAAAAAATTGTTGAAAAACTTGACCTCGAATGGGTAAATTTAGAAACGTCGAACAACAACGACGAAAGACAAAAGTGTCATTATAACCACATGTAGGCTGCATAAAAAATAGCAAAGATATAGGTCTACATACAGACTCCACCAACAACAACAATCGAATAGCTGTTGTTCACAAAAAACAAAAAAGAAAAGAGAAAAAAAAAGAGAAAAAAACGTTAAACTTGTTACCGGCATGGGGAATGTCTCTTTACCACCCTCTAAAATATTCTCTCTCTCGTTTTTCTTCTTTTTTTTTTTTTTTTGATACACCTTTCTTTTTACTTTTTTTCTTAAATTTTTCATCTCTTTGGATGTCGAAAAATTACCTACTCCTCTCGATTTTATTGTCTGCTCTCAACGGTTTTGCGCCGGTTTAACGAATTTCGCGGTTCAACATGCGCCCACGAACCACCGCCGCAGTCCCATTTTTACAACTCCCCCTTAATTTTTTTTTTTTTTCGTCATATTGTACTACTTAATACTTCTTTTTAGTGGACGACCAGATACAGAAGAAAGCGAAAGTGATCATTTTCATTTCTACTATTGAAAAAGAAGAAGAAAAAAAGTATTTTTTTTTTTAAAACTAGTTTACTCCTTATACGGGTGTGAGAAATTTACCAATTTTTAACTGTCACTTGATAGAGGGAGGGAGGGCATAAAGAAAAAAAGTATATGAACAAAAAAAAAAAAAAGGAGAAAGAAAGAAAGACGAAAAGAAGGGCGGTTACATCCTTTCGGGGGTTATAAAGAAATGACGCAACCCTTAGTAATAAAAACTGAGCAGTCAGTCATTTGGCAGCTGTTATAAAAAAAAAGAGTAAGAGCGAGCGAGTGAGAGGGATACAGAGAAAAGAAAGAGAGAAAGCGAGAGAGAAAAAAGAAATACGTCTCCTTTCTTCAAAGACCTTCCTCGGTACCTACATCTTTCTATATACCTATGTACGTATACGTATATATATAAAACCGTCTTTAAAGAACTTTTTCCATTTTAATATTTCTCAGACAGTGTAGGCAAACGTTTTATCCAGCAATTGCTCAACAAGCAGCCCGTTTAACGGACGAAAGTAACCGTTTATCTTTCATGTACACTCTCCCCCTCACCCTTTTTCAAAATACTTTTTATTTATTTTTGCTTCTTTTTCTCACTCAGTATGTCTCTGTCTCTGTCTCTCTCTCTCTTTCTCTTTCTTTTTTATGGTTAGGCCTTATATACACGTAAAGTATCGTCGTAGACGTCTTTGAGACTGAAAAGGAAGAAAAGAGCGGAAAAACGAATGCGTTAATTAAGACATGCCTTGGACGATTACAATTTTTAACTTTAGGTTATGATTAAAGGATAAAATGTCGGCTACTCCATGTTTTGTTTTTGTTTTGTTTCTTTTTTGATAGACCTACCGTTTATTGTATTCGTCGGTGTTTGGGCGTAATGTGCGAAGCATACGTATATCTTTTATCAGGTCAATCATCACTTTATTATCGAGCAAATGAGCAAATGGTGATCAGACAATTATTGGCAATAATAGGCTAAACCATTATTCGGTAGGTAAAGTTAATATTTTAGACAAAATTTATTAGCCTAATTATGAATCATAAATTTTAACGGAAGAAATGTCAACCAGCAACGCAGGAGTAACTCGGTTTGCATGCCACTAGGCGAATCGTTGCACCAAAATCAAATTCAGAGATGTGTAGCACCACAAAGGTATCTATAGCAGAAAGTGTAGGCCTAGTTGCAAATTTCGTGCTCATCGCGTGTTTTGAATGCTACAGTCCTCTGAAAGAAGAGTTAAAATAATAAGTAACGAATCCTTAAAATGACTAATGATGTAATTAGAGCATCAAAACTGAGGAAATTTGAGGAATTCGTGCTTAATGCATCAGTATGCTATGCTTGCTGGAATGTATTAATATTATTGTCACATTCGTCAGTGATTAATAATTGTGGCGATTTCTGGTCGGCGATGAACGAGTGTACTCACGCATTCGCAGATCAGTTGTGTGGCCAGTTCCCATGTTCATTTGGGACAAACCCCAGTTTTGGTTCACACTAAGTACGTTGTCTTACTGCCTAATTTTATTGCTAAGTTAGTGCTCACACACACACACACACACACACACACACGAAATCTCGTTGCATGGTGCGCACGCATCTCCGCGTCGCCCTACGATAATTATATCGTTAAATGTTAATTTTTTCAAGATTATAATGCATTCTTAGGGTTATTTGTACTATACTTAAATATCCGAATTCTTTTATCCGTCTGTAAAGTCCCAATCACCCAGTATCCACAGGATTTACGTATATTTCTCACAATAGAGCTACATTTTCATATGGTTTAATGTGGTTATTTTTACGAAGATAAGTAACTTTTTGGCAGTTTTAGGTTGAGCATAGTGTATGATTGAAGAAAATCCATTCTATAATCTGCCTAAAGATGACATCTCAGTTGATTTGATCATTTTTCATCATCGAATTTGCTTAAGAAAAACGTATGTTTGCAGCAGCATTCTTTTGTCAGACAAAAACTAAAAAATAAATAATGCCAAAACTTGATATGTCACGAATTCCTCCGAGTTACTTTTTGCCAAAACACAATAATTTGGCAAGTTTTTTTTCATGTACATATGTATTCTATATTTTTAATTCATGACATTCTGATAATTGAAGTCCAACCTCGTTGGACATATTTTGGCATATTTTGCTATAAGAGCATGAGAATGCATTATTTGGCAATTTTTGGACATATTTTAGAATATTTAGCCGTTTTTTGACGTTTTGTTCAACAATGTAAACACTAAAAATTATCAATTCTTGATGAAGTTTTAGGGCTTTGCGAAAAATAAAAAAATCACTTTTTTATCAGATCCTATCTGGAATACTAAAGTAGGTAAGCACCTACTAGTAAGTATCTACACTTGTGAACATTTGATCTTTGATTTTTGATATAATTTATCTTTAAATTAAAAATTTTGCATTTTGATACACATATTGATTCAAGAAATATTCTGAAAGATTTTATCCTTTAAGGGAATATTTTTGACATATTTAGATATCGATAAAATAATATTTTATGTACATATTTCACAATTTTTACAACATAAAAAAAGTTTCCTTAACAATTATCTATGTCATGTCAAAACATGATATGTCATAAATTCTTCCCTCGTATTATATTCTTGCTTATTTATATTTTCTTTCCAACTCTAAAATATCGATATTCGTATCGATATTGAGTGTATCAATATTTAACCATATCCATATGTAGAACCTCGGAATCAAATATCAATACAATTTGTGGATTTATGGTCATTACAGGATTTTTAGCTCCTAATATCAATATATAACAATCAATTTTTTTTTTAGCTTTGACCTAAAAGTCCTTGATTAGAAATATCCGTGTCAACATGAATATTTTTTTCCCTGTATCGAGATCACTACCCTTCTGCCTTCATGTTACTATCAACTATTCACGCTTTTTGGATGCACTTCTGATTAACTGAAACTAGAACCTTCAGAGCATCATACTAGAATTTAGTAATTTATTTCCTGACAAGAACGTAGATAGGTCGATCGTAATGGGGGTCCACACTTTCTCGACCATCCCTTGTGACCCCCATTTCCATCAAAATACCACCACCACCAACAAACATCCACTATTTCCAGTCTTTCTCAGAAACCCTCTTTATCTACTCCCTTGTTTCCTGAATTTACATTCGCTGGTAAACTTTATTTCATCTCCTGAAAAACTGCATTAAGTTAACTGACATACTTAAACCTACGTATCATCTTTTTGAAAACAACCACAGTTTGTTTTTCGAATCATCAAAATTTTATATATTATGCCAAAATAAATTATGATTTTTGGATGAAGACAAAAACAGACTATTGATATTATAGATACAATTCTACTGTGAAAATTTATCTCTGTTCATGATAACTTCTAATCAACTCTTAATTGTTTTATTATGTATTATTCGTGCAACTTTTTACATTTTACAAAATGGTATATTTAAGCAAACCAATCATAGCGACAGTTGGTTTGGTCGTCAATCATTGGCTGATTATAGGATAAATTGGTAGCCATCATTATATGTACCTATATCTTTGATCTTTGGACTCAAAATAATCAAACTAATTTCGACTCGTCTTCGAATACTCTACAAATTCGCGTTTCTACTACCTAACTAACCTCAGTTAATTTTGTACTTCAATTAAAAAAAGTGAATTACAAAAAAAATATTGTTTTACGCATGAACAGTTATTTAGGTATGAGTTTGATTATTTACGCATATTTAGGGAGTGTAGGAAAGTGCACACAAAACGTACCAAAAAGGTCCTAAAAGCTAGGGAAAACAAAGTGCAAAAGAATGCCTCTGAGACGCAGAATTTACAGAAAGAATGTAAGAATGGTTGAGGGAGGATTCCTTAACATTAAGTATTTTATTTCATAATGTGTATTAATCATAATATTCTGCTGGTGATATTCATTGCAAAAATCAAAAATTACAATCCAGTCGATCGATGGTATGTGACATTTAGGGAAACACATAATACAAAGTGGGACTAGATATACTAGGACCAAAAGAAAAAGGAATAGGACAACTGAAATAAACAAACAAAAAAGAAGAAAAAAGGCTCCCTAACATAAATGAAGAACGAATCACAAAGTAACGAAAATAATTATATGCAGATGTGGACCCAGTTCCTCAGACTCCCAAACAAACATACCATCATACTTTCTATAATAATTTTATCATGTGGCACTGTAAATAACATCCACTTTCCATTTCATAATTCAAGAGTATTATAAACATTTACGGGCAGCTAATGAAATAAGAATACCAAAGATTTGATAATCCTGTTTATTACAAGTAAAATTAATTGGTGACAACGTGGCATGATTTTATTTGAATGGCTGCAGTCCAACTCAGACTTGGAAAAACGGCAAAATGGACAGAAAAACGACCATATTTCGGAGTCATGAACGGAGCAGAAACAGCATAAAATTCCCACAAATAAATTCTATTATATAAAGTTTAACTAAAAAGCAAAAACATTTCTTTCTCCATATTTTTCATGGAAGAGGTTTTGAACTATATTGCAATCTTTAATAGACTGACTTATTTTTCAAAAGTCAAAGAGAAAAACAAGTCAAATTTAGAAGGAACGAATGGGGAAAACGTTGTTTGAATTGGATTGTAGTGTGAACAGAATATAATAAATGAATGAAATGTGAACTGCGAATTATCTGTTGAAGTTGAATGTGGAAAAAGAAAAAAGAAATTAAAGTGTATCCCGTGGAGTAAGTAGGTGTAAATATATTAGTCAACTGACAATCTTAATTCTGTATTCTCGATTCAGACACCTCAAATTTGAAAGACTTACGAATAAAAACTTAATAAATTATACTACAATTAGTTCCTTAAATCAATGTTATAGGAAATGAAATCTAATCAAAGATGAACAAAACTGCATTCGCCCGTTCTGCCAAATAATTATTTTAGTCATTTGAGTTCGCGTTGAAATGTTGGAACTATAAAATAATAAGTAGACTGAAAAGAGGCAAAACGTTCTGATAATATACCTAAAATAAAATACAGTTTTACTGACTTTCCTTCGAACAATTTGGCATGAAATGCAATTTGCTTTAAGATTCGAGAACCAACAAAAACTTCGAACCACCGAATTATTCAGAAGTTTAGTTCTTCATTCACTCGTACGCTCAGAGCATAAAAATTCAAAAGTCCATCGTATATTCGTATTCATATAAAGTTTTTACACTTAATAGGCCCAAGTTCACGTCATATTATATTTGATGCCTAGCTAAATTACATTGCGCACAAAAACTAATGAACCATATACGGTCGAATACGCTTCAAGCTGACCAAACCCTAAAATAAGTTTAGCCTATTGAAGAGAAATAAGCAAAGTTTCTAGAAACTAGCCCAAGGTTGCTAAGTTGTAATTATACGCGATCGTTTTACAAATAGAAAATCCAAACGATGAAATTTGGTACTCGAAGCTTCGTAACAAGGGCACTCCACTCCCATCCTATACAACGAAAAGAGTAACGTACAGGCCTACTATGGTTATCAAATACAATGGAGAAAAAAAAATCGCACGTTGTTAATTAACTTCCAAAAAACTTCCTCAACTTACAATTTACAAGCTGACGTTTTGATTACCGTTTATATAGTGAATATATATATATATATATGTATATAGGCCGACACCAAATCGAGTTCCATATATGCTGCTGGAATTTGAGGAACTTAAGAAGTTAATACATATTCGTATAGGCCTACTTCAGAGTAAAATGAAGGTGAAACAGTTAACATCAGATATACGTACGTTGTGGTAATAGTTCACGGTTGTATCGGTTAGGCTGTAGTTTTGTGGGAAATCTGTTAGGCCTATTGGCATTGAGGTATTTTTGTCGGTTAAAAAAAAGACAATTACCTATATACTTCGTAATAGTAAGTTATTTTCATTCTAGACCTAGGCCTACATATATATCAAATACAAGGTGTCGCTTAGTTCACCGCAACTGCCCACAAAGCATTTCACTCCTTTGTGCCCTCGTCGATATTATAAGGTCATCATTATAATACACATAGGTGCGCTTATTTTGACACTAATTTTGCCGAAAAACGTCGTAAAAGTTTTGAAAAAACTTATAATTTATTCTATTTTTTATAATTACACACAAAATAGAGCTCTGACTGAGTGACTCACTCCCTCACTCACTTATTAACATTCAGCCAAAACCGCTAAACCTATTGACCAGAAATTTTGAAGGTATAGGTACTCCTAACATGTTGAAGGTTCACACTGTACTATAGAGTTTTCTGAAATTCCATCCCAAAGGAAGTCAAATGAGGTCAAATATATTTTCACGTATTTTTCAATACCTTTAATGCTCGATAAGACATTGAACTTGTTTTTATTTTATGAGACGATTCGACTAATTGTCTAAAATTCCTTTTGTTTTTATTTTGCGAAATTCTATCGCTAAGTTGGTCAAATGGGGTCAAATAGATTTCTACGTATTTCTCAATATCTTTTAGGCTCAACAAGATCGCTATTGTACCGGTTTTTATTTTAAAAAGTCATAAGACTAATTGTCCGAAAATCATTTTTTGGATTTTGCGAAATCGCGCCCCTAATGCGATCAATTGGGGTCAAATGGCTCTTTAGGTCCGATAAGATACTGAATTGGTTTTTCTTTTAAATGGTCATTGGACTAGTTGTCTAAAATAATTTTTTGTATTTTTCCGAATTTAACCCCAAACCTAAAGGTGTCAAATGGGGTCAATTGTGTTCTTCACATATTTCTCAAAGCTATATTGAGGGGCATTCGAAAACGCTCATGCTCCATTTATTTATTTATTTTTATTGTATTTTCCAAAGGAAAATACAACTAACTATTGCATTCAGTGCAATGTCGGAACCTGGAGGCGTGACCTGGGGGCGGGACCTGTGGAAAAGCACCGATCCTGAGTCGTGGATCATGAGTATAAAAGTCACTCAAATTCTTCTGCACACAATATATATGTATATATAAATTATATTTCTACTTTTTGCTAATTTTGGCACTTTTTAGAAATCTGTGGAGCCTTCGACGTTTGACCTATGGCAATGAAAATTAGGCTGACGTTAGATGCTTTTATGAACTACACATTTGTGTTAAAATTTTTGAAATTCATTCGCTAATTTAGGAGGGAAGGGTTCTCAAATTTTAGCAAAACCACCATGTTGTCATTACAATAACTCCTGTAAATTTGAAGATTTTGGCTTGAAATATTTATGGAAGTTGAAAACTATTAGGGACTAGGAATCGGTCAACTTGTTTCCGAATGGTAGCCATTACAAAATTTGACACTTTTGGAAAATACGCACTGCGGTTGATCCACGGTAATAAAAGGGTGACTTTTTCGGTTATAATTATGTAGGCATTACATAAAATTTTTATAAAATTTGAAATATTTTCTGGGGAAACTCTCGAATAAATAAAATAGGTACCTACTCTTTTTTTTGGCACTTAGCAAAGATTGATTCTTTTAAAATATTTCAAATTTTTTTTAGGATTCCGCTATTATTTGATGTTAAAAAATTTTCAAGGCAGGTAGATACTATATGAAACTTCTAAATATATAGGTAGACATAGTATTACTAAGCATGAGGAAAATTGGCTTTTAAAATACCAGTTAACGAAGGCCAGTAAGTGAAAGTCAATTTTCTGATCAGAGTAGAAAAAATCTGCCGTAAAATAAAAAATCGTAATTTTTATGACGTGAATTTGACAATTTTCAAGTGGATTCGGAAGGATTTTATTTCGCATATTTAAGAATCTTGAAATAGTCTTTGTACATAAGTGGTCTTTTTTTTTACATTATTAACGAGCAAAGGTCTAATGGTCTTGCACTTCCTATAAACTCAGATCAAGACCATGACTTGACAATGCTAGATATGACCAAGGCTATCAAACTACTGCGGATATCGATGCAAGTTCAAGACAAGAACCAAGTCTACCGTCGGCATGAATTTGCTTCGACTCTTGTTGCTGTTCTTTTTAATCACTATTTTACGGACTATAGATAGCATGGTCTCAAGCTGCAGGCCTACTATGATGGGATACTGCCAAACCCTATTTTCTTTCATATTTATCACTAATCAAAAGTTTAAAAATATTAAGTTTAAACGAAAATATACAGAAGAAAAAGAATTTTACCCTTCTCAGATCTATAAAGACTGATTGTTGTACTGAAGGTAAGTAACGAAACAACGTATTGAAGCGGGGGGGGGAAATACCATAAATACAGTAATAACACTTTCATTACTCATTAATTAAACGCCCAAATTGCGACACTCGAGTACCTATACGCGGGAAAATTAATAAAGGGGGAAAAAACAAGAGGAGTCGGCAACTTTTTGAATGAAACTTCATTTCAGTAGACTCATAAAAATGAAAAATTTTTCGAACAGGTAGGGCTATTAATTCCAGAACATAAAAAAACTATTATCAAAAATAATCACACAATTAAAATAGTCTAATTAATTAAATTTGCGTCATTTTCAAGGATACCTTTACGGGCGTGTGAGTGTCGAGTATAGGCTGTAGTTATTTAAAAATTTCACATTAATTACTTCGAGCATTACGTTCGAAAAAAGTGGATGAAAATGTAACTACTTCCGTGTGCGCATTTAATTAAAAGCAAAAAAAAAAATTCTCCTTCCCTTTCTGGGTTTAGATCGGTAGGTTGATAGTTACTTTTTTTCCTACCTTTTTTTTCTTTCTTCCTTTACGAACCCCTGGCCTTACGTTCTTTATTTTCCCAAATGATAAAAGGAGCTACACCACGTCTTTAAGCTTGGTAAAACGTGTTTTTTTTCTATTTTACATTATCGTCTGCAGGATAGAAATGAATATTATAGTCCTAACGTATTTTCAGCGAAGAAAAAAAAAATGAAGCCAAGAGAAAGAAAACGACTAAGGTAATGTCACTTTCATGGAAAGAAAAACAGGGGAGAGAGAAAATGGTATACGTAGAAAAAAAAGAAAGGGAAAAAGACTTGCAGCAAGCCTCGTTAGAAAAAGTAGGTTTTCAAGAGAAAAGAAATAAGAATTTTGATGGTCACATTAATTGCTTGTAAGTTCATACGCGTAAATGGTATGTTATGATGAATGAAATTTATTAGCTGTTGACGAAATATTAAACAATGTGAAATTTAAAAGCATTATTTCTTGAAATGAAAAATTAATTAAGTAATAAAGTATGGTAAATAATCATATAATTTAAAATAAAATCAAAGAAATATAATAAAGTTATAAAATAAAATAAAAAGAAAATATGAACATATAGATAATTTTTATAAAAAGGAAAGTTCATGTAAATCTGAAGAAAAAAACAGGAAAAAAAAAAAGCTCTACCGGAAGAACCGCCTGAACGATCTGGACAAAAATTGGTAGCATGCTATAATAAATTATAATAAATACTTTCTATTCAATTTCCTATATGTGGTTACAAAATTGCACATTTTATGACCAATATATAAATGAAAATAGCGATACCGGAGTACCGTCCGGCCATTCCTTGTCACAATTGGTGGAGTAGTACAATAAGTTATGATAAATATTTATTTCGAATTTCGTGGCTAAGATGCAAAACTGAGTATTTTAGAGCCAAAATAAAAACAAAAATGGTGGTACTGGAAGTACCATCAGGCCGATCCGTACAAAAATTAATAGGTTTGGTCCTTAGCTTAGTACAAATTTTCGTACGAAATTTAGTGATTGTTGGACAAAAACTGCAACCTGTACCATGGGAACAAGAAACTGACATACATATATATATATATATATTTGAGTGATTGGTGCCAAAATTTTCTTGAGTTCATGAAACGAAAAATGTACCCATTCCCAATCCTGGGGGCTAATACCGCACCAAACGTAATAAGTAGATTTTCTAAAGAAAACCTACTCAAAAAGAATTTAAAAAAAACATATATTTGTAGGTAAGAAGAAATTCGTTAAATAAAAACGTGGACCACGGTTGAGTTTCCGTATTCTTTTGTTTGAAAATTTATGGTTTTTCACAGCTTGATAAAATTATTTTTCTTTAAACCAAAAACGCAACCGAGTATATATCCCTTGATTTATTCGGGATCGATTTTTAAGGGACAGAACAAAGATATGTGAAGATTTAAAAGCTGCATATATTTTCTTAGAATATTTAATAGGACTGATCTAATTCGCCTAAAAAATGACTATGTAGACCGCAGAAACGGACAATATTTGGATTATAAATCTTACTCATAAAATCTGAATGGCTGTTGTATTTTCTACTTCCTCCCCCACCCTTCAATCTTTGATCTTTGATCTTTTTGAATGATTCACTTCTAACAAATCAGTTAAAAACAATATTGGTACCAACACATTTTGTAATTACTTACTTTACTATTTGCCAGCTTGTGCTGTCTAGTACCTACTTTCAATAAAAACTGAAAATAACACATTTTTAATAGGTTATAGGTACAACGAATGTTTGTCAGTTATTATTATGATATTGTTGCAGCTTCAATTTAGTGTGAATGAAATATATGTAATAGCATAAAAGAGATCTATTTGAAGGAGATTGGACCACTTTACGTGTTACACCATACACAAAATATTAATACCAAAAATGAATATTAACATCTCCGTAATATTAGTTTGTTATTCACGAACTATTGTGGACCTTAACTGTTGAGAGACTCTATAAAATATTTCAAACACAAAGATTGATTTAAACACTTTTAATAAAATAATAATTTATATGACACAAGTATATTATATAATAATTCAAACACTGATAATCAGGTTGAGTATTGGGATAAGCCCTTAGAATGTACAAAGACTGTTTATTACGAACTGTATGTTAAAACTGTGTACTGTTCACTTTGTAAACAGGATTTATATACCTGTTCAGGGTACATAAATGCACATGGTGAATAGACTAAGTGAAGTAGAGGCTTGTTATTATAGGGATATGCTGATTTGCAAAATAATAGAGGAACCAGCGTATTTAGGTCACTGAGTATTAAGACAGTATACACACATTATCATAATACTCGGTGCGGGTATTTTAAATTGTTTTGGAGGAATAGTAAAGGTATTTTATTTATAGGGCCGAGTACCTGATATACTGGTACTATAATGATGTCAACGAATTTGTTCGTCATATTTGAAAATAAACAAAAATATACGTTACAATATAATTGCGAATAACACTGATTCGGGTGGCGATAAGTACTTAGATGCTTAACAATGAATTGTAATTCTATAAATCTGGGCAAGAAGTTTGTTTAACAAGGAGATACCAAACATGTAAATGATATTGTTGTGAACTGAGCTTAATCGGATCTAACATAAAAGTCTTAACCACTTACCTATAAACTGGATGGATACAACACTGACAAGTGACAAGGCATTAATGCAATGCCAACACAGGAATAATGCACCTGCTATATTGTAAAATGGAGCCAAGGGTGACAAATTAAAAAATTTTTGCGTGGTGGTTAAACACAATTTCGCAAACGAAAATAATTTTCGGATGAATTTTGTTTTTCAGAAAATTCACATATAGCAGTTATGTTCTGGGGGCAGGCAGCAGAATACAACATTTTTGTAATGAAAAATAAAAAAAAATAAAAAAAGTGAGGAAACATCTCAACAAAATGGCCTCATACAGAACCGCTGTATATGTAGGTAAAGCAACTTTAACTAAATATTTTAAATATTTATGGTGGTGCCAAAACTACTCTGAAAAATCAGGGGGTGTTTCAGCCTGCAAGGACTTGGACTTTCTCCGTCACTGAATAGAGAGGTTTAACCCTGAATTGTTGGGCCACATATCTGTTATGCCAGTAT
Organism: Ericerus pela; assembly: GCA_011428145.1. Classification (NCBI taxonomy): domain Eukaryota; kingdom Metazoa; phylum Arthropoda; class Insecta; order Hemiptera; family Coccidae; genus Ericerus; species Ericerus pela. Next base: position 303,320 of record WOFM01000435.1, read on the forward strand.
CATGTTAATGTTGTTATACTAGTGTCGCTTTAGTACTATTTTAGTTCCATGTTAGTGTCATTATCATTTCAGTGTCATGTTACTGCCATATTAGAGCCAACATAACATACTAGTACTATGTTGATGTCATTCTAGCGCCATATTAATACTATATTAGTGCCATTTCAGTATATTACCTAATCAAAAAATATTAGAATTAATTTCTTACCAAACGTTTGTGATGTGCATTGTATGAAAATTACGTATCGTAATGAATTTCTTTATGTTCGCGCCCTGTAGGCTGTAATGAAGATTCGCTGTCAATTAGTGAACAGCTGCGTTTCATGTTATGTTCAGAACATGTTTCCACGTTAATGGAACATCGACAGGCCACAAATGTGACATTCTGTAAACCAGATATTGATGTGGCAGCCAGTGACATGATATTGATACAAGAAAAAATGAAAATGTTGTTCACGTGAAATGAATGCAACGTTGAAGAAACATGGATGTGATCAGGGGCGTAGCCAGGATTTCTTAGAGGGGCTAAATAAATTTTTTTATGAATTTTTTTTATTCGTCACTCCTGAAAATTTAGAAAATTTGAGAATTTTAGGATTTAGGGAGCCCACTGTCGCATATTTATTATTAAAGTTATTTTTAAATTTTAAAAGTGAGAAACAAAATGTAAAAAAAAAATTGAAAATCCCTCCATTTGCCCTTCTGTTGGCTACGTCATTAGATATGACATTCATCGAGTGTTAAAGGACCATACCCTAAAATTAGAACAGTCAAAAGTTCTGTGTGATATTTTATTAATTACGAGTTGATACCTTTCACTTGCTAGTATCTAATAATTGTTTTAACCCCTTTTTTGTATGCCAAAATGAAACTCCATGAAATAAAAAACCGTAACAGATTCGGACAGAGAGAATTATATCCACTTTACCAACCAGTAATAGTCAGACGATGCACGAAGAGAGGGAGATAAGTTATTTTCAATTCTCTTTTTTACTCTTTTTGTTTTGTATCCGTTTACTGTTTTCACAGATAGCAAAAAATTATAACTTTTCTCCCAGGGTGGATACCGAATTTCTTAATGACAATAAATCTTCCTTAGAATAATACAATTTTTTTTAGCAAATGTCATTTAAATCTGTCCAGTGGTTTTGGAGTGACAGTGCTTCCAACCATTTTTTAGACTGTTGTAGTATTTAATAATATGTAAAGATAGAGATAGAGATAAAGATAGAGACATGGGTTTAGACAGAGGGCGGGAGATAAGCATCCCAAATTTCCAAAAAAAAATTTTTAAGAAAAATTCAAGACCACCCTTCTTTTACTTTTTTTACGGGGTGTTCTGTGAAATTTTTATGTGAAACCCCCTAACTAAAATCCTACTTACACCCATGGGTAGAGATTTTATTGGTATTGTAGTGAAAGCAACTGTAATGGCATAAAAACATATTGCTGGTTGGTTGATTTAACACTCTTTATGGGTTACAACTAAAACGAGTATATCAATATCAAACTGAATATTAATACGTCTAAATGTGAATTTTTTTAAATAATTTATTATCCACTCTCATATGGTGGACCTTAACTTTCTGGATTCAGTCTTTAAATAAAATATAACAACATAATTAGTACTTCAAAATGTAATAATTTTGCACATATAGTACTGGTAATTTTACCTAATAATTCATAAAAGAGTTACATGTAGTAATATAATAATTTGAGCGTTTTGGAATTCATGTAATTCTACACAAAATGTGAGTTTATATACATAATTGGGTGTAATAGTGTTCACTGTAATTCGTGTAAAATAGGTATTAGTGTGTGTGTATAATTGATAAGGAATAAGAAAAATATTTTGTTGGAAGAAGAAGAAGAATGTGGTTGAAGAAGAAGAATGAATTGGAAGAAGAAGACTCGTCATAAAGAAGAAAAATAGTCTTATTTGTAAACAATGCATTATTGTTTACATAATTCCACATATTTTCGTTCATTTGTAGGAATATATTTGTCAATAGAATTATAAATGAATAAATCCGTTGCAGTAACATACTTAATGAAGGGTATATTAAACAGTTGAGAACTTTAAAGTTATACCAACTAACATAATTTGGATGTTACATGTCTAAATTGAAGAAATGAAATTGACATAAGAGACAAAATTATCGACTAATGGAGACACTTTTTTGGTGAAAATCAGTTGGAGTGTTGGTTCTGAAGTTTTTCACTCACGGATCTCCTAGCTCAAATACTACTTTACGGACACCTTGATCATTCATAAAATTTGTTAGAATACTTAAAATAAGACAGAATCAATGTCTATTTCAGATTTTGTAACTATTCCTCAAAAATTAAGGATTTGAGAGCCATTAAATAATCTAAAATTAACTTACAATATACTACAAATTATTTACAAAAACTAAGAACTATAAAATAAAATATTTAAAAAGAGAAAACATTTACTTAAAAATGGAAAATAATTTTTTTTTTATACATTATTTCAAACATACTAAGTAATAAAAAATTTTCAATTTTAAATTGTTTCCGTACCGTTGAAATTTAAAGAATTTTATGAATAATAAAAATAAAAGTGTGAAGTACTCAAAATATATACCATAGACTAAAATAGTAGTACTAGCACTTACTTCATCAATTATTATTTCTTGACTAGTCATCACAATTAGAACCTAATAATACTGGGTTGATAAAAAAGTATGAATGCATTTTAAAATATTTTTCTGAGTGATTAAGAAGCTAACGTGATTGTTTCTTATTATACTTCAGTTGAGCTCTTCTGAAGCTATTCTCTACAGAAAACATATTTTCCTTATAGGTTTTTTTTTTTTTTCATTTTTTCACCAAATTTAGTAGACTGCCGGTACATTAAAATTTGCTCTTCATAAAATTCTTTCAACGGAGCAAAATTTAAAAATTCAATCATTCTGTGACTTAATTATGCTTTCCACAATTAATGGTGAAAACATGCTTCTTATTCGTTTTCTGTCTGTTCACCTCTTAAAACCCGTCTCTCTCTCTCTCTCTCTCTCTCTCTCTCTCATTCTTACCCTTTCTCACCTTCTTTCGTTCAGACACACGTACACTGCTTTTCAAAACAAGAACTCGATAATGAGTTAATTACGTCTAACTATCTAGTCTCCAAAGAAATTAGTAATTGAGATCTATTTTGGTGAAGACAATAGGCTATCATAGGTCTACCATTCTGAAATAAACTAGAGGACTATTTGAGTCCCAGGTCAAACTTCCAACAGGAGGTCAATTTTAATAACAGATTTCTTTGACTTTTTCTGAAATTACATATGTTAAAGACGTACCTAATGATGAAAAAATAAATTGAGCAGGTGACAATTTATTGATTACGAGCTGTCTACGAGAAAGAATTAATTCGAATAAAAGGTGCAAACATAGCTAGTGAACGACGAGCAGTTGGTCTCTTTTTCTCTATATGCCTGAATAGTACTGCAGAATTCATGCAATCTTTCGAGAAGTCGTTCCACTTTATTTGTTGAAAAATTACGCAGGTGGAGAAAGAAGTGAAAGGTTGCGCAAAATTCAGGTATCTAAACATTATTTTATACGGGATAATAATGCGATTCCATATTCTGAATTTGTAAAGGCAATATACCGTGTAATTGAATCAAACTAGATAAAATATAATAAAAACTTTAGCGCAATAAGCCTCGCTAGAAAAGGTGGGTTTTCGAGAAAAAAGAATTATGAATTTTGATGGATACACCAATTGTCTATAAGTTCATATGCGTATATCGCATTGTATGATGTATGAAATTTGTTAGCTGCTTACAAAATATTAGACAATGTGAAATTTAAAAGCATCAGTTATTGAAAATATGAAAAATTAGTCGAGTGATAAAGTATGGTAAATAATCATATAATTTAAAATAAAATCAAAGAAATACAATAAAATTTAAAAAAAACATGAACACGTGGATAAATTTTATAAAAAGGAAAGTTCATATAAATTAGAAGAAAAACACAGTAAAAAAAAGCTTAACCGGAAGTACCGTCTGAACGATACTCGCCAAAATTGATAGCGTACTACAGGAAGTTCTAATGAGTAGGTATTTATTCTGAACTTCGTGGCTATCGGTGCAGAACTGAGCATTTTATAAACAAAATAAAAACAAAAATGGTGATACCTGAAGTACCGTCAGGTCAATCCACACCAAAATCAATAGGTTTGGTCCTTGGCATGGTAAAAATGTTTGTATCAAATGTTTTGATTATGGGACAAACATTGTGACCTGTAACATGGGAACAAGACGGAAATTTTATATATTAATACCAAAATGGACATCAATATCTCTGTAATATTAAAATAACTAAATAACTTATTAACCACAACTTGTATGGTGGACCTTAACTTTCTAGATTCAGTCTTTAGATAAAGTAATAAAACACTAATAGTAAATCAGATTATAATAAAAAAATATTTTGTACAAACACAGTGTGGGGATAATACTTGTGTGAGGTTTTAGGGGCACGCACCCCTTGATAACTGTTGCCACCCAAAGGCTGGCATATATTCGTCTCTATGATGTAAAACCATTTAACACACGTACATTTGTATGTTCATACCTGTACGTATGTACCGATAAGATACATTATACGGGCCATGATCAATTACCTGATAAGGATCTTGGTATGTCACGGACCAGTAGCAAATGCACTGTGTCATTTCTTATCACCTAACAAGGGCAAGAAATGACGTAATCTATGACATATTGCCATACGTATATGTACATATGTGTGTCTGTGTGCGTGTGCCAAATTCAGTATATAAGCTCACAAAACTGGCTACAAAATTGCCAGTGCTTGCCTTGGATTTGGCTCTCCCATACTTACAATGTATGAAGTGGCAGAAGACGCAAAGCTGTAGATTACCTTCTATATGTGAATATCTCTCGCAACAAGGTATTCCACACACGATACAAGTAAAATTTAGAGAACAGTGACACACTGACTCAATGGTAAAATGAGAGAGCTCTACTAGAGAATAATATTCTACGAGAGATTAAAACAAAGTACAATTATTCTATTGGAAAAATGAGTTTATATACACTTTCAGGGATATGTATTTTTCATTGTATTTTAGTGTGAGTGTGAAAGAGGGATTAATTAATTAAAAGGAATTTGTTGTTCGAATATATCCGAGGGACCTGTGTTTACATGTTTTTAGAAGTATAGGGACAAAGTAACAGTAAAATATTTACAGAGACAATTGTCTTATAATACAGGGAATATTTTTGTATATGAATATGTTTGTCTATTATTATTTTAGACGAATATATACGTTACAATGAGTTTTTTTAATTAATAAAAAAGAAGAGAATAAGTAATAAAGCATTACTTTCATTCTTAAAAGTTATGTCTGGTGTAGGTACAAACTCAATACCTAGCTTATTTTCCAGCACATTTCAATTCATTATTTTTCCAGGAAATGAATTTATCAAGTACTTCATTGCAGGCCTGTGAGTATGGGCAAAGCACCCATCATGTTGCTTCCAAATTTCACAGTCCCCCAATGATATTCCAAACAAGGATTCCAGTACAAATCCCTAAACATTCAATAAGCAAGTTTAAAAGCAATTTGTTGCCTTATCAGATAGTGAACCAGTTCATACTTTGTTGCTGGCACTATATTTTCCTGGTGCGTCAAATAATGACTCCCTGCATCATTAATATGGAAAACATTATCGATACAATTATTAATACAATATTGATATTTTTAAAAATTAACACAAATTTCAAAAAAATGCAACAATGAAAATTTTTTATAAAACTAAAAATAAAATAGTGAAAGAATGGGGTGGGAGTGGGGAGGTTATCTGAATTTTGTTTTCTTATTAATTTTCTCATTTATCACCTGGTTTTTTCATGTTTTTACCCCCTCAACATTACTTTCACTTGTTTGAAAAAGTATAGGGCCTAACCAGCGTGGAAAGGAAATTTCTCATTTGTGTGAAGTTTGCAATACTCACTGTCAACTTTCTGTCAATAGAGGGAGCAAAACAAGTATTTGCTCCCACCACAAAAATGTTCAACTCCTCCTTCCAACCAATCAGATGCCTTTCTTAATGAATTGCAAAAAATAACATTCACTACTCAAGCGCAAGGTGAGCAATCCTCAATGAGTTACTATTAGTGATGTTAAAATTCTTAAATTTTTGATATCAATATTATCGATATTTTTTCAAGGAAATATAAATATTATAGATATTATATTGATATTTTAATATCACTGGTTAGGCTAGTAGAGAGTTAATTTCTGATAAATACAATTACATTTTACTGTGAAATTGGGATTTCATTCAATTTCAAAACAAATTCTCCCAACATTCACATATTCAAAGATGGCTGTGAAATACCTTGTTGTGAGCAGGATTATCATATAGAAGGTAATCAACAGTTTTGCATGTTCTACTACATCATACACCAATGTATAGGAGAGCTAAAACCTAGGCAAACACTGGCAATTTTTTAGCCAGTTTTGTAAGTATATTTAGGAAAATTGGCACATGCACACAGACACACATATGTACATATATATATGAAAATTATGTCATCATAATACATCGGTACCTATTCCGTACAGTGGTAAGAAATAACACAGCGTGTTTGGTACCAGGCTGTGACATTATCGAGATCTTTATCAAGCAATTTGTCACAGTTTAAACAATGTATCTTACCTATATGTAAGTACAGGTAAGAACATACAAACATATGTGTGTTAATTTGTTTAACAGCATAGAGACAAATATAAGCCAGCCTTTCAGTGGAGACTGTTGTTGAAGGGTATGAGCCCCTATACATCATACGAGTATTGTCCCCACAATGGCTCTGAAACATTCAATAATTTGCATTATTCTATGGATGAAATAAATACAAATAAGAAGTAGTCTTGTAATAATAATTCAAATAACAAAAAGGAAAGTAAAACAATAACCTACCTGTTAAAAAGTTTGTATGTATTCATTTTGTATGTATTCATTTTGTATATCCTAAATTAATTCATTCGCAATTTGTAAAACTGTAATAAATTTATTGAGGAAAAAAATTAATATTGATATTTAAAATTCATATCAATATTTTTGGTATTTGATCCATATCAATATTTTAGCATCACTAGTTATAATTTGGGACAGAAGCTACAGACGAGTGTTGTAAATCGTAACTCGTTGAGGATCCTTCACTTTGCACTAGTGAAATATACTATTTGTTTACTACTGGCACCAACTTCTTATTAGGTTGATTAGGTTATTTGCCTGAGAAAAGTAGGGGAACATTCAGAGTTGGAGAACATTCGTTTAAGAGTTGTACATTTCGATGACAATCATAGATAGTGGATAAATTACATTTACTGATCTGTTCAAAAACGGGTTGGTGGTGATCTGGTAGTCAGTAGAGGAGACGTTGTTTGCAGGTAACTTTATGGCTCCTTATTGGTTGTGCGTATGCGCATGAACTTGTCTTCTTTCCATTTAGTTTGTTATAAAACATGAAATTTAAATCCCACTGTGATAATTATAAACGTGAATGAATCAGTCGTTGAATACACAAGAATTGAAAGGAATTTGTCGACAAATTCATGTCTATAAACCCACAAGAATCAAGGGGAATTCAGGTATATTTAACTGCCTTAATTTGTCGACGAATTAATGCCAATAAATGCAAACAAATCGAATAAAATTCAACGACGAATTCTATTCGATTTGTGTGCATTTAATAACATTGATTTGTCGATGAATTAAGGCTCTTAAATGCACACAAATTCCCTTTGATCCTTTGATTCGTGTGAGTTTAATAACATTAATTCGTTGACAAATTATGGGCATTAAATGCACACGAATTAATGCTATTAAAAGCATATAAATTCCCTTTGATTCATTTGTGTTTAAGAACATTAATTTGCCGATAAATCGAAGGGAATTCATTGACAAATCAGTCATTGAATACACAGGAATTGAAAAGAATTTGTCGATGAATTCATGTCTATAAACGAACAAGAATCAAGGGGAATTCAGGTATATTTAATGGCCTTAATTCGACGAATTAATGCCGATAAATGCAAACAAATCGAATAGTATTCAACGACGAATTCTATTCAATTTGTCAACAAATTAATATCTATAAACACACATAGAACAAAGGGGATTTGGGTGTATTTAACGGCCTTAATTCGTCGACAAATTCCCTTTGATTTGTCGACAAATTAATACCAATAAACACAAATCGAAGAGAATTCATCGACAAATTCCCTTCCATTAATCGAAATATCAAAAAATAAACTAACCAATATTATGGAAAGAAGACAAGTTCAGGCGCATGTGCACAACCAACAAGGAGCTATAAAGTTACCTGCGAACAACGTCTCCTGTCAGTAGTGAGTTTAAATTCACTTTCAAATCACATGTGGGAAAATCAAAAATGGACTAAACTGAACACATTGCCATTTATGGTTGTAATGTGACGGTAACTTAATTCCAACAGTTATAAAGCCAAGAACATAACTACCACACCCCACTGACCCCTAAAATATAATTTAATTTTTATTAATGAGACTAAATAATTTTGTATTTTAATATTTGTGAATTTATTACATATAAGTGATTGAGAACATTTTAGATGATCAAGCACATATTTTCTTTTCAGAAAATCCTCCTACCTATGGGAAATTTGTGGCAAACAAGTTTAGGAAATTCACTTGAGTAAATACTAAACCAGTTTTGTTCTAGATTTACTACTGAATAGTTCAACTTTCGAGGTACTAACTCTTGAGGACTTTTAATATTTTTTATCCAAAAAAAGTAGTCTAGGAAGTGAAAATAAAAACCTGTTTAAAATTATTAGAAAAGTTTTGCATTAGTTTTGCAAAAATTTAACTTTATTTTCTCCTCACACGTGAAAATATTGTAAATTAACTCGGCAAGAAGTTTGTTTTGCATTTCCCTTACCAATAACAAGGAAAACTTGAAAATGCTTGACATTTCTGCTTTCGAATTTACCATATGTCAAAATTTGAGGTTATGTGTCAAATTCTCGTCACTTTTTCTCTTTTTTTCGTGTTGAGGCGATGGTGTAGTTCAACTGAAACTTTTCCATCAAAGCCAAAGAAGAACTTTGTATAAAAATAAAAATAATAATCACAATATTATAACATCTTCCATCAAGGTTGACTAATGTTTTATTTTTATTTTAGAATTTCCTCGCTTTACTCTATTATTACAGCAATTTCTGTCCATGAATATAACAACGAACAGAAACACTCCGAAAGCTTTACGTTAAAAAGGAGAGAGAGTGAGAGAGAGAGAGAGATGGAGAGCAAAAAAACAAAAACGTGTGGCATTGATACGATCCCCGAAAGCAAAATCATTCGTCGGTACCACATTGTGAAGAAAATTTTCAAAACACGCGAGGAAAATTTTCATATTTCTTCACGTTCCTGCGTCATAGTTTACACCTTTCGCAAGGTCGCAACCACAGGTAGTAACATTGTTCGAAGGCTTAATAACCATCCATCTCCGGACCATTTTTATGTAAATAACCAAAAAAAAAAAAAAAAATGAATAGACGAGATAAAAGAAGAGAGAAAGAGAGAAAAAAACCTCAACAAGAAAAAAAAAGATGAAAATTATAAGGAAAAATAAGAAAGAAACAAACAAAAACAAAAAAAAAAGGAAAAAAGTATTTTTGCAATTAGCTGCCTATTTTCGTCCATGTAACAAGACCTTGCGTTATCACCGCACGTTTTACGTAACCCCCTCCCCCAAATCCACCGTTCCACATCTTGACGACGTTAGGCATGGAAAAAAAAAACAAAAACATAATACTGTATAGATACTTAATATATGTATAATGTGGGTATATAGATATACGGAATGTACGAACAGAAAGAGAGAGGGAGCGAGAGAGAGAGTTAGTGAGTGTAAGAGGGAATTTAAGAGGGTAAGAGAGAGAGAGATAGTGAGAGAGTGACAGAGAGTGTACGAGAGAGAGAGAGAAAATGGGCAGACGCGGAAGTTGAATAACAAAAGAGGTAAGTTGCGGCGCAACAGGCGGTGATACATTTCGAATAACAGATCAAGGTCAAGTCCAAGGTTAAATTGACGCACAACTTTTTGTGTTTTTTTTTTTTTATCCAAACGTAGACGTTGCGGCGATGACACGCCCGCATCCAGTCTTTACGTTTGTATTTTTTTTTTTTTTTTGTGAAATGGACATAGGCGAAGTATATCGCTTCTTACAGAAGTTCACGAACGATCTAGGTTTTAATTACCATTTACATGCATGCTGATATACGATATGATGTGTGCCTACACAACATGATGGTAACACACAAAAGTTGGGAAATTACAATTGCTGCGCTACTATAATCTGGTGTCCGTACAATGTTCTCAACGTTGAATCGTTTTAAGCCTTTTTTCGCCCTATTAGCATTTAAGGATTAACAGATGCAAAATAGGGCGAAGAAATCATGAAATACCAAATAGATCAGCATCGTGTAACTGAGGAAGGAAAATTGCTATTGAGCTTTTTCTGCAAGTATGGTCTATCATGGATCCTGCGCGCCTGGTGGGCGTAAAGGGAACTCGCTTACTGAAGAAGTGTAGGTAGGCGAGTGACTGGGTTGAGGAGGTTGCCGTAGTCATTACGGATCTAGTGTGTGAGATAGGTGTGTCACGAAGTATATTTTCTTGTCCCTTGGACATTAAACACACATTAATTGTAAGTGCCAACAGCTGTAGTGTCTCTGCCACTACATGCTAGCAAGAGCATCTGGGTTTTCTCAGTGAAACAGATTCTTTTTCAAGCATCTGCTTCAAATAAAGAAACTCTGAAGTTAAAAATACGGATATTTTTAATTTCGTTTCGATGTTGAATGAAAACTGACTCTAAAAAGAGTCAGTTCTCACTGTTACAAATGCTTCTAGTGGCAATCTAAGTCAATCTCTGTAATGGAAATTGACTTTACGGCACTTAGAGTTTGAAGTTGATTTTGACCTCAAATGCCTATATTATTGCACTTGAAACTGATGGTGCCTTAAAGCACAAAAAAGCATATATTATTTGTACTCAAAACTGATGGTGGCTTTGAGCGCATAAGTGTATGCCATCTAATATTTTTTTTACAAATCTTTTAGGAACAAGTGAATCTTGGAAGATTCACAATGGACACTGCCCCCAGTATTGTGGGTGGGAACACCCACAATCTCTTGCGTGCCTGGCATGTGTAAAGGAAACTCGCCGTCTGAAGAAATGTAGGTAGGCAAATGACTGGGCTGAGGAGGTTGCTGTATTCATTACGGATCTAGTGTGCGAGATAGTTGTGTGACGATGTATATTTTCTTGTCCCTTGGACGTTAAACACACATTAATTATAAGTGCCAACAACAGTAGTGTCTCTGCCAATACACGATCTAGCATAAGGCTTTTGTTTGAACACCGATACAAGACTGCTGTTCAAATTGAAGCCACTTGGTCGTGGTCTTGTATTTTTGTTTTATTTTTTGTAAGATGGCTACAAACAGCAACACAACATCCAGGCCAAAGTGAAGACCAAAAACAAAAACTTGGAAAAATCTAATATTTTTCTGCAAGATCAGAATGAATGACGACAATTTGCGATGTTTGCAACATGAGCAGTAGAAACAAAATATTTTGTTTTTGCTGTTTGAAGTTGACAGCAAATCTACACCAGTTTGAAGGTGCTGTTGTTGCTTGATTTTTGTTATGTAGGTGAAGCATCTAAGTCATTCACATTGTGCTTGAGTTGCAAATGATATTTTTTGCATCACACGCACTTGTGCAGTTAGCAAAGTAGTGTGATTGGTTTTTGAGAAGAGCCAAACACTTTCAATATTCGGAGTACATACATGTTTTGTTCGCTGGTTGGAAATTTTGTACTTTGGGCATTGAAAATAAAGAAGTAAATGAGTATTTTGCAGCATTTGAAGCAAAAAATCCTTTAAATTAAATGATCTGCATTATTTAATTTTACATTATAGTAGAAATTAGCTACAATCTTTGAGAATATATATATGATGGAGAGGACACATGGGCACTTTTGGTGTCCTACCTATAAAAAGCACTTCTACAAACCCGTGTACTTCCAACTGAATATTTGATTAGAGGAAAATCTCGCAACATGCATTTTTTTATAAACACTGGCGTACAAAGTACCTCACTTTTATACCAATTTTCAATTCTGATTGGTTTGGGTGTTCAGTCTGGGGTACTTCGTATGCCAGCATGTGGCATCTATAGTCTGTACACTCAACCCCATGTTGAAACTGCTCTGTGTCATCTCCATCATATATTGTTGTGTGTAGCAAATCATTTACGTTTAAAATAGTCTGATTTGTACTTATACTTTTATCTGTGATCGTAATATCATGTCTCATATTCTCATGTCATCGAGTCACACAATTATGTTTATCTGTGTTATAATGTTTTTATTCATTCGATTATACATGGTTGTTGAGCTTAAGTGAATATATAATTGCTCTGAAATTTGTTCTAGTCATTTGTGTTAATTCAAGTATTTTAATATTTAAAATGTAATGGTTACGAGATCAAGTTTACTAATCAAAATGTTGTAGCGTTTCACTTTCATCAAGTGTTGGTGTTTTAATTTGGTTCTGGTTCTCAATTTGCAATATATATATATCCTCGAAGACTACAATGAATTCCCAGAGACTGCAAAATTTGTTCGTTGTAGCCGAAGTTTGTTGTAACTGAGTTGTAATGGATATGTGGGCCTATGAAATAATGATAGTTGCAAATTGATCGGTATCAATCCCCAACAATACATATAAAGACATTAATTTTTAATCTCACTGACCATTAAAATGCAAATTTTATACACTGATTAAATCACAAATAATAATTTGTAGAAGCACAAAAATGACAGCTGAAAGAATGTTTGGATTGAATGGAAAAAGTGGTTTGTTGAACAAAAGAAATTAAGAAAGTACTGGGGAATGAATTGTTGTAGCTGGTTTTTTGGCTTCACTTGGCATCAAAATCTGTTTGTTGTAGCCAAAAGTTTGTAGTAACTTGATGTGTTATAGCCAATTTTCCTTAACACAAAAGTAAATGGAGTTTGCCTTTATGTGGTATCCTATGCATATATAAAAGCCTCTTTTGTAAAGCTATCACTTGACCGTAGTTACAGATATATTTGGCTATGCACATATTTCAGTTTCAGTTTAACTCAAAACCATTTTTCCTTCATTTAGCACCTGATTAATTGATAATTTGAATACATTTATGGTTCATCAAGTTCATATAGGTTTGGCTATGCGTATATTTCAGTTTCAGTCTGTATCTAAATTGTTTTGTAAATTATTAGCGTGTAGCAGCATTGGGTACTCTCTAATATGATAATATTTACTGGTGTTAGTGATTTTTTTAGATTTTGGAAGGACATGAATAGTAAGTTTGATTTAGCTCTTAACAATGATAAAAATCTAGTTAGAAAGAACAAAATTATACCCAGCACCAAGATGAAGACTACCATAGTCTTGATCTTAGTCTTACTTATACTTATCACTTAATATCTTCGTTTAATGGAGTGTCTGAGCAGATACCACCAAGTTCTTAACATTCTGTCAGGCTTGCATAGCATATGAGGATCTTGACAGTTGAAATCAAAATCATATTGGAAAAGAAGATGTAACAACACGTATGGAGGAGCCAGTGTCATTCAGTTTTGTAGGATTTGGCTCTACATCTAGGAGATCTGTGTTCAACCAGAACCATATACTTTTATAACACAATAAAAGAGACCTACTTTGAGTCACTGTTTACCTACAGCAATGATGCTGAGTAGGAACTAGTAGTCTCAATCAAAAATAGATCATTAAAAGACCAATCTTGATGGAAGGTTCAAAAAATCAATCAAATCCAAATTTTTTGTTATTGAGGATCAAAAAGATCAATCTTGTAAAACTGCAATTATCCATCATTTGTTTTACCATAGATTTGACCTTATTTTTATACACTTTTAGTGCTACATTAACTAATTTTTTGCAATATGCATTGTGTAGTGAGTCTGAAAACACTTTTTCCTTTGTCATAATTTATAGAAATTACCTTATTTATTCAAGTGCTGCATCTGCAAGTGACAGTTGTATAATCAAAAATTTAGTACCCAAGTACAAAATTTTTGATGGGTCTCCTACCCTAATAAAGGAAAAAAATTAATTGAACTCCAACATGATGATGGTGCCCCCAACTGAAGTGCAATAGCGCTCTTTGCAACGCAATTATAACACCCTAGTAAGTGATAACAATCAACAATAAGAAACTAAATGGCCTGGTTAAAAAAAAAAAAAAGGTATTGATTGATCTGCGAGAATTTGTAGTTAATCAATCACAATTTTCCAAATATCAATTAAACTTCTTGGTCCAATCGTAATAAATTTTTATGTTTATTGTACAGGAGTTTTTATAAAACTATGTTCCTGGCAAAAATTGTACACTTTTACTATAAAGATTAATGTAATTAAAGTCTAATTCACACTAGGCTATTTTTCATGCTATTAGCCAGTTACTTGGGATACTATCCTGTTGACAGTTAAAATTAGCCACGTGTGAATCAGGCTTTAAACATAGAAAATGAGATTTGGATATACCATTACAACCCAAATATAAATAAAACCTACCTGGCGTAACATTTAGATGCTCAGCCATGCAACTGAAAGTTTCCTATAGCAAAACTAGCAGCCATCAATATTCTGTAGTTTGTTATGGGGCAATAAAATGGTTGTTGCCTTGGTGGAACTGATTTCAGCCAAAGACAATTTGGGTGATAATTGAAATGAATAATTTTAATTATCTCAAAATGAGAAATTTTATAAATAAAATTTACAAATCATGTAGGTACATGAAAAAATATTAAAAAAAAGATTAAATTACACCATTAACTTTGTCACTTTAAAATAACCAAAAAATTAGTTTTCGACTCATGAAATTAATCATGGAAAAATATTTAGGAATCTGATTTCCAATATTTGAAAACTATTCACTCCTCTGATCCAAGATCAGAAGTGATTTTAACGTCAAAATGGATTTTCAAAGTCAACTAATATTTGGGAAGTTTTGTCAAGTTAAGTGTGGTGGATTCCTATAATGGAGTAAGTGAGGCTGTCAAAAGCCTGATTCAATAGAAGT
Source organism: Ericerus pela (assembly GCA_011428145.1). Taxonomy (NCBI): domain Eukaryota; kingdom Metazoa; phylum Arthropoda; class Insecta; order Hemiptera; family Coccidae; genus Ericerus; species Ericerus pela. The sequence goes on from WOFM01000435.1 coordinate 318,524, forward strand.
ATATTCACAATTTTTGGTGCATTTGGGGCAAATATCGAGTAGAAGCATCTCATAGGATGTCAGTGAATACATGTACTTCTAGGAAAATTACAGTGAGAACAAGAAAGAATGTATTTGATATTTGAACATATTCAAATTTTAACTAACTTTTTATACACTGTTTTCTATGTTTACCAATATTTGTATTATTTTGAAGATATAGTAAAAACTTGGGAAAATAGAGGGAGTTCTACTTAGTCCAGTAGTCGAAAGTGAATGTCTAAAAGTGTCAACTCTGACAGGTTGTAAGTATCCATTTTATTGCTCTCGATAAGCCAAATATGGAATACCTTATTGTGAGAGATATTCACACATCGAAGGTCTTCAACAGTTTTGCATGTTCTGCCACTTTGTACATCAAAGTACAGGAGAGCCAAATCCAAGGCAAACACTGGCAATTTGGAGCCAGTTTTGTTAGCTTATATAGTGGATTTGGTGCACACACACAGACACACATATGTACATATACGTATGGTATTATGTCATAAGTTACATCATTTCTTGTCTCTGTTTAAGTGATAAGAAATGACGCAACGCATTTGGTGCTGGTCTGTGACATCACCAAGATCATTATCAGGTAATTGATCACATCCCGTATAATGTATCTTTCCTGTATGTACGTACAGGTACAAACATACAAACATTCAAGTGTATATTGGTTTAACGTCTTAGAGACAAATATATGCCAGTCTTTGGGCATTTGGGCAGCGACTGTCATTGAGGGGTGCAAGTCCCTAATACCTCATACGAGTATTGTCCCCACACCGAATATAGGGCGAATTAACGGTAAGATACAAAATGGCAGGTGCCATTAAAGTATGATTGAGAGCTAGGAATGGTTATGCTGGGAAATGTTTTTAGGGGTCTAAAATCCATGCGTAAGTATGTGTATGGTACATAACAACTTGAGTAAACCATTCTCAGGTAACCCTCATAGCCTCACGCAAAAACTGGAATTATATAATCTATAGTACCACATATATTAAACAAATTTAAAAAATATAAATACCACTGAGAAGCTCTTTTATTCCATGAAAAATTTTCGTTTATAGAGAAACCTGATGTCCTGCAGAAATTTCTGTGAAAAAAAATTTAGTTAAAAGTTTTTAATTCAAATGAAAATTGCCTTACTTTTGTTTTTAAACAATTAAAACGTCTCATTTTACTGTATTCGGTTTGCGTTTAAAGTAAAAATTGACTGGAAATAAATTTCATCTCCTTTCAATAGGTGTATTTGGATCACTGTATTCTGCCACTAATACGGCTGGTTTGCTGGAATTACCTATGATTTTCTGATGTGTATAAGGTCTGGTAATCTAAGTGTAAAAAGAAAAAATGTAGATAAAAATATAAAATTTATCAAAAATGACTCGGTATTCGAAAATTTATTTACACTCATTAGCAGTTGCTAAAATAACTTGTAGAATCAGCCCAGCAAGTTTTAACATTTGAATCTTGATAGGTATTTTTCAGTCAACTGATGTAAGATAAAGTGCACGAAGCAGAAAGTAAAACAATCAAACAGCTATAAAGCGTTACGAATAACGAAATTTTCCCTCCAAAATTATCTTTTTCTTTAATTTTCCGGCGAATATAATTCATTCCTCGGTTAAAGCCTCCTAACAATGTGCCTCAGTGTGAATCGCGTCATTTTTTTTTTTAATCCTTTGCTCACATTGTGTAACCTTTCGTTTAAAATTTTCTCGGTAGGTAATTGTCGACGTTATCTGACCGTATATGTGTACCTATCGTGTAGGATGGTGAAGTGTAATACCCCCACAATCCGTCAACGTATTCATAGTCGTTGATGATTTAAAAAGTGGAATCACGGAGCAAATTTTATATTTTTTATAAGTTATTATCAACCTTCAGGAAATAAAATATACACGTATAAAATAAACTTCAAAGCCTATTGTTGCGTTTTTCTTCATCGTCTATCCGCCAAATTGAGGAACTTCTTTTGGAAGCTATTGTTTTTGTTTCCAGACCCCCCGGCTTGACCCCCTCACTATCCTTTTATTTTATTTTTTTCTTTATAAACCATCTCATGCTCGTAGAACAGTCGAAAGAGAAAGGATGCACAAGAAGTATAGCATTCGCTTTCCAAACTCATCATGTCTGGAGACGAAGGAATGAGTGAAAGGGAGCGAGAGAGAGAGAAGAGAGAGAGTGAGAAGAATTGTGTGTGTGAGAGAGAGAGAGTGACAAAGGATACACCGAGGTAGTGTAAAAGAAAGAGAGGGTCTATAGAGTATCTAGTGACAGTAAAATAGGGGATTAGATTTCCTTGCACGTGAAACTCGAGGGTCTCGTATTCGGATCCGTCGCCATTGCACATTTTGAAATATCTGAATTCCAACGACCGTCGAAATGTAATTCGAACGTAGCCCCTGCCCCCGAAACCCTAAATACCGTCTTTTCCTCTTGATGAACATCGTTATGGCCCAGTCTTCGTTGTAGTCGTTTCTACTTTTTTATTTTTTTTCTTTCACTTCTTTTTGATGTCTTTTCGAAGGCTTATTATAGGCCTTATCGACGATGTGTGCACCTTATTGAATTGTACTCATACGTTGCTCGTGAACTTTTATCTATCTTTTTACGGTCCCGCAGTAAAACTGGTAAAAGAAATTCAAATTTTATGTTTAATGTTGGTAAAACAAATTAATGACGTAGTAAAGAACTTCATAATTACCATATTATTATACCAAGTACTCTTGAAATTCTTTTTGTAATATTGACTTCCACTCCCGACATTTTTGTGACATTTCCCACCTTTAATTCAATTTTTAGGGTAACGAAGGGGGAGAACATGGGTGCTTATCCTCTCACCCAGACAAAAAGAACTCTTAACTTCTTCCTGTGTCTCAACTTCCCCCTTTCTTTTCCATTTTCCCATTTTTCTCCCTTCGAGAGGCAGTTACAGGAGGCGCCTAGAGAAGGTAATGACGTTATAATCATTGACTTAGAAGTTTAAGGGGTATAGTGAGAGGTTTAAGGGGCACCTTGTGATGGTCAAGTATGGGCGAGGGAATTGATGGCCACTCGGCGAAGGGCAGTGATAAGGGACGCCTGAATTAGGTAATGACGTCATAATTATGAACTTTTTCTGACAATAATAGTAATATTTCGTTGGCATCAATACTTGATGAAAATCAAACCCTTTCTTCCTATCCATGCCCTTAATCTTCCCTCATCTACGCTCTCCCGAAGGCTGTCAACTCATCTACTCCATTTTATACTTTTCTCATCTTTCACTTCAACTATACTTTAATTGTACAAATACTTTTTTCTCCTTTCCAGTTGCTGAGTTTGAATAGTTACGACTACTGAATGCCATTCTAAAGCCCAATAAATTAAAGAACAAAAAAAAAATAGCGTGTAAACCAAGCGAAAAGAAACTGTATAATGGCAAAAAAAAAAAGAAAAAAGAAGTTTGAGGGAAAGGGAAACTGACTATAAGAGGAACATAAAGGGAGAAAGAAAGAGAAATACTGCCTGTTGCGGAGGGGAGAAAGAGTCAAAGAGCGAGCAAGAAGGATAGATAGATACACGAGTATCCGAGAAGAACAAAAAAATAAATAAATAAAAAAAAGAGAAAGAGAAGACTTGACGAGTCGACTCGATCGAATCGTAGAATTACGACACAACCTTGCTCAATCAGAAATGGTGTGGGCGACCTTGCCTCTTTTTTCTATCTTTCTCTCTCTGTAACTTTGTCTTTGTTCGCCTCTGCTATCTCACGAACGTTTTCTCTCTTTCTTACGCCTCTCTTTCACTCTCAGCCACTCTCGCTCACTCTCTCTCTCTCGCCCGCTCACTCTCTCTCGCCCGTCTTCTTCAAAACCATATTCGACATCTTCGTGGACTCGCCCCGGCCCGAGACACTTGCAACATTTCAGCCGTGAAGGTTTTCATAGCCGTCTTCTTCGTACATTTCCACCTTGAAGATCGTTATTTCTCTTTTTCTATAATATACATTCGTCTTTGTTCTTCTTACCTCCATCTCCGACCCACTCTATCTCTTTCTATCATTCTTTTTTCTCACTCTGTGTATGTTTCTCTCTCTCACTCTCTCTCTCTCTCTCCTCTCTCTCTATCTATGTCTGTTTGTCTTACTCCCTCTCGCCATCTCTCCTTATCTCTCCTTGCCGCTGTCTCTCAATCGTTCTTTCTCTGTATCCTTCTTTTTTCTTTATCTCTGCATAAACGTCTTACCCTCGTCCTGCTCGTTCGCTCCTTCTGTCTCAGTTTTTACTCGCTCACCCTCTCGCTTTCAAAACCAACTTTTACCTTTGCATGAAAATATTCTCTATCTCACTTTAAACATTCGTAAAGTACCCATCATTTTATGGTTTCTCTGTCGGTCATATTTCAGGTGAACGACGACGAATGACCGTTTTTTCCACTCTTTGGCTTTCTGCTTCTCTTAAAACCTCTCTCTACTCTTTATCTACTCCAATCTCTTTTTCTTTCTCTCTCTTTCTCTCTCCTTTTCTCCCTCCTTCTCTCTCACACGCTCTCTCTCTCTCTCACTCGCTCTCTCTCTCTCTCTCTCTCTCTCTCTCTCTCTCATTTCATCTTGTAACTCGTATTTTGTCACTGAAGAGTATTTCTTTTGTCTACACCAGTGCCACCGAACCAGTTCATAAGACAGACGAGACGATTAAAAACGATTGTCGACATTAATGATGTCATATCTGTATGCAGAGGGAGAGAGTAAAAAGGTTACACGACCAAAATGGATAGAAAATAATGCCTAAATACACCTCATCCGAGATAAAAGTGAAGAAGAAACGATCACGTGAAAGAAGGATACGATAGGGGTAACAGAGAGAGAAATTAATGGAGATGTACCTACGTACAGTCTGCGGAAAGAATGTGGTGCAGTATTCGTAGCAGAAGGGGGAAAAAAGGGTTGCTAAGAGAATGTGTATAAGTATGAGGTAGTAGTAGTATGGTGGTAAATTCCAAGATACTGCCAGACGAATCATGTCGCGACAGAAAGAAAAAGGAATAAAGACGAAGAATGTCGGGGAAAGGAACGAGAGGATTTAGGAATTAGAAAAGGGAATCGGATCCTTTCAGATGCATTAGTTCCATTTCTAAACGCTAAATAATTGACGATTTTCGGTCTGTATGCCTTCGTTTTAGTACCTCTGTTTCCAAGAACGTTTCAAGTTATAAAGAATACATGGCCATTAGTCAGGATTCACAGAATTTTTTTGAGGAAAAAGAGTAGTAGTTATATGTACGGCTAAATTGACAAATTTACTTGTAAGAAACAAAAAATCACTGATTTCTTTTTAGGACATTATACGAGTACCTAGGTACCTACATTCATTAGACAAGTAAGAGAAAAAAAATTGATTTTGGTGAAAATTTGGCAACTTTGCGTATAGTATGAGGAATCAAAAGGAGAGCAAACACTCCAAAAAAGGGTAATATATGTGAACCCTAGCATTACCTTTTTTCTTTAAGAGCTTTTCTGCATGTAGGTATGTGTAAATAAACAAATGTCCTTTCTAATTTATAGATTCAACAAATGAGACCAAGAAATCTGAGAGTCGATTCTAGAATCTTATTTTGTTTTTAAACGCTTAATTTCTTGTGCAAGAGACAATTGAAATGGGAGTTTTCGCTGTATTTCATATTTTCTTATGGTTCCAATTAACAATACTCCGACGATGGCTCAGCTGTCGCACCCCAATTAGTACCACATATTTTTGATTAAAAATTTAATTTAGAGAAATACTAGAGTTACCCACAGTTTCACCTACGCTGCATCCGCAGTTCGCCGTATTTTTCATTCTCCTTCATTCCGTTTCATTCGTTCTTATTAGTCTTTGTACTGTAACTGATGTATTTTGGTGAACATGGACAACTTTGCTCCCGGAGAGGTTAGAGACTTCGACGATGGCTTCGAACATGCCTCAAAATAATGCAAATAAATACGGAAAATTTCATCTCGATTTGCCGAGAGGTTATGAAGTTATAGAAAAACAAATACACTTACATTGAGTTTTATTACCTAATATAGATATAGAAAAACTAGATCCACCCAAAATTCGTACTACTCATTTAAGAATAGCCTACTTATAGATAATGGACGGTCATAATCAAGTAAAATCATAATTTGTTAACGCAAATGGTTCGAGCTAGGCTGTGTTTGAGCAGTCAGATTATGAGAAGCTAATATTACAAAATTGTGAATCTGTAAAATTGCTCCACAAACAGAAAGTTTGTTCTCTGCTCCTTGTAGCTCGCAGTTTTTTGCCTTCTTCAAAGAAACCACGCCTTAGATTTTTTTGATGCACCACTGACGGAAAATTCTATTTTTATTTTTTTGTTTTTTTATAAGCTTTCATTCTACTCACTACTGCAGTTTAAGATGTACTAATACCGCAGCTAACCTTCCGCAACGAAATAATTTTTATTTCACATGAAGCTAAAGCCAAAAAAATAAATAAAAAAGCTTATCTTTTAAAAATTCGTTTTTAACCTAAACTTATTTTTTCTTTCATTATTGAAGGAAATATCTACAGACCAAGCGATAAGAAATGATAACTAATAAGGAAAAATTTCCATTTTAACAGCATAATGTATTACTAAGGAACTATTTATCTTTTCGTGGGCCTTCAAAATAAAAATTATCATCCTGAAGAAATCGGATTGACTGCGCATTTTTTTCATTATTTCATGTTCCTCTTCTTAGTCTTTGGTCAGTACATCATCAACAAAATGTACATTTTTCAATATCTAGGTACTCAATTAAAAAATTTTTCATGCTATTTCTAAAGCCAAAGGAGATGTAGACTAAAGCTGGGTAGTTTTTGTATAAAACTAAAGACTGGTAAATAAAACTGAAAACTAACGTTAGGTAAGGTTAGTTATTATTCATTTATCCACAGTGATCTACATCCACTATTGCGAAGATTGTACCCACTTTTGCTTCCGTTTTACAAGTTCTCACGATTTTTTAAAGATAAGTACTTGAACAACAAGGCAGTCCAAAGGTACAAAATGGTAGCTTATGAAAATTCAACGACTTTTCCTCACTGATGGACCCCTGTAACAATTTTTCAGAACCTGAAAATCTCTACTGCATAGTTTTTACAACCTTCGGTTTAAATTTTTGCGGACAAATTTCTATTTCCAATATCTATCGCATAGGTGTATTTATTTCACCTAAATCATTGGGTCCTAAATGTACGTATTATTGTATTTTACTATATATTTTTAACTTTGAATGTAACGTACTATCGAATGAAATCAATACTTTATGAGAAAAAGCATATACCAAAAAGGGGAGGAGAGATTCAAATTCCAAAATCGATGCTTTTGAAAAATGCTGAAATTCTGACGGGTTCCAACAACCTGATCTGAAGGATTCTGTTAACAATCGCAATTACTCACCATTGGCAGCAATGAGTGATTTAAAACGGACAATAATATATGTACCGAAATTGACATAACGTTTGACCTGCATGTTGCCTACATGATGCTCCTTAAAAGTTATTTTCAAAGCTGTAACACATATCGACTGGGGCCTTTTTCGAGTAACAGAATGTTATCGCTATTACGTGCATTTTTTTAAGCTTGAAAAGTTTATTCCTCACTGATCATCTGTTTGAGTGGACCAAAAAAATAGAAGATCGAGTTCATGAGAAAATAAATTTAAGTAATTACTTTTTTTGTAATATTTGCGAAAATATGAAAATTGTTTTATGAAATCAAATTTCTACTAATTAAGTCATTAATTTAAAACTTTCTTCAATCTTCATAAAATATAACCACACTTGAAAATATTTCATCAATACCAATGAAATATATGTATTCACAGTGCAATATGCGAGAACAAAAACGAATTTTTGCCAAATTTTTTGATTTAATTTTCCTGAAATCGATATTTAGGCTCATATTATATTAAAAAGAGCAATGGTTTAAGAGTAAGTACGTAAGTATAGAATATGCAAGTCGATTGATGATTAAGTGCCCACAATTATAAATTTGTGACGTGAGAAAATTCTGAGAGCCACACTTCTGAGTGAAGTCAAAATAAAATGAAAGGCCTATTTGAAAAGTCATAAAAAACCTACAGTACCTAATTTTTCTGTCATAAACTATACGTTTTGTAACTTTCTGAATGATTATAGTGTTTAGGTATGAAAATAATATAATTTCTGAAAAAGAAGATTTCAAAAAAAAAAAAAATATATAGATCTCGTATAAAATGTACGGATCGTGTTTATTGAAAATGACATGATATAACCATAAAAAATTTTTGAAAAAAGTCCACCAATTTCCCTTTTCCGGGCAATGCGGAAAGCATCTTGCCACACATTTAGGGTGCAAAAATTATTTCAAAACCTTGTTCCGCGGGAAGTATTATTCTATGCGTAGTGGCTATAGCACTGTCAGTTTTGAGCCATAAATTCTAAAGATATACATACGTATAACTTTCCCCCCAAAGGGACTAGAGACTTCCAAGTTGATTTAAAACCATCCCTGAGATAACAGAAATAGTTTACTGAAAATTTCAGCTAGATCTGTTGAGTGGTTCTGAAAGCGTTACCAATCGTGTATGTGTACTCGTATATAGTATAGGTAGGTGCATACATACAAACTTTCTTATTTATATGTATGTATTAGGTAAATATCGATATTTATTGATATAATTTTATTTTATTGAAAGAAATGATATTGACAGACAAAGGACTATTAATATTTAAATTAATATCTATCATTTCTTTCAAAAAAATGTGATAAAATCGATGTATGTATGTTTATTTATGTTGATTATAGGCAATATCAATACCATCTCTCTTCATAAAAAATTGATAAAAATCTGTCGGTCTCGAAAATATGTCGGTAGCAAATTTCAAAAACATCCCACAGTCATTTTCGATTATAAAAATTATTTTTCTACTCATACTCTGGCAGAAATTTCATGGAAAATTATAATGAAAAACGACTTAAAGTGGAAAAACGACATAAACTCGTATAATTTTTTTTTCTCAGGGCCGAGGTAGCCAATTTTCCATCTTTCTAAAGATTTACTATTCAATCAGCGTTTATAAATTATTAAAAATTAATGAGTACGTTAGGTAAATGGAGGGAGAATGTTAATTCTTATGAGGATATTTGAACAAAGAACATTAAATATCTTGAATTAGGAAAGAAAATTCTTGAACTTATTTAATTTTTACTCATATTGAATATTTAAAGGGAGAAATCGAAATTCGTTAGCCGAAGTTTTTGAGTAAGTTATTCCAATTTTAAAAATATAAAATTGTGTACTTACCTTAGGCACCTAATGACTGCAGCATTTAGGTGCTGTTAAAACAGAAACTTTGTTAATTCTATTTTTCATTGAGAAATGCGAATTCTGCATGATTTTTAAGGATTTTAAATCGTTTTAATTTTTTCAAATATCTAAAAAATAAATATTAGGTAAATTCGGTATTCAAGAGTAAACTAGTTATAAAAATGGTAATTCAACCTATATTTCCCAAGAAAAAAAATTTAAAATGTCATAAATTTTCTGTCCTTTATACTCTGTGCTCATAATTTCACATTTTCATTTTCGAAGAAATATTATTAAAGCCGAAGGTCTTAAGATTAAAATTGTAATAAAGAAAATATAATAGTTCAAAAATATTTCTTCAGATAATCAGATAAATAAAAAATAATTTATCTCTTTCTTCTAAACTTTATTTTATTTTCAGCTTTATGGGATATCAATAATCAACGTTTTTTCAGCAAAAATTCATCCAAAATATTTTTAATATTTTATAAACGTACCCTTCAAAGACGTACATAAACCGCGAGTAGTTTATATTCATATTTTTTTATTCACTTAAGACTTTAACATTCTATATACTTATACAGATGGTACTTTTATCTCAATTTTTTTGACCATTTAATTTACGCATTGGAACGCGTTTCATTTCATATTTTTTGATCTTTCAATGAACTTTTCCTGCCCGAAGGCCTCGTAAATGGTAAACCCGTCTAAACGAGGGAGTCTATGCTCATTTTTGGAAAAATTCATAAGTCACGAACATATCTAGCTTCGCAATAGATTTTTATGACAGTAAGCTGGTAGCTATTTTTTCCATTTGAATAAAAAAATTTGTTTCGTTTTTATTACCAGTCCATAAACATTTGTAATTGTAGGTAATATAAGAAAAACAGCCTACTGTCAACTAGTTTCCAATAACTGCGCAACAAATGGAAGCAGTCAATATTAACCAGTTTTTTTTCTCCTCATTTTTATTTGCCCATATTTTTTTCACTGTTGCAGAAGATACCAATAAGAAAATACGACATCTCAAAGAAGAAGAAATTTTTTTTTCTCTCTTTTGTTAACCTCATTGATCTCTGCCAAATAGGTCAAGATCAAAGATGCATGAATCGGTTATTCTTATTCTTCTTTTTTTTTTTCGAAAAGCAATCGCATACTTTCTGTATACATGTAGCATAAATCCTTTCCTAAGAGAGAAACAAAAAAAAAATCATATTCATGATGAATTATAATTAGCAAACCGTATAGATTATTTTTCTTTATTTCATTTTATATTTTTAATTACAAATCAATGATGCATAACAAATTAAATGTACGCTTATGTGAAGAGAAACGCAAAATTATTCATTCATGAATGGAAAAATATTATTTTAAGTGGTGTGGATGCTGACAAGGACAAGCATCAGCGAAAATGCGAAGCTTAAATGGTAGGATATCATTCGAGACGAAAATTTCCAGTAAATAAAACTGAAACAAGGTCTTACGTTTTGGAGTTGCGTAATCATTACTAACTTCAATTTCGAGAAGGAAAAAAGAAGTGCATTGAAATAATTATAATAAAAATGTAATATACGCAGGAAACGATACAGTGCCAGCAGTTTCCTTTCCTATTGGCGGAAATGCAGAGAAGATTTTTCACATTGTAATTACGCGTTCAGTGAATGAGAACTGCCCTTTAAATTAACATGCATTGTTTTATTACTTATGCCCACGTAATGAGGAGAAATCATTAAATCAGTCTGTATCACACTTCTTCCTAAATAACCAAGCAAAGGTAAAAAAGTTAGTACCTACGTTATCTAATGAAACGACATGTTAGTCAAGTCCTGCATGCTTCTAGCAACTCAAATGAGAGTTTTTTTTTGTCAGCCACTCCATTCTGTAAAATTTGTTAAGTCATTGCTGGTGTTGTTAACACACCTTATATTACATATTCTACCAATTTAGAGGGGAAAAAGGGCAGAATAGCAATCGTTATATCTATTATCACTTTCATATGATCGCCATTTGAAGCAACATGAACGTTATTTTTCATTCATAAACATTCCTTTAAAGATATTAGTCTAACTTCGAAGTTAACAATATTCATATACCTAATATAACATTTATTTTTCATAAAATAGAAATTTTTTAAAGTTTTATTGTCATTAATTGTGATAGCTGTCAGTACTATACCGAGTAAATAGCGTAAAAATGTGAAGCGAGATAACAGGAATGGGAATTAAATATAAGTTTAAAAATAGTAAATAAACAAAACGTTTCAATAAACTTACGGTAAATCGTAAGAAAGTTACAAAAAACACAAAAAAAACTACGTTAGCCAATCAAATTAAAAATAGGAATAAATAAAGGACAAAATGAAATCGTTCATACATAAGGAAATTAAAATTATTGGAATAATAATTCATTTTACAAGAAACCCACATAAGTTTTAATAAGACGTTTGTAAGTAAACCAATCCATACCTATACGAATGAGAAATTGTCCATTAAAATAATAATATTCATAAAAACTCGAACTAAATCATAGGTAACTTTTCTTATACCCCTATTTCCAGAATAGTAAACCCATATACTTTGTGCTTTGATTTTCTTCATTCTGTAGGTATTGGTTTGACATTGGTATTCGAATACTACGTTAACTGAGGCGCTTATTTGCGTTTTACTGCTAACGTTTTTAAAAGTTTCTCATAAAATTTCTGTACGTATGCATGAACCAAGTATTACTGAACAAATTTTCTGTATTTTTCCGTCTCCATTTTTTTTTTTTTTCAAGTGAAGGAATAAAATGTACCACTGTGACCCGCTCATTTTTGACGGTTTTGATTAAAATTCAGACTTTGGAGATTTCTGAGAATCAGGGCTATGAAAATACAAAGAAAAGAATTTCTGGTTTTATGGTTTGTATTCAAAGTAATTCTCCGAAATTAAATTTTTTTTTTAATGCGACTGAAAGATTCAGATATAAAAATTGAAAAATTGACTAGTTATAAGTAAGTATTTAGAATGAAATATCATTAAAAGCGGAAAAAATTTCTCTTGAGAACAGCGAATAAGAATTTTACTTACTTTGATTCAAACTGCACTTTATGATAAGTCGAAAACAAAAGAAAAATTAAAAATAAAATATGAAGTTTTTATTGGAAAAAGATTTGAAGAAATTAAATTTTCCTCAAACAAAATATTGACAAAATGGAATATTTCAAAAATATTTTAGCGGGACGATGAGATTCTTTGAGAACTTTGTGGTAAGTAAAGTATTCCTTTCATCTGTATAAAATTTTTTTTTATAATCCATTGTCCACTAACGGCAGTGGGTCTGCAGTTTTCCGAATATTTTTAGACATAATTGAAAACTCACCGAATTGAAAATAATAAATAAATATTCTACTTCACCGCGAGATGAGTAATAAGTTTTGAAACGATCACCCATACTGAATCAGAAAATGAAAGCAATTATTCTTGATTCTTCAACTAGCCTATATCACATTGACTTAAACGCATAAATTTCATCTCACGTAAGAACTGTATACCGAGAGGAAAGAACAAAAAATTTTCATTGAATTCATGATATCTTCTCACATTCTACTGTTTTCCTTAGAATTTAACTTGAGGTTTCAAAAAAAAATTAAACTATATGCCTATAGGTATCGAGTATTGTAATTTGTTTGCAAAAATATCCGGAAAATATTGATAACCTACTATGTTACCTACTTTGAATTTAACCTCTAGGTAGCCACAAAATGGAAAGTAAAGATACATAAATTCATTTCACATACCTAGTTTTACTAATTAAAGAACGAAATCTTCAGCCTTTAAAATCCCATCTATATGATGAAATGGGCCCGGAAATAGGAAAATTTTCAAAATTTGATGCCATTAAAAACCTGCATTTCCAGAATCATTAGAGGTCGTCTAGGGTTGCCTTTTGAATATTATGTTTATCTCATGGGTATGTATCACCGTACATAGAACAAATAAAGTATTACCCAACTCCATTAAAAAAATGTAAGACAATCTGAAAATAACTTGAAAATCCATTTATGTTTTCACATAATGTATCCAGATTGGACAAAATCCATTTATAAACTTTGTTCTATATCATCACAGACAGTAATCACAGTAGAAAACACGTACAGATTGGATTTAGGATATAGATGTTCCTGAGTGTGGAATAAAAAACTAACAGAACTGAATTTGAGAAAAGTTTCATTTTTTGTAGTTTGTAATTTCCAGATATATTTCACCTGATTGAGAAGATTATGGAAGATCCTAATTTTCGCACTATATTTATCTGACTAATTATGTGGAACTAATTATTCGAATGTACCTAAAGAGAATCTCCACAATACTGGTATTTTCATATAGAATTCAGGTGTGAAATTTGGCATTGATTATAGTTTTTCTAGATTTTATTTCACACTACATTCGTGATTTTCTTGTTTTATAATACTTGGTGATAACCAAATTGGATAGTTTCTAATCGTGTACCTGAAAAAATTCTGTAATCATGCACATATATGCATATTTATGAAACTTCATTCAGGGATTTAGATGTTTCATAATTATTTCCAGTTTGATAAATAATTATAATGAAGTCTCACATTGTTTTACAGTTTCCAAACTATATACACTATTTACTGGTATGGAACAAATCCATATCCATAGTCTTCGTTGTGTTTCCTCCTATGGTAATAAAGATTTTCAAACAGGGCATTCCTGGAGCTAAAATTTCCTGAATACAAAATATATTATTACTTTCTCTTCACTTAACAGGTCCTATATATGATGAAGTGGAACAAAGTTAATGTTTCTTTTTTCTTTCTCACCCAAGAATAATTTTTTTCTGATGACAAAATGAAAAAATGAGATTTTTCATGATTCTGGTTTTTAATTAGTGTACTATTGTGATAGTTTTTTTCATAATAGTTACACACAGTATGTGATATGAAGATTGATAATTCTGTTGAAAGTATCTTTGTAACTTCTGTTATTGTGCTGTATTCGCGAATCTTAGAATTTTAAAAGTTTGTTATTTCCAGATCAATTTCACAAAATTGAAAAGATTTTAGAATATGGTAATTCTCACATTATATAAATTTGTCTAATTATGTAGAATAAATTCCAATAAATGTAATGAGTATCTCTCAAAATGTATCATCTCCATTCAGTATTCAAGGATGAAGTTTTATTTTGATTTATGGTAAGAAACCTTTATAATTTCTGGTTTGAGAAATACTGATACTAAAGTCTTGCATAGTTTTATAGTTTTTAGACTTCAGACTATAAACACTAATATGGAACAAATGTGCTTTCCTTCTTTTTTTTTTTTTGACAATATGGAACTTTGATCCAAGTGCAGTTCCGGGTCTAGAAAAACCTTTATCCTTAATCCAATCTGTACGTGTGTTCTACTGTGATTACTGTCTATGATTGTATGGACAAAGTTTGGAAATGGATTTTGTCTAATTTGGACAGATTATGTAAAATCAAAAATGAATTTTTAAGTCATTTTCAGATTTTCTTACATTTTTTCAATGGACTTGGGTAACTCTTCATTTGTTTCATGTACGGTGTTACATACCCATAAGATAAATTTAATATTCAAAGGACAACTCTGGACAACCTCTGATGATTTCAGAAATTCAGGTTTTTGATCATATAAAATTTCAAAAATTTGCATATTTCTGGGCCCATTTCATCAAGTAGATAGGATTTTAAAGGCTGAAGATTTGGTCCTTAGATTAGTACAAGTAATTACGTGAAATGAATTCATCTACCTTTATTTTCCGTTTTGTGGCTTCTTAGAGGGATAAAAGGTACAGTTAGTACCATACATCATATCTTCAGAGGCTTTAGGTTTTTTTCAGCTGAAGAATCTTATACTTTACCCAAAATAACCTTTGACGATACATCAAATTCATCATTTAAAGTCCCAGGAAACTAATTTATCAGACAGCAGTGAGAATGAAATTTCTGTACCTACAAGGGACAGGAAAGTTGACTCTAATCACATGAGAAATTTGAAAAAATTTAAAACTTAAATTTTTTCAGCTTTCTTTCTTCTCAATCAAGATACCTGATGCAAACAAAGACAATACTACTATAAGATTTGTTCATGGCTTTTAGATTCTGTCTTCTCTGATTTAATTAAATTTCGATTATTTCACACGACTAACATAATTTGTAGTAGTTTATGTAGGTTCGTATGAAGACAAAAGTCGAAAATATTGAGTAAACATACTGGTTACCTACAAAGAATCGTTCACATTACGCTAAAAACAAGAATGATAAGGACTTACAGAATATTGAAAAAAAAAGAATCATAAAAGACAAGAATAATGACGTTACAGACACTGCGTCCTAAGGAATACGCTCAGTATTGAAACTCACGTAGGATAGAGAAACCTTTTCGTTACAGCTCTTGTTAGCTTGTCAGCAGTCATTCCAAATTCTAAGTAATTCGATTTTATACCTATTTTGGCAATACACTGTGATCAGTGACCATCACTAAAACTACTTACAAGCTATAGGCCTAGTTTGTTGAAAGAACGGAGTATTTCACACTATGTTCACAACAACTCATTTACCAAAATCTCAAAATTTAATTAACCCAGCAGAATCTATTTATATGTTCATTGCATTTTTCTATTTTAACCTAATCTCTTAACATTTGCCTCTTTTATTTCCGCCATACCACACACATAGCACAAACGCTCTATCTTTTTAAAATGGTATATTGATTTTTTTTCTCCCATTGACTTCGTCTCTGCCTCACTCCTTTTATTTAACTTTTGCATTTTAGGGTACTTTCTTTTAGTTCGTAGTTAAATCAATTTCAATATATATACCTGCACGTTACCATTTCAAGAAGACTGCGACCTTGTCAATCGTCGGTCAAAATGATTATTGAGTTAATTTCAATATTTTAACCCGTGCCAAACCCTCTTCAATACCATGACACGTTCCAAATTATACCGCAAACAATAGTGACATTTTAGCAAGAGATCAGTGTGTGGTCCTTCACCCTTTTGCAATTCCCATGCTGGAAAAAGGTAAAAGTAACGACGACCGTCACTAAAAACTTGGTAAAACACAAATTGTAAAAAAACAACAACAATAACACTATTTACCGTTATATCCACCTTTGAACGAGCTAAACTCTCCTACAGTGGAACAAATCGCAAACAATAGTAGATCAATTTTTTTTCCTCAAATACGAACTGCAGGATATAATTTGGCTGGAAAAACAATAAACGAAAGTTTTTTTTCTCTCCAGCAAAAAAGGACGAATAATAACAACCGAGACTGGTATGTAGCATTATGCTCGATGGTGGATTGACAAACCAATTTTGGATTTTTATGGAAAAAGAATCAATTTGCCACCTTTCATACCACCCTCGAACTTTTTCATGCTGTTTACCCAAAATAAAAATTATCTAACATTCAAAGAAAGAAAACAAAAAAAAAGAGGAAGGTCGATTCATTTAAATGAACTGGGAACCAATGTGTCCCCGCAGTTCGACGAACAGAAATGAAAAGGAAATTGAGATTGATTTGCCCCCATAGGGAATAATGTTGTGGTTAAAGTGTGTAGAAATAGTTTTTATAAACAAACGAGACCTAAATGTCAATAAAAAATATCCAACTTTTTTCATTGGAGTAACAGGTGAAAGACACAATAAGTACGGAAACGAAACAAAAAAAAAAAAAAAAAAAAAAAAAAAACGAGCAAAGAAAACGAATATATATGAGACAGGTTTTACTTTTATTTAGAAAAAGGTCATCCAAAGAAAAAAAAATTGAAAAAAATACCACTTTCAAAATACTGAATAAACACTTGAAGAATAAATTAGCAGCGATTAAAATTGAAAATCGAAAGCAAAAAACAAGTGAAAAAAAATTTCTCTGGCGTGAGAAAAAGGGGTTGGAAAATTTTTTATGCTAGTACTTTGTAAAGCCTTTTTCTCGTCATTGCTGAAAAAGGAACAATATTTTATGGCCCCTGAATACAAGATTGTAATTATGGTTTGAGAGTTTTTGTTCATTTTCAGTTTGAAAAATCTAATTTTTTTTTCTTTCTATAAGATGTTAGTTGCTTGACTTCACCAAATAATTTCCATCTGTTTAGCTGCCTCACACGTTATACCCTATCCCATTTTGAATAATCAAACTAGAGAGAGTGATTAAAACCTTCTTTTCAGAATTATTGTTACGCTCATCTATTGGATTTACTTTTCAAACAATACCTCGAACACGTCTACCTTTCAAAGACATTGTGAATATCGTTTATATACCATCTACAAAACTGATATATTATGATGATTCACTGCCGCGTCGCACAAGTCTGTGGCTTCATTGTGGAAACAGCGTATGATTATCGTCTCCTGAAAAAAGTGACGACAGTGTACATAGTCGCAAAAAATATTGTTATATGTGCAGCCGAAAGAACAGCTTGTAAATGTACTTTTGGTTGTGGATTGAGAAAGAAAACAAGTGGCCGCAGCCCGCAGGTTTTTACAATTCAAACAAATTTTCTTTTGTAAAACAGTTAAATGTGTGCGTAGCGTCTTGTGAAATAGAAAAATTTTTCTATAGTTGATTTTATCATCTGCGAAATGAATGTTTTATCAAATTCCAAGTGTTTGCGAGAATGAATAATGTACTTTTTTCTGCTTTTTTTTTCTTCTCTTCGAACATGGATAAAATTTCAAGTTCAAAGAAAAATTGAGGGTAGCAAAAAATTGTGAAAATAAAATGCTATACATTAAAGTATAACTGGAAAAACTTGGTGCAGACTTTTAGCGTTGTGACGTTCAGTAATTCGAAACTAAAAAAGGAACATATATTTTTGCAATATGTGTATAAAATGCTGTAATTTCCCGACATGTATAGCGCGATGAAAGTGGCCTGTTTTAGAACCTCTTACTTTTCTCACTCCCTATGTAATTTCTTTTTTTCAACACCTACCTTAAACGCAGACGTTTTCATATGCCTTTTAACTGTATATGAGGAAGGAGATTTCAACACTATTTTCTAACATCATTTTTCAAGCATGCACAATTTGATCTTTTTTATTTTATTAAACATTGTGACTTTCATTTTTTTGTACACGTGTACTAAGTCTCATCAAACTTTACTATAAATTTTTAAATTACCTTTTTGTTTTTTGACATATATTTTTTTTTTTTATTAGTAAAATTTCTCTCTGCTCCGGATATTTCAACCTATAACCTCCGTATCCAAAAGCTAGCTACTTAACTACCACGCCACAACTTCAGGTTAAAGTTTATGTGATACTTTGCACTTATGTTTGCCAGTTACCAAAATACTTATTTTCCTTCATTTTTTTGTTTGTTTTTTTGGGGAGGGAGTGTTGAAAAAAATAGTATGAGATACTCGTGCGAAGCAGGTGATCACACTCGTATTACTATCGCCTACTTTATACACTTGTATCCTAAATAACTTTTTCGCACTCCTTAATTTCTTTTTCTCACTCCTTAATTCTTTTTCTCATTCCTTAATTATTTTTCTCACACCTTAATTTTTTTTAACTGGTTCCTCAATTGCCCCCGTATTTTTAAAAGTCTTAATTTTTTTCATTTAAATTAATTCAATTTATTTTTTTAAATTCTCTCTGCTATAAGGGGAATTTCACACAGCAACCTGCAGGTTTTAATACAGCATTTTGTACCCTCGTTGCAAAAAATATTGTGCACAACTTGGTCGGAGTAAGCAATTTATCAACTCGTGCAATTATGGAACTCTCCTACGGCTCATCCTTACAAACCTTGCACTTGTTGAGAAATTTTTCATTTTCTTTCCTAGCTGCGTAATGGGTTTTAATATTGGTTTATTGCTTTTAAAGGCGCTAAAAAACCAAATGCAGTATGATGATGTAAAAATTGATCAGTGGAGTAAATACCCCAAAATTTGGAGAGTTATGACAAATGATATTTGTACAAAACTGGGAGGAGTTGGTCAAAGGCATGGCCAGCAAGTTTTGTGTAGCGAGAAATTCCCAAGTGGTTTTCGCTACACATGGAAAATAATTACATTTACACACAATTACTCTTTATTCTGCGTAAAATTTACACCAAAAAAATTTTTTTTTTCCCTACACATGGGAAAATGAAAAGTTGCTGGCCCTGGTCAAAGGATAAGAAAAACGAAGAACACGAGAGTTTGAAAAACTAGGAAAAGTACAACAATTTTCTGAAGGTAGGATGAGCCGGTGAAATAACAAATTTGGGGCTTCTTTTTCATTTTTTATGAACATTGGTTTAACTGATTACAAGAAAAAATGCACAGTGGGTGAATAGGTAACAGTAGTTGTTTTATGCAGGTTTTCTAGACTTACGAAGGGGACGCGCATGGCGTTATTCATACGAGCTTTTTGTGCATTAGGCTTTTGTGATTAAGAATTTAAGCATGTTAATTACATTAGGTTTCATTCATATTTATTTCTTCTGGTGCATTTTCTGAGTACCTAATTGAAGTAATTTCGAAGAAAAATGTTTCTGGGAAAAATTTATAGAAACCAAAGGCGCCAATTTGGATTTTCTTAGGAAGGGAGAAGCAATAATTTTGTGAATTTTAGTACTTTTTTTCGTTGTTTCAAGTTAAATAATTAAAAATTTGCTGTCTAGGTTAAATGTGAACAAAAAAATTTTCAAATTTTTATTTCACCAAGACACCACCGCTGATAGAAATGCTTTAAAGATAGCTATTACGTGAGCTGGACTGCGTTAAGTGGAGGACCAGGCCAGACTAAAACACCATAAATTGATGAATAATCATTGTTTTCTAAGACTGAGTCACAGTACGGTTTGCTCAATGTGGTTTATTCAATAAACTGATGGCGAATTATTGAAGTAACTGAACAGCATTAAAATTAATTATAGATTTTCTGTTCGCTTCTCCTCTAAATTTGATGCTGATACTGAGATATGGTGGTTAAAAATGAAAAGTTTTCGTTTTGATTAGACATCAGTTAATGTGAGTTCCTAATTATTACCTATTTTTATTATTAAGTGAAATATTACATTATTATTATTATTATTATTATTATCTGATAACATAAGAAGATCCTCCATGTCCATCAACAGATGTTGTTGTGTAAAAATTTATGGATAAGAACAAACACAAGCAATGGCAAGGCCATAATTTTGTGGCTTTTAAAGTGGTAAGTGAAACTGTAGGTAACATCGAAATTTTGCCATTGTTGGATGATATAATGGAATTATCTGAAATTAGGAGAATTCACAAAAAATACTCTATTTTTATCAATTGCTGTATATGAGAAATTAAGTAAGAAGGAAAATGTAAATTTATATTCGTATGTTGTCAAAATAATATATGCATGAGCAAAGAAATTGGAGAAATCAATAATTTTTAGATCATACATTTAAATTCCAGGCACCCTATTCCTCAAATTCGAAAAAATTTTTTCATTCAATTGTTTTTCCTCTATTTGGTGTCTCGACTATTGAAGCTATTATAGAAAAAAAATTTAAGTAACGATATCATGATAAGATGTTAAACATATATCTTTTCAGGAATTTCTAAATGATTCAATTTTACTTTTTTTCTGTTTAAAAATTTTCGTAATTATTGCATTGCATTCAATGCTGTTATAAATCCCAGGTATAAAGAAATTTCATCTTAGGAATTTTATTACCAAGAATATGTTTGGTTTCTCTTCAATTATGACGAAATTTTTAGTGGTTAGTCAATTTGCATACTCAAGTAAATTGCTCCTTATGATCCTCCTGTTGATAATCGGTCACTTCACATGACATATATCGAAGTCATAAAAAGGACACAGATTAAAGGAAGCCAAGTGTAGTTTGAAGTACAAATCAATTAAGTAATGAGAGGAAGAAACATGCGCTTTATCAAAAGCTACGTTCCAGTCGTACTCTTTCCTGAATATTCCTCGGAAATAAAAAAGAGAAAAATCCAAAGAAAACATTGGCTATGTGGCTGTAAATAATCGGGCGAAAGGTGACCATTACTTTCGGCAAAAGAAATCTGAAAATAACTTGAAAATGGATTTTTTCTTTTACATAATCCAACCATTTCTAAATTTTGTTCCATATCATCGTAGACAGTAATTACACAAGAACACATGAACAGATTGGATTTTGGATATAGATGTTCCTCCACCCGGAATGAAATACTTGGTAGGATCTTTCACAGAATTGGATTTGTGAATAGTTTAATTTTTTATAATTTTTTAATTTCTGGATCTATTTCACCTAATGAAGAATATTATGAAAGATCTTAATTTTTACACTATATTATGCGGAACAAATTATTCGACAGTAATAAGAATCTCCACAACACTGGAATTTTCGTCTGGTGTCCAAGTGTAAAATTTAGTTTTGATTTTTAGTAATACACGATAATTTTTATAGATTTTTTTTTGCACTTCATTCATGGTTTTCTGGTATTATAATATCCTAGGTGGTAATTTTCAATCCTGTATTCAAAAAAATTCTGTATTCTTGCCTGTGGGGACAATACTCGAATGAAATAATAGGGGCTCGCACCCCTCGATGACAGTCACCGCCCAAAGGCTGGCAATAATCATCTTTATGATGTTAAACAAATTTACACTGGTGCGTTTGTATGTTTGTACCTGTACGTACGTACAGGTAAGATACATTGCACAGGCCGAGATCAATTACCAGATAACAATCTCAGTGATGTCACGGCCCGGTACCAAACGCGCTGCGTTGTTTCTTATCACCTCGACAGAGGCAAGAAACGACTTAACGCATGACATAATTACGTACATGTACGTATGAATGTGTGTCTGTGTGTGTGTGCCAAATTCTGTATATAAACTCTCAGAACCGGCTCAAAAATTGCCAGTATTCACCGAGGATTTGGCTCTCCCATACTTAACCGTATGAAGTGGCAGAACACGCAAAATACTGTTGAAGACCTTCTAGTGCGAATATCTCTCACGACAAGGTATTCCACATTGCCTATATATAGATATTTTATGAAACAGCATTCAGAAATATAGATATTTCACAATTATTTCCAGGTTGGTTCAAATAGTTTTCCAGTTTCTGAGCTTTATACACTATTCATTGATATGGAACAAATACATTAAGTCTTTATTGATTTTCCCCCTGTGGTAATAATTATTCTCACAGTGCCTTTCCTGAGCCATAATTTTCTCAAACCAAAATCTATTCTTAGAGCCCATATCTGATGATGTGGAACAAAGTTAATGTTCCTTGTTTTTTCTCATCTATGAAAATAATTTTGCGATGACCAAAATGAAGAAATTGAGTTTTTCAAGATTTTGTTTTTTAATTTGCGTACTGTGATGATAATTGTTTTCATAATAGTTCCACACAGTATGTGATATGAAAATTGAAGACTGATGTTGAAACTCACTTTGTAACTGCTTTTATGGTTTCCTATTTCATAAATCTGATAATTAGGTGTGGGGACTCAACGGTATGAGGTAAAGGGGCTCGGACCCCTCGACGACAGTCGCCGCCCCAAAGGGCAGGCCAATTACTCGTCTGTACGACGTTAAACCAAACACGAAATACGTTCGATCGTAATTACCTGCAAGTACATGCAGGTAATGTACAAGTACCGAATCGTGACATCACCAAACAATGTCACGATCCGTACACAAACCGGCCAGCCATCTCTTATCACGATAGAGGATGATGCAACCTGGCTGCCCTCACCGACGTACATATTACCTTACGTATGTGTGTTTGTGTGTTAGTAAATAAGCCATATATAAACCACCCAAACTGGCTCTAAAATCGCCAGTGTTCGGTTTGGTTCTGGCTTACCTGTATGTTTGTACGAAGTGGCTGAACACACTTAAATTCTGTTGAATTTCCTTCTGGTGAGAATATCTCTCACGACAAGGTATTCCACAGTGGTGACCCCGACATGATTTTTGGCTACGTCATGAGGTGTCTTAGGCGCTTAGGCTCTATTACAAAAAGTGGTGTGGTGCGCTGGCGAGATACTCGCTTGCTCGGCAAATTAAAAAATATTTTTTTTGCAGACTAAGACACCTTTTTGGTCGTCGAAGTAGAGTCTGCTGAAGTGGGAATTTATACCCCTCTCCTTAAAATATATAAACAAGGAGAAACAAGACAGTAGACCTGGAGGAAGAAGGTTGGACTCATCCCCCAACTCCCCCGACTTCGACTCGACACTCTACGAATTTAACAAACATAGAAGAAGGCCCTCAACACCCAGAATTAGCACAACTGGGAACTGCAATAAATAAAGAAGAACTAGCAGTCAAAACGTTGAGAAGTGGTCGAACTTTAAGCCAAAGTTCTGACCTGAAAACACCTGTCCTACAAACACAGGAGCCAGTGTTTTCGACCAGCAAGGAAGGAAGTAGTTCTGTGGAATACCCTTGTCACCAGAAAGACACAGCAATGGTTCCACCACCAACTGAAAACCCACAACCATCGCAGGGAGGTAGTAGTCAGCCACAGCTGACACCCAAAGTTTTGGCGCAGATTTTGCAACTTCTGCAATTGCAGCCAGGACAGAACCCCAACTTCTACAGACGGAGGATAGAGATCCCGGAATTTCTGCCAAATGAGGTAGAATTATGGTTGACACTATTGGAAGGCAGGTTCAAGACAGAAAATATAACTCTGAACCAGCGGTATACACCCATCTGTGGAGGCATGCCCCCACAGATGATCCGCCACATTCCGGACATTATGGAATGCCCTTCGACAGAAGAGGACAAATATGCCTGGTTCGTCAAAAAGATAAAACACGTTTTCGGAAAAACAAAAAACGAAATAATTGATGATGTGATGGGTGGTATGAAGATGGGGGATGACAAACCCTCGATCTTCATGGCAAAGTTAAGACAGAAGGCGGACAATATCGTAGCCCCTTCTGTCATAGGCAATCAATTTTGCAAACAACTTCCACAAAGTGTTGTGCAATGCCTAGCCGCCGTTGGTTCGACGGTAATTAATACATCCGCGGATTTGGACTTCCTTGTAAAATCAGCAGATAATGCGCTCGAGTACACCAGGTCAAAGCCGGTGGTCAGTGCAGTATCTGCAGAGACTGGAGAGCTTGCTCAACTTCGAGCCCAAATAGCTCAGTTAACCGAGGAGGTAAAACGGAACAAAAGCCAAGGCTCAACGAAACCCAATAGCAGCTGGCGACAGAGATCTAAATCAAGAAGCAACAATAACAACAGTGGCAATAGCAGAGGACGACAGTCCCGGTCCAGAGACCGCAGATCTAGTTCCAGTAACAGGGGTCAGAGTTCAACTCCCCCTAGAACATCATCTCCCAAAACCCAGTCTCAAAATTGGGATGATAAAAGTTGCTTTTTTCACAACAGATTTGGCGCGGAGGCCACCAAATGCAACCACAGATGCAGATGGTGGGGTAAATCCTTCAACAAGGAAGCGTCAAACTAGAACGAGGGGCCATCTATGCGGCCGAAGACCCCTTGGAAAAATACTCACCCCGCCTGTTCATAAAGGACAGGACTAACAGGAGAAGGTACTTAATTGACTCGGGAGCAGACCTGAGCATATTGCCAGTTAACAAAACCCAAAAAGTACTCCCTCCAAAATACTACCTCCGTACTGTGAATGGTCAAAACCTTCCAGCTTACAGACTCGAGACCAGCAAAGTCGACATCGGACTCAGCAAAAATATGACGTGGTCCTTCACGGTTGCAGATGTTCCAAACCCGATCCTGGATGCAGATTTCCTTGCACATTACGGCCTGATCATTGACCTCAAACATGGAAAACTGATCGGTAGTGAATCTAAACATTGTGTGGATGGCAAAACGCTAGCTTACAGACTGGACACAAATATATCCAGCTGTACCAAAGTCGACGGACAACTCTTACGGATCCTGTCTGACTATCCTGGAGTCACTCAACCCTCAATTCGCAGGCATCCTACGTACAAACACAACATGGTTCATTACATCGAAACCAAAGGACAGCCTTGCCATGCTAGAGCACGAAGGTTATTACCTGACAAACTCAAAGTGGCATGAGAGTACTTCCATCGCATCATTGAGGAGAGTGTATGTCACCCCTCAAAAAGCTCATGGAGCTCCCCTATCCACCTGACTAAAAAAGCAAGTGGAGAGTGGCGAATTGTTGGAGACTACAGGGCCTTAAATGCCATAACAGTTCCTGATCGCTACCCAGTCCCCAACATAATGGACTTCAACGCGAACATGAAGGGTAAAACGATGTTCACCAAAATTGACATCAACTGGGCATTCCACCAAATTCCTATGGCCGACCAGGACGTTCCAAAGACAGGGGTTATAACTCCCTTTGGACTATTCGAATACCTTCGAATGCCGTTTGGACTTCGCAACTCAGCACAAACTTTCCAACGATTCATCAATGGACTGTTTAGGGAATTGCCGTTTGCATATGCATACCTGGATGATATTTGCATTTGCTCTGAAGGCGGTGAGCATCAGCACGAGGAGAATTTGAGAGCCGTGGTACAGCATATACACGCAGCCGGACTCACTATCAACGTAGGCAAAAGCTTATATGCACAGACCAAAATTGACTTCCTCGGCTACAAAGTCTCGACCGAAGGCATTTTCCCCTTGAAGACCAAGGTAGAACCAATATTGAACTTCCCGAAGCCCTCAAATGTCGCTGAACTTAGGCGTTTCTTGGGGATGGTGAATTTCTATAGACGTTGCATGAAGAATGCAGCAGCCGAACAAAGTAAGCTGTTTGCACTAATAAAGACAAGTAAAAAGAAAGACAAAACTCCACTCAAATGGAATGAAGAAGCCAAACAGGCCTTTGAAAATATCAAAGATACACTGGCAAATGCAACTCTATTGGCTCATCCAGACAAAAGTCTGCCGTTATGCGTAAGTACCGATGCATCCGATTTTGCTATTGGTGCAACTTTGTACCAACTTGATAAAGACAACATCAAATTACCACTAGCTTTCTTTTCAAGGAAGCTCTCCAAAACAGAAAAGAATTACAGCACAGACGATAGGGAATTGCTCGGAATTTTTGCTGCGTTAAAGCATTTCAGGCACCAATTAGAGGGTAGATGTTTTTCTGTGTATACTGACCATAAACCCCTAACATATGCCTTCACACAAAAAGCAGAACTGGCATCTCCGAGAAGAGCACGACAATTAGACTATATTGGTCAATTGACTACCGACATCCAGTATATAAGTGGAGAACTTAACACTCCAGCTGATGCTCTTAGTAGAATCGAAGCTATCTCAGTTCTTGTCCAATTGCCTTATGCTGAAATAGCTAAAGCACAGCTTAAGGATGCAGAATTGCAAGAGTTGTTATCGAACGATGATACTACTCTCAAATTGAGACAGCGAAAAATTCCCAGTACTGATGTTTTATTAACATATGACATCAGTACAGGTAAGAATAGGCCATTTCTACCGGTAAAATATCGCAGGTTGGCTTTCAACAGTGTACATAATCTGTCACATGCTGGGACAAAATGTAGTGCTAATTTAATTTCAGCAAGGTTTATATGGCCACGAATGTAGTCCGACTGCAACAAATGGGCTCGCAGTTGCCTGAACTGTCAAGAATCCAAAGTAGGAAGACACACTCGCTCGCCCCTCAAATCCTTCAAACAAACAGAGCGGTTTAAAACAGTTCATATGGATTTGGTAGGCCCATTGCCACCATCTCAAGGACACAGATACCTGTTGACGATAATAGACAGGGCAACACGATGGCCAGATGCAATCCCTCTACACGAGATGTCAGCTCCCACAGTAGCTGCAAGGTTATACGATACCTGGATTGCGAGGTATGGCGTACCAGAAGTCATAATTACAGACCAAGGTCGCCAATTCGAGAACTCGATCTTTAAAGAGCTGGCTAATAAGCTTGGTGTTCAACACAGTCATACCACAGCTTACCATTCTCAAGCCAATGGCAAAATCGAGAGATGGCATAGAGCTCTCAAAGCCTCCATCATGTCTCATGATACCAAGAGATGGGTAGAAATACTTCCTACCATCCTCTTAGGCCTTTGATCTGCCCTACAAACCGATACAGGTCACTCTGCAGCGCAATTATTGTTTGGCAAAGAGCTACGCCTCCCAGGGGACTTCTTCACAGCCCCGAAATAATGGTACAAAATATAAGAAATGATGCCAACACCTTTTTAAAACAGGCAGCTCGCCATGGCCAGCCCAAGATTTACATCTCAAAACACTTGGCCAATACGTCACACGTATTTGTTAGAGACGAAAAAATGAGATCTGTGCTGGAGAAACCATACGCCGGTCCTTACAAGGTAGTATCACGAGACGAGAAAAACTTTGTGATACCCATAGCAGGCAAACCTCGAACAATTTCAATCAATAGATTGAAGCCTGCTTATATGGTAAGCGACGATAAAAGAATAAAAAGGTTGCATAAGGAAAGCATAGAAAATATAAAGACAGATTCCGAAACAAAAACGGAAGAATCTGTTGAAAAAAGTGAAACAAATAATTCACAACAGAGAACAATAAAAAAGTCAGTAAGATTTTCGGACAATGTTACAACTAAAACATTTGATCCCGAGGCCCCCTTATGCCCACGAAAAAGAGGCAGGCCCCTTGGCAGTAAAAAATGTAAAAATTCCCGCCCTTCTCGCATGTCCGAGAGGTTAATGCGAAGAAAATAATAATTTACTCCCGAAAAAGTAATAGCCGCTACGTAAGTTGAAACCCGCTAAAAAATATGCGAGGAATATCGGAACTCCGCGAGACAAAAGAAACTCCGGAGATAAGCAAACGAGGAATGCCAACAAAAAGAAGAAGACAGGAATAAACAAATCCACGTGCAATACGGAAACAAAATATTGCAACGTGCGTTTACTCTTAAACGCAAAGATTATCTCAACGTTGTGACGTCACAAGCGGAGATTCCTTTGTAAATAGAAATTCGAAAAATTATATTCACTGAGTTTATTTCAGGCATAACTCTGCTTAAACCGATCATAACTTAACCGGAAAACTTGCATACGGCCGAGAATTTTAAGTGCTATCCCCTCTACATGTTGATAAGAAGATTCGGAAATAAAGAAAAATAACTGTAATGGTAAATCAAAAAAATGAAGTAAAATCACCCATTTCAGAACTGCCAAGCAACTTGGATGTGTTCTTTGAATATTTTTTGGTTCCTTTTCCTAGCAACCCATTCTATTGTTGTTTCCCAACACCATCCTGAAGTCCGCCATCTCCCAGTCCAATCGGAAAACTGCTGAGTTCTCGCAAACTCAGCAGAAGACTGAGAAGAAAACGGAGATGGACTGGATAGAGGAGGAGCTGCTAATGGACACGGCTCCTCCAGTTGACGATGTCCTAGCGGAGATGACCACTCCACTACCTCCAATAATCTCTCCTCCCCAGTCCCCAAAGGAATTGGCCCCGACTCCGGAACCACCGAAGTCAGAGCCAAAACCCGAGGAGACGATGAGATTCTTGTTCATGGCAGAGAGGGCCGCGAATGAGAAAGTGAAGATGGCTACCTGGACATCGGAGAATTCCAACTCCCCGATGCTCAGGAAGCCGACGTTCAAACCTCCACTGCCCCCTCACTCCTGTCATCACCCCTATGCCCGATCAAAAACTGTCCAACCAAGGCTTAGGGGAGAAGACAGCAGGGCTGCCTACCTGGCCCAAATACACGCCCGTAGGGAATCCTACGAGTGCGTCGGGGCTGCAGTAGGTAGTGCCCTGGCTAAGTGGGAAGCCAATCAGAGGCGTAAGTAAAACCCGCATGTCCCCCAGGCCTTGCACATTTTTGGTCATTTTCGCGGCGCAAAAACTGGGGGGGAGTAGCTGTGGGGACTCAACGGTATGAGGTAAAGGGGCTTGGACCCCTCGACGACAGTCGCCGCCCCAAAGGGCAGGCCAATTACTCGTCTGTACGACGTTAAACCAAACACGAAATACGTTCGATCGTAATTACCTGCAAGTACATGCAGGTAATGTACGAGCGCCGAATCGTGACTTCACCAAACAATGTCACAATCCGTACACGAACTGGCCAGCCATCTCTTATCACAATAGTGGATGATGCGACCTGTCCGCCCTCACAGACGTACGTATTACCTTACGTACGTGTGTTTGTGTGCGTGTAAATAAGCCGTATATAAACCACCCGAACTGGCTCTAAAATCGCCAGTGTTTGGTCTGGTTCTGGCTTACCCGTACGTTTGTACGAAGTGGCTGAACACGCTTAAATTCTGTTGAATTTCCTTCTGGTGAGAATATCTCTCACGACAAGGTATTCCACATTAGGGAAATGATTTTTATGCATTTATTCAGTTATTGCATAAATTTAAAATTGGTAAAATGTTTATTTGTATGCATTTATCAGTTCAAAAGAGGTCCATCGATCCATATCTGATCATTTTTCTATCAATGAGAATACTTGAAAAAAAAACAAAAAAAAAACACGTACAATACTGGACTGCAATGAAATGCAGTGGCAATAACGTTTTAGTTCTTTATTTTCATCAGTAGATTAGACTGTTGCTGTGGTGAGAATGTAACTCACAAATGCTAAATCCAAATTTAAGATATTTCCAAACCTCGAACCAACACTTTTAATGTAATTTTCAAAGATAAAATATCAATTTTCGTAAAAATATGTGAAAAATTTGATTTATGAAAGAATATATATTTATTAAATTTTATGCAAATATATGCAATATAAAATTGGTATTTTTGGAATCAAGGAGTAGCAGTTTGCGAAATTATTTGATTACCATTCATGTGGGTGTTATCAAACAAAATATGCATTTGCATAAAAATCCTTTCCCCATTAATAATGAAGTCTTGCACAGTTTTCCAGTTTTTGGGGTTAAACTCTATTTACTAATATAGAACAAACGTGGTTTCCTACTTTTTCTTTTCCCTTGTAATATATAACCTTGATCCAGATGCATTTTCCGGGTCAGAAAAATTTTTATCGATAATCCAATATGTACTCATGTTCTACTATGATTACTGACTACGATGGTATGGAAAAAGATTTAGAAATGGATTTCGTCCAATCTGGAAAGATTTGCTTGCTGCGCTAATCATTTTTTTTTACCTGCCCTCGAATTCGAAATAGACTGATGCCAACCTATACTTGGAGTTTAAATAGTTTTATATGAGTTGAAAAATGACAAGGTTTCATCCAATAAAGAATAAAAATAATTATTTTCACCGTTCATCTTTTTAAAATAAATAATTTTTTTGGGTTTCTGTTATACTACATCAGCACATTCACATTCCCTGTCATTCCTACACATGAATACACATTCATTCATCTGACAGCCTACTACAAAATCAATATCGTCGGTTATTGACATAAATTTATTGTACTTTTTTTCATCTTATTAATTTTCAGCAAAAACTAGAATCGGTACATTTAACCTCGTCTTTCTCTTTCATTTCCATTCGAGTATTGGACGGCAGCCAGTTTATAAGAAAAGTAATAGAGGAGAAAAATACAAAAAAAAAAGTTATAACATCGGTCAATGTACAATTAATGATCAGGGAAAAAAAAGGAAACGTGTAAGAGAAAAAGAAAAACCTTTTTCTGGCGAAGGTCATAAAAAGTTTGATAGTAGAAAAAAGAAAAGAAAAAGAGTTTAGTCCCACATTACGAAGGAAAATTATATTCCTCACAACTGTCCAAAAAACAGGTTTCAAATTTTCGAAGAATTACGATGAAAATAATTGCTCGAGTTGAAATTAAATTATTAAATTCTTTCCTTAATTTTTTTTTCTTACTTGTTAATCCAATCCAATTTATTTTAACAAATTTCATCGTATTCGGTCTTTCGGTTTTTTTTTTCCTCTCGTTTTGTTTTATTTGTGAAAGTGTTCGCGTAGTAAGCACACAATAAACGCATTAAAGTGAGGGAGAAAGAGTGACGTGAAACAAAGAGAAAAAAAGAGAGAGGTAGAGTGAGAAAAAAAAAGACGAAGGTCGAGCCTTAATTTATTTTATTATAACCGAAAGAGGTGGAGGAGATACAGTCAGAATAACATGTAATGAAGAGAGGTATGTATTTTTTTTTTTTATTGTTAACGTCGCGAAAAGGTATGATGTCGAACGTATATATATATATATATATATATATATATATATGTAGGTATTCTATATACGTTTGTATATAACTATATATGAGTATATACATACACGTATAATGTCGACCTTGAAATCACACAGAGGAAAGAAAAATAATAAAAACGCGAGACTTCGTCGGTATTACTATTAACGAAGCTGTCTGCTTTCAGTTTCAACAAGAGTTCCAGAGGAGAAAGGGGGCCTTCACTCTAGTGAAAGAGTACAAAGAGTATCGAAGGAGGATTTTACACGATTGCAGAATGTGACGTTGATGGTACATGAAACCGGTTTGGTTTGTGAATGAAGAGGGTTTGTTTGTTTGTTCCTGATAACATTGATGTATTTTAAGCCTTTTAGCTTTTGTTTCTGAGCATACACGACCTTTCACTGAACTTTCGGGTCCTTGACAGTTACAGGCTCTAGAGCCCAGAGGAATCGTTTGTGGGGAAGATGGCCGAGATGTCAATGAGCCATATTCTTACTCGATTCAAACGTGAAAAAAAACAACTTAGGTGATTTTTTACCTGTGGTTTCAGTTCTGAAGTAAAGAATAAAGGGTTACTCAAGTGCTTTCGCTTAGGGGAAAACATTTAAGATCATGTCCCGCTGTCTTTAAACAGTCTTACTTGAGGCGAGATGATTAACGTCAACTTAGTCGACAGTCGTTCATTCATCTGATGATATCCAGGCCTGAGACTGAGCCAGTGACTCGGGCTGGATTTTTATTCCTTATTATAAAATAGTGGACCAGCTGATATCACATTCAGAGATGGTGAAGAAGATATAATGATTGGATGAAATTCGACATTGACTAATTTGCACCTTAAAGTCAAATGACTTTCCAGTTTCCAAACGCTTAGTTCCACTCCTTATGGGTGATTTTCGTCAGCAAACTTTCTCAATCCTTTCATGAATATTTCCGGAACACATTTTTCTTCTGTGTCTAATCAGTTTTGGTTTGTTAGACAAGAGTAGGAAAATGTTCTGTTTTCAAATGTCAGGCTCTCCTTCTTCAAATGCAATTTGGTGAATGTGCTGTCAACTTTAAAGTATTTGTCTTGCTGATCTGGTGTGGCTCAGAAAGGTACCCGAGTTAGTGTGGGTCTGTGGGAGTCTTTCAAGTTTGCGTCTTCAAAAATTAATTTTTACAAAACTTATTGCATAGGAATCATCCTTGTTGAAAAGTTTTTGGGAACTGGCAACTGGCTGAAAAGGGACTTATCCCTTCTTAGCTATCCTGATTTCTACATGTATTGCACAGGCAAATGAACTTTGGGGAAACAATATCTACATTTCTATCTTTATTTCTACATATTATACAATACCATAGCCTAAAAAATGTTGGAAACACAATCACTTCAGATCTCTGGGTGAATTTGAATGAGATTTTCCAGAAAAAATTGTGTTATTCTACGGAAGGTATATATTTTCAGGTTTACACATCACAATCATAGCCATCATGTAAGTCCATAGCTTTCTTGGGGGCAAAGTTACCAATTTTTACATCTGTGAAAACAGAAAACGGACAAAGCATTTCTTAAAACAAATAGAAAGGAGTAAAAGAGAATAAAAAAAAACTTTTACCTCTCTCTTTTTTCATTGTCTGAGATAAACTTTAACTATATATGGTTTTTGTGTAGGATAACATACAAGTTTCCCCCTCTATCCATCTTGCAATTTTGAGGAGGGGGAGTTAATACCTTAAAATTCAGTTCTTCCATTTTTCTACCTAAATTTTGATTTAGTGATAAAAATAGTTCAGTATAAAATTGTTCAATATATAATTTTCTACTAATAACATTGAAGAACCTCTTCTTCCCCAGAGAATTTTGAAAACAATCATTCTTTGGTGAATATGTTCAATATCATTATTATGTGAAATATAACTCGTAATTATCATACTATTTAGATAAACAGTAAATTTAATATATTATATTTGCTACCCATCTAATCTCGTTCATAACCTCTTATCATCCCCTTTACCTTCACAGATTTGTTTCATGAGAACAGGTGGGCTGTGAATGTGGAGGAGATGATAATGGATAATTATGGAATGGTGGTGGATAGGTAGAAAATATAGATCGGATTTACCAATTAACTAAAATCTGATTATTATGATAATTGGGAGTAGATATGTTATATTTCACACACATATAATTTTATTGAATAAATTCACTGAAGAATAGTGTTTTTAAAACTCTCTGGAGGCGACAAAAGGCGTCGGACAAAAAATTTATAAAAAGGTTTTTTTAGGAAATGTTATGCTGGACAATTTTTTTCTGAGCTAATTTTATCACGAAGTTAAAATTTGTGTAGAAAAACGCAAAAATTCAGATTTTGGGGGACAAATACCCACTTCCACAAAATTACGAATGGCCTAGAGAGTGAAACTTGACAACTTTTAGTATGTTACCCTGGAGTACTCACCCAATAAATCTATATAGTAAAAGTTTCTGTGTTAATGTTTTTTCCCTTTATTTTCATATTCAACTGACTGCGGACTATTGTGAAAAAAGATCGTTAAATTTTCCAAGACAGCCAATATAAGTTAGTGATGAAAAATTTTATATCTATCATCAATGAAGCGCAAATTAGTATTTTAGCAAACTGCCTATCAGTTCATCCCACTCGGAGCGCAATGAATGACGTACAAACATGTTTCAGAAATCAACCAAAATTTCATTAAAAAACCAATTTTTTTGAATATTTAACTCACCGCAGGTGTTCTGTTTCTGTTTCGATACTTTGTTATAATTATATTCGTAGGTAGTCATGTTCACAAATTATTCACAATAATCATTCTGTAAAAAGTGTGTACTCGTGAAAACAAAAGTCACATTTGTTAAATCGTCAGCTGAGAACTTTCAGCAGGTTTTCACTGCTTATTTTTCGCTGTTTTTTCACTTTTTTTCACTTTTTTTCACTTTTTTTTACTCTTTTTCACTACCCCCAAGCTTAAGTGTTAAACAAAATACCTACAGAGCTCTTACTTGACATTGAGGAACTCATATTATATGGATCCAGACCGTAAAATATGACTCACTGTTCAGCCTGTTTTAACAAAGATATTGTCGAATTCACATTTGTGAAATATGACGAGGAGTAATTACTGCGTGAGTAGGATTATTTTTCACGAAACAAATTTGCATAGGAAACAAACGATTTACGACAAAGAGGTCAATGAATTTTGAACAAGATTGTAACAAAATGATTATGTTTTTCACCCTCTAATTCTAACTGTTGTAAACTTGCTGTATTTTATTTTGATATCTATAGGCCTAATATCAGAAGTATAGGAACGAAAAGAGTTAGGTGTCAACCTGACCTGAAATTTTTTGATTATCTTAGTCACTAGCTCTAAAAAAATAATCTACAGTTAGGCTGTCGCCTAATAAAATGTTGCCATCCCTCCTCAAAAAATTATACTCTTGCTACGCCACTGTTTAATGTGCTTCAGGCTTATGACAATATAAAGAATATTTATGATGTCAATATTTTAATTTGATATTTTGACATGAAGATTGCCAAGTTATGGTTCGAATTCATTGCTTTTGCTAAGAAGGTCGACTCGAGAAATGTTAAGGCTTAAGCTTGGACCAAGTTTTAAGCTCCCAGTTTAGCTTATCGTTCGAAATTTGTCTCATTTTCCAAAAGTCCATTTTTCACTTATTAAATCGAAGATAGTACGTATTAAAATTTAATAATGACCCCATTCTATACGAGTTTTATTCACTCAAAAGTGACGTCGGATTTTATCAAGATCCTGAAACAAAAAAAAGTTCGGTTAATTATTTTTCTGCGATCATTAAAAGAAAAGAAAAAAGGAATAAAAGCTCAAAAATTAGGAAAAAACTGAAAACTACGATATTATTCAAGTACTTTTTTTTAGCCACGTATAGAATAAATTGGGAAATATGTCAAGTCTGCACATTATCAGTCACAAAGGAATTGAAAATTTTTTTCAAAATGGTTTCTTTTTATACTCTCGCTTAATGCTTATCAATCAACGTTTCGAAGCCAGTCACATGAGCATAAAAAGAAATTATGGAAGTAAGGTAAGTGACATGACGTCATTGACACGAGAGATAACAGTCGTTGAATAATTTTCTAAATTTCTTTTCCTATAATTGTGTGGAATGTATTTTACCTTACCTACCTATAGTATTTTATTTTTGCGTTTAGTTCGATGGTGTAATCTTAAATTGCATTATTTATTTAGTACTGTGTATAGGTACCGAAACGAAATGTAAATTAAAAACAGAAGTAGGTTAGTGTAATTTTCTACGATGCAACAATAACAATATTGATAAGATACCATTTCCTTGTTTGTTGTAATTCGGTCAGTCAAATATCAACAAATATTTAATGCGAAATTTTTCATGGATGTGGTACTTTTTTCTGTAAACATGGTCATTCGATTTTTCTGTAGCTGGACTAAGAAATATCTAATAGGTAGTAAATGTTCAAAGTCCTAAAGGTTACTCAGTTCACAATGTTTTTAGGCCTATAACTCAGCAAGTAGACTTTAATATGGCGAGTGGCTTGAGGGCTTAGCTCACAGATTTCAAATTTGAATTAGGCTTAAGCTATTTTAGGTTTTGCAATGGTTGTATTTTGGAAAATACACTAAAATTAGGTGAAAATGGGAAAATGGTACCAGTCGTTCTCTGTTTTCGTGAAACGAATAATTTTCATCACCGCTCCCTAACTCTTTTACCAGGTCAATTTTAATACCTCATTTATAAGTAAACTGGATAAAAATAAAAATTGCCAGGGTTGGGAGTGAGACAAAAACTCCCATTCAATCAATTCACTTTTCGAAAAATTTTTTCAACTCCTTTATAAAACTCTTTATTTTACTCTGGAGTTTAATAACTTCAAATCAATCCGATTGAATCGATCTCAGCACAGTTAGAAAAATGATTCACTCGGATTGAAACCGATTGAATCTTTTTTTTTCTCAAAATTTTGTGATTATAAGTCTATGGATGAAAAACAAACAGAAAGAAGGTAGAAAAAAATAAAAATTTACCACAAAAATTAAAGTATGGACAGGCCAGAGAGAAAATAGATGAATAAATGGTGATAAAAATCCAAACTGCTTTGTCTTTGAAGGAGTGAGCGATTTCAAATTCTCTCACTCGTTCTCTCATTCCTTTAGTGATCACTTCCAATTAATCTTGATAAGAGTTGATTGAATCCCACTTAATTGCTCACTCCCTAGCTGGTAAAAAAATTAAAAAATCTCATGATTCAATTCTCCTTTTCAAATCGATCTCAACCCCTGAAAATTATTACCAATCATTAATTTTTACCAACTGTGTATGGAGGAGGTTATATGTGTTTGGTATATCTATCTGCAGAATTAACAAAATTTCGTTCGCTTAGAACACGTGTCTTATTTTAGAGATTTTAATGAAAGTAGACTTAAAATATTTCCGACTATCCGGAGAATGTTCTCCGCTATTCACATTTGAAAATTAAAAAATTAGAAGGGTGATATTGAAGAAAATGAGAATTTAAAGATTCAAAAAGTTGTTATTATGAATTTGGGCATATTCACCAATGAGGTTTTTTCTTTTGAATTTACACTTCGGTAGCAAAAAACAAAAAACACCCCTTGAGGAAATTCTGCAGCCAACTCTGTTTAAGATAAATAACAATGAATTCACTTATGAATTGTGGAATACAAAATGACATTGCCGGACTTGTAGCTATTAGGCTTTAATCTCGGTTCATGTTGATCTTGCAAACTTACAAAAATGTGTTGGCTTATTTTTTGTTCCCTTTGAGTATATAGTACTTACTGGACCAGTAAAGCTTCATAAGCCCAGTGTACGTTTTAATGACAAGACATGCCAGCGAAAAAGTAGGCAACCTTAGCGTACCATCTGCATATTTTCGACATTTTGCTTGAATTTACCAATTTAGAATACATCTAGGAAAGACATCCCTTAAATTCACAAGGATAGCGTACATAAACACAAAGCAAAGAACGTCAGAAGGTACGCTCTGGTTGCCTATTTAGCGCTGGAATGTTTAACCTGAAATTATATTTCTTTACTGGTCCGGTACTACATAGTCAAAGTCTGTGCCTATAGTCGGTCCAGAATAAGGACATGACGAGACTAGGGGGAAAGAAAAAAGGAAAGATTCACACCATTTAACAAAGGCTGTATCCAAAACTATTGCTTATAAAAATATTTTTGCACTTTATGTAGCTGTGATATGTGAACGTCTCTGTGGTCTTACGTCATCCTTATTCTACACAGACTATAGTTCTGGTTCCACGCTGGATTGTGATTTTTTTCATTCATAAACGTAGCTAAGGGTGATGTGGAAGGTTCCACCAAAATATTTTTAGAGTTGGAAAAATTGACTATTTGCGTGCATAATCGGAATGGCTCTTCTTTTTTTTTTAGGAAATTTCAAAATTTTGCAGCAGTTAGCAATTTCTGAGTTGGACAAATTGGAAGTTGTGTAATACTGCCGGTAATAGGTGGAAAATAAAGCCAGTTAATCACCTTTTTTTCTTTACTGTTGAAAACTTTTAAAATTTTAGTTGACTAATTTCGTTTTCTTCACCCCCCTAAAAAAAGGTTTTCGTTCCATCGCTGTTTTTGTTATTCTTCTTCATGCACTACTAACTGCCAAACACGAGACTTTCTAGGAAAATCATTCAATTAAAGCCCGTATGCAAGAATGGTACTGTGGTCAGTGATTTACGAATTACTTTTCTTGATGAAGTTATATCTAAGTATACACCATACATATATGTTTGTATATACATATAATTGATAATGGAAATATCTCTGCTGCACATCAATCGCGGTAATTGCGTATTTTTCAAAAGTGTCAAATTTTTTAATAGCTGCCATTCGAAAACCAACTGACCGATTTCGTTCAAATTCAATACCGAACCAGTCCCTAATAGTCTCCAATTGTCATAAAAATTTCAAGCCAAAATCTTTTAATTCACCGGAGTTATCGTGATGACAACATGGTAGGTTTTCGAAACTTTAAGAACCCCTCTTTCTGAAACTAGCGGATAAATTTCAAATATTCTAAAACGAATGTGTAGTTCATAAAAGCATCTAACTTTATTCCAAGTTTCATTACCATAGGTCAAACGGCGAAGGCTCCACAGATTCCTAAAAAGTGCCAAAATGAGAAAAAAGTGGATATATATATATCTATATATATATTGTGTACAGAAGTGATCTACGACTCAAGATTGGGGTTTTTCCACAGGTCCCGCCCCCAGGTCCCGCCATAGTACTGAACGCAATAGTTACTAATAATGTAAGAATAACTAAAGTATCGTTCTTCCATTCAGTTTCGGCCCTAAGTAATGATTAATAAAAATTCGACGTCCAAACATTACGAGAAAAATAATCGGTACTTGGAAATTAGAAAAACGATTGAAAATCAAAATCTTGTTTCCATCTTACTTTCCCATGTTCGAGAGAAACTCTGGAGATGTGGGTCACCTTCAATTTAATTTCTTGCTTTTTATTCCGAATTTGGTTTCTGAACGCAGAAACACCACCGTGTTCCAGCAGCCTCTCCCATCGCGTTTTTCATTCGCTGTAACAATGTAATGTACATTCAATTTTATGCGCATTGAAATAAATAAACAAGAGCAGACTGAAGAAAAGTAATTTGTTGATATAATAATTGAAATAAGACGACAGTTGTTCTTACCAACCGTACGCAGAAGTTGCGAAATTTTTGAACTCGAAGCTACTAGATAAGACCGGTTGGTAAACAATGTTTGCAGAAAAAAAAAAGTTGACGTATATTCCATCCGTTTAACTTCCCACCCACCTTTTACGAATACAGTATCACACACATAAACACAAAATACGCAACGTTTATCCCAATAAGTTTTCATCGCCACCAACAACAACATCAACAATATCAACCTGATACACGTTTGCGCATGTATTTTGTAAGCAAAAATATTTATGTACATAGTTAAATTATTGTGTGCAGAAAATATTATTATACGGGAAAATGTATGTGGCTGCTGGTCTGGTGGCAATACGATAAGTATTCGTATTACTTTGGACACCTCCTTTCTTTCTTTCCGTCTCTCTCGATCTGTCTCATTGTCTCTCGGTCTCTCTTTTTCCCTCTATCTGTTTCGAGAAAGATAGAGATCGTACATAATGGCAATGTCGCGCACTTGTAAACGACTCCTAACGGTTGGTTGTGCGAGTAGCAATATTATAGCTGCGACGAAGAAGAAGTTGGGTGGAGGGTGACGGGGCCTCACAAATATACACCATCTCGTAAAAACATAGTTTTTTAGTGCGTATTCGTGTGCTTGCTCTTTGCTGAAAGACTTGAAAGAGAAAGGACTATACTGTATATACCATGATGGCCTCCCTGGATTGTGTAATTTTATTCCGCCTATTTGTCGATGTTGTGTTGTGTAGTGTTAGTATTTGTGCGCATGTGTGTGTATGTGTGTACGTGCATGTGTATGTGTGTGTCTTTGTGAGGGTACGTGCATGTGTATTGCTTTGGTCTCTGTTGTTGCTGTTCGTTTGTAGAATGCTGTAACGAACTGTACCTGCTGTTTTAGGTTGCATCGTCGTGTTTGTGTGTTCTTTTTTTTTCTTTCTTTCTCTACTTGCTTTTTTTTTTGTCTCTCTTTTCAAGATCTGTTGTTAAAAGCTTCTCCCCTTCGACGAAACCGAAAGTGAACGCCTTTCTTTCAGTTCGTCTGACTGGTCTACGCCAACGAACGTGTTTTACAGCTTCCTCGTTTTTAGCAGTGCGCAGATTTATTCGTTTATACATTTCTCGCATGCACGCAGTTTGTCATTTCTTTTTCAACTCAGTGTGTTTGTTTTTTTTTTCTTCTGAAGTTTCGTATATTAGTTATCGAAATTCTGTCGCGACTAAAACGTTTTTTTATTTATATAAATTTTTTTTCCTTATTTTATTTATCATTGATATTCGAGACGAGTGTACAGGCAACATTAAACGATGTGATTTTTCCCTTACTTTTTTTTGTTGTTGCATTCGGTTTTTCTTTTTAAATTTGGTTAACATACTTTTTTTTTTGTTTTTCATAAATTTCATTATTGCTTTTTTGTTTTTCTTTTTCAATACTCAGAATTTAGCAACAAATTGGTAACTATTGGAAAAAATAAAACCAAGACATCGACACTTCGAGACGAAAATATTAATACAACGAATTTCAAAGTTGTGCATACAGCAAAGAGTGTGTATATGTGTGTTATTTTTGAACCTCTTTTCTCCATATTTACTTACAACTGCAATTCGACAACTTGATGCATAATTTTCGCGTGTTTTTTGCTGCGGTTACCTGTAAAAAAAAGTTACGTTGTGTTACATTATACAATGGTGAAATAATAAAATACGAGTATTTGATTTGATTTATCGTCGTCTTAAGTAAATTTCTTATTAATCTGCAGTTTCGCGAGTTTGCATATCGATTATGTTCTATCGATATTTTTCCAATCGAATCGGTCTATTTTTCTTATAGTTTTTTTTTTGTTATTTTCGTTCGATAAGTGCTGAAATTGCATAAAGAGAATTTGCGGATGAGTAAACCAAGTGCTATAACAATGTTTTGATGTGGAAGAATGGACATTCAACGAGCTTGGAATCATTCCGGTATTCTGCATTTGTCTCTATTAGTAAGTGTTTGGAAAATGATAGTTTAGTTCGTAAATCGATAGCTGTCTTTCGGATAAAATTTCTCATTTCTCCGCCACGTTAGAAATTCAAGGTCGACATAATTACTGTCAATTTGAATGCTTATCAACATCAATACAAGAACAAAAGTGATATTGTATGATTTGTGGATGTTGAAGCTGCTTGGAAATGAAGGAAGCATAACTTCGCTTTCTATTTCCACTTTTCCAGATCTCAGAATGTGTTTGTGGGGATTTTGTAGAATCTTAATTAGTAAATATTTACGTCTTATAGATCACTACTTGTTAAGGACGTGTAGATAGCGCTATCGTAAGGAGGTCCTTATCTTTCTAACTGTCGGTTACGCCTCCCCACCAAAATACCACTACCATCACCATCATCATTATCGAAAAGCATCCACTATTTTCAATGTCAGGGGAGTTTCAGACCCCGCATGACCTTCTCCCTATTTACGTCCTTGTTGCCTGCGTACTTGGTTGCCAAGGGCCAAGGGCATTTATAGCTCGATCGTAAGGGGGGTCCACTTCTTCACAACCTTCCTTTTCTACTATTTTCCCCGAAACAGTACAATTTTCACCATAAAAATACCTATTTCTATTAGTTTTTCTCGAAGCTAAGGCAGGGTCCAGACCACTAGGAGCCCCTTTATATACGCCCTTGGTGGCTGCCGAAATGATTTATTAGCATTAATTAGTGAGAATTTTCGTTGAGAATTAGTATATTTTCTCCGTTTTGAAAGCTGTTCATGCAATTCTAGTTAAATACACACGAGGCTGCCTTTACTAAGAAATTGATCTTAAAAAAGTTAGAAATCTGGAAAGTGGCTAAATTTTCAAAACACTTGCCTAGGAGAATGTCTACGACTACCGAGTAAATTGTTTCTGATTTACATTTGGTTGGTTAGTTCAGTTTTTAAACATGTATCTACATTCTGCAGTGGTGGATGTAGAAGGGGAGAGGAAGACGATGGATCGACAGCGCGTTTCTGCCCCTTTTAGCCCAAAAAATTTTTGAATTCTAGTCTTGTATTGTCTGAGAAAAATTTCTGTGTCATCTTTGTCCTGAAAACTTTAATCAATCCTAATTTATCCGAAATAAATCCTGTTAATTCGATATCCCTGTTTAGAAACGTTGAGTTGATCTATTACTGCTGATCCTTGTACGTGGGAGTCGACTTTAGTTTTTTTGGGGTACTCGCCCCCTTCCTTCAGTAATTTTGTGAATTCAACTGTATATATGCATACGTAGTAGTATGTATAGTATATTAAACAATTTCCTATTCGATGTGTAGGTTGAATATAAGCCAAAAAATTTTTATATTTTGGCTTTAGCTTCCCCTCCCCATAATTTGATTAACTCAGCGTCACTGTACTTGTACGAATTTAAAAAAAAATTTGTTCAATATTACTTTATTATCCTAACTGAATCATGAAATGAAGCTTTTTTATTTGCGAAGATATTATTTCTGGTAGGGCCTCAAAAAGGGAGACGAAAAGGTACCAAAGGTAATGGGCCCGGACTTTTTCATAGAGAGCCTGGAAGGGCCCAAATTTTGAAATAAACAGCAATTTTCGAGTAAATTTTTGAAGAGGGCGTCCGAACCGATCCGTGGGCCTGGTTTGGGTGTCAAATCTGCCAAGGCTGAAAAAAGAAAACTATTAAATGTATATTCTAGAACACCAAAAAAAAATCTAAAAAATTTTTTGCTCGGTCTGCTTGCGAAATTGTTTTCTCACTTGATAACACGCCTTCCTAGAGGTAAATTCTGCAGCTGTCACTAAAACGAGCCGTCAGTGTATCTCGCCTGGGCGTAAAATTTCTCTCTGAGGTCCTGATTTCTAGTCACTTGAATTTTGGTGTAGAGCAAAAGGCAAAATTAGATCCTGTGCAGGTTTCTCGTGAAAGTCGGTCCGTCAGTGTTCGCTGAAAGTAGTCTAGGCTTACGTTTTTGCTTAAAATTCTGGAATAAAATCGTTTGTGGGCTTCATGGTAACCGCAATGTCTGTAAGTACAATTTTTAGTGCAATTTTTCCCTTCTTTAACCTCCTGAATCACTTTGCCAGCAGAAGGTTGAATTTTATTTTCATTGCAAAAATTGTACGATTTTTCCAATTTTTCCAATATTCTTTGCCGAGTGTAATTTTCAATATTTTCCATATTTTCTGGTCTCGTTTCATTTCTTGATAATTGTTGACCTACGTCGTACGTCGTAATTGAAATAAGGTAGGTATTAATCAAGTGTTTCCATTAGAATAAAAGCTTTAACCGGTTCGAACAAGTTATTTTATTTCATAATTTTTTCTATACCATGAGCGACAATTGCACCTCCTTCCTCT
The DNA here is from genome assembly GCA_011428145.1 of Ericerus pela. Classification (NCBI taxonomy): domain Eukaryota; kingdom Metazoa; phylum Arthropoda; class Insecta; order Hemiptera; family Coccidae; genus Ericerus; species Ericerus pela. The sequence continues at coordinate 362,040 of WOFM01000435.1, forward strand.
TCGAGAAAACATTCTTTCATTCTTTCATTCGTTTTTCTTTTTCATTTTTTTGCTGTGACGAATTATGGAACCTGATCCCTTTTGTCGGTATCTGGATGGTTTTAGTGATGTGGAAAAATATCATTTGACGTTGTTAACGTATTCGTTTTTTTTTTTAATCTCTGATTCAGTCGAATTCTGGTATTGTTAGTCGGATTCGGTTATCAACTACGGTGTTGTCTTGATCCGTGTCCCCCATCTACCATCGATTATTGATTGACTTACACATGACTTTTTATGATGCATACTTTTCGTTTTGATTTTGTGTTGGTTTTTCTTACTATTTCGCGGGTCAGATCATTATTGATGATTGTGAAAATGCAGTTTTTCTAGCAGGCTTTAAATTGTTGTATATTTCATTGTGAGATTTCTCACGTTCTTATTGAAAATTTTCAACTTCGAAGGTGTATAAATGTTTTGCTGTTCTCGTTTCTCGCATTCTCAATGCATGCACTACTGCTAAGTTGCATGAAAATGTATTGCATTGTTTAAATGTGACATTCAGGTTGAATGTGGCGTAGATCATAACTGTAATTTCGAGTATTTTCTCGTTTTTCGGTTGAATTTTGATTCAATTTTTGGCAACAGCTGTTCAGTGGGTGATGTGAATTCAGATTTGTCAATACGATTCGAGAGAATTTACTAACTATAGGGATGTTCATCGAGTTCGAAAATTTTATAACATGAGTACCTGCTGAACAACTCTATAGGGAAAATTGAAAATAAGTATTGAAAATCTATATGCTACTTGTGCACTTGAAGATATTTTGTTCTCAAAAAATGCACTCGCATGTTTCTGGAGTGAACGTAAATTGTTGATAGAAAAACAAATTCCTCCATTTTACATAATGAATGTTCGTTGAATTCACTATCTAAAATACTACTGCTTTGGGCAAAGTCTGTTGTTAGTATTGCTTTGCATTTGTCAACTTCTTAAGTGATGAACGTCATTATTGGTATTATAAATTTTATTGAAAATTTATTACCCGGTATTTTTAAGTGGGAAGTTCCAAAAAGTAATTTTTATGTGGTTGGAGACATAAAAAAAATATGTTCTGTTTTCGACGATATGATTAGTCATTCTAAGGTTATTGGAGTTTTTGCATTTTTTTTTTCCTTTACAAATCTAATTGATTTTTTAAACATCCGCCATATTGTGAATTTATTATCAATTTCCCAATTTGTTTTGTTAGTATTGGTTGAAATTCTTCAATAAACTGTTCTTTTCGCGTATAATGAAGTCAGTTGGAGATCTGATACTTTTTTGTTCCTTTCGTAGTATCACATTTTATTTATAAAAGGAAACATGTCTTGGTAGAGGTTGTAGAGGTTTTCAAATGAAAAACGTTACTTTGAGGGAATCATTTTTTGAACTGTTCATCAGGTTGTCAATGGATTTACTTGGCAAAAAAAAAAAAAAAAAAGGTTTTTTTTGAAAAACGATTCCAAATTGGAATTCCACCAGTTTTCGATACGTTTGCAGGATGGAATTACCGCAGAAAAATCTATTTCACATACCAGTATTGACATCTACTAAGCAGTGCACTGTTTTTAAAAGGAAAAGTAATTGAAGTAGTAATTATTTTAACTTTCTGAATATAATGTGTTAAGGTAAGAGTACACAAAATTTTTACTCTTGAAAATTGTAATGTTTTTGTTGGGTACGATGTTACTATGGGCCCTTCACGTCTTGGTGGTTATCGTACTCGATTGTCGTACATATTCCTAAGAATGTGATGAAAAAATGCATTTTCAAAATTCCTGTAACTTTAAAGATTGTTGTTAAAATCATTGTTAGTTTCTGAAAAAATTTTCAAATAAAAAAATAATAACTGTGAAATGAATTTTTTTTGTATTTTTAACACAGTTTGAGGCCTGTTTTCGATTTATTTTTTCCGCAATGCTGTAAAATTCTTTATTCAAATTTTTATCCATTCTTTATCTTAATTTAACATAATATTATCTCAGCTGTAATGTGAAACCCACTCTTATACCAAACACTTATCTCTTTAGTGCTGCGCGTGTGAAAAATTGGTTATTTTCTTGAAAAGTAATTAGAAAGTTGTACTAAAATTCGTTGCTCTTGGTTACTGTTGTACGAATATCTTTTTCAAATAAAAATTTTATGGTTGGGAATAAAATTACTTAATTTGGTCGAAAGAGTTGATTATTTATTGAGAAAATATTTATGAAAGGGTGAAAAATGAATTTTTCAACAGTATTAAAATAAAAATGAGAAGAACTATTTAGAAAATCCATTACACATACGGTTCTTCTTACTTAAAATCCATATTTAGCTTGTAATTTGTAATATCTAGTAAAAATTAATAGGGAATAATTTTTTTTTCTCAAATAGTCCATTAAATTTCTATTTTCCCTGCTGTGGATTGTATTTGAATTAATCTTATCTCGTAGCTTATGCGTTATCAACATTTTTAGTCAGAAAATAGTGGAAGCAAGAGTTGAAAAGTTGCAAAAAACAACGAAAAACGAGAAGATTTTGCAGTCAACGAACGAAAAAAACGATTTTTATCAAGTTTTTGAAATAGATTTAGAAATAGCATACTCAGTCATTCGATTTGAAAAAATATACGATACTAGTTGCCTCATGTGCCAGCTTCGGGTCACTGTCTCAGATAGCCAACTACATTGCTTCGGTATCCTAGCGGTTCTAAGAAGATGAGAACTAATACAAACAAGAAATTACATAATTTTAGGGGAGTATGATCAAAAATATTTCAACACCCTTTTTGTGCCACCAAATTGTCCAAAAATTGATTGAATCAAAAATTGAACTGTAGATTCAAATATCCCCTTTTATGTATTACTTGATAAAATGAAATTGTATTATTTTTATTTTGTGTTTTCAAAGGCTTCAGACTATCCAATCAATCTAAAATTAAACTGGAAATTTTAATTTATTGCACCAAAGGCAGGTACACATCTGTGTCATTTTGCAGTGCCTTATCACTGTATCGTTTCGGTACGTACAAAGTCCATAACCTTGTACCATATCAAAAAATGATACGATACGACTATTTTCCATGTGATGTCGATATTCTGCTGTCATATATCAAAAGGCACTATATGGATTTGCAAAATTTTCAATAAAATTTGGGGATACGATACAAACCCAGAAAATGCCTCACAAAATGAAAGTCGTGTCATCAGTGAGTATTATATCATGATATGTACTGATGATATGATATGGAAGAATGATACAAATGTTTACCCACCTTAATGTATCACTCTATGATTTGTGAAATAATCATCATAGATCATCGTAACCAGAGGCCAATAATTGATTCAACTTAAAATTATTCCCAAAAATTGTCAACGATTGATTCCAACAAAAATTAGACTCAAAAATTGAATTTAGTGCCTTGAAAAAATGCTCCAGTGAATGGAATGTCTATCTTTTATTTTTGTGTTAACTCAGATTTTCATAGGAAAGGTTTTTTTTTTATTTTTTATTTAGGTATTAAAATTTTATTTAAAGATGAAGACGCATAAATTCAAACATATTATGCTGAAATCAGTATTTATGGAATATCTGGAATTTTGGGATGGTTCGTTGTTATTGTTATTGTTGTTTTTGTCTTCATTTTTGTTGTAAAAATGGGATACTGACATACTAAATGCAGTAGTATCAATTTTGCATAGTGTTTTTTCTTTTATCCACCTTATATACTCAGTGACTCGGTGATATTAATCTTCTGTTCTTCGATTTCGTTTATAAATAAGTTTTCAGGTGTGATAAAACATTGAAAGCAAGTTTATGACCTTCCCAGGTTCATAAATAATATGTGGACGAAAATCCGTCAAAATCGATCAACTCGATATTGAGATTAATCCAGGCAAATATTTTTCTTTTCAGTGGGTTTGTTTTTAACTTCCCTTTCGTACACCATCGTCGATGGATAATAACATAAATGCGGTTTCTTCATTTCATTCGGGCAGTTATAAAACAATAAATGAAAAAAAAAAAAAAAAAACCACTGGCTGCATTTTTTAACCGAAATTCTATCGAACAGGTGATCAAAGCAACAGGTGTTTTGTGTTAGTAACGTTTTATATTTCGAATGAAATTCGCCTGCGTAGCATTTCTTCATTTTTCCTCCTATTTTCTCTTTTCATCATTAAAACTTGAGGCGAAGAAAAAACTTGTCGATTTTAAGAGTATGACGCAATTTTTGTCATTTTCTCTTTTCTTTTTGGATAGAAAATAATGAAATTCTTAGAAAAAATGAGATTTTGAAAATTTATTCGCTCTCCACGGAGCGATAATATTTTTTTTTTTTTTGATGTTCCCATTGCATGCAGTGAGAAAATAGAAATAATTAATTCTAACCTCGTTTAAATTTCATTCGCTCTGTACGTTTATGTGTAATGGTGAAGGTATTTTTCTCAGTTTCCTATACGTAGATAATGATATGAGTCATTTTTGTTTTCATCGTGAAAACAACCATCAGGGTGTAGGAATTGGTTTTTTGAAGGAGAGAAAAAAAATCCTACGTAGAAAAGTACGTGCGTCGTAAAAAATTTCGCCACAATTTCTCGAATTACGATGTATTTTTTTTAATCTATTCTTTATTTTACTCCTTATATATTTTTTGTATATATATATATATTATACATATATGCATAAGTATTCCTACTGTATGTATAGTTTTTTCTTTTCGTGTGTGTCTTCTCATCTTTATTTTGTACATATAGTTAATCTACATTTTATTGCATCGTGAAAAACTGAAAATTAAACAATTTAAAAAACGTGCTACTTTTAAAGCAATTGTCTACCTAAAATCTTCCATCATCTTTGTAAATGTGTGCGGAATTGAAACTCTATTTTTGCATCTGTATAGGAGTGAATTTTTACTTCGTTTTTTCTCTGAATTCATCTCATTAGCATTATAGTTTCACATTCTTCGGCTTATTTCGTCTATTTTTCGGAATAGTCAGTTTGTGTTTGAGAAAATTATTTCGTTCTAAAAAATTAAACCACTCTGTTTTTTCTTTGGACGTCCCTTTCTAAGACACGTGGTTGTTCGAAGTACGCTCTTAAGTATCTTTCTTTCTGTTTTTAAACTTTTTTTTTTTAACCTTGTGGTTTTCTGTTTGTTTTTGCTCGGAAAATTCTTCGGGATGAGGTGTCTGATTTCGTGGAAACACGTTTTGCAGCGTGCAAATACCAAAATAAAATTTTCTGTAGGGGTTTTTAATGTAAGCCGGAAGCATAACTCACCGATGTATTAGAAATTTTTTCCCGAGCACCTTCGTCGTATTTTCTTTTTCACTCGAGCAAATTTGGGCTTGAAGCCAGGTTTACTATATTATTACTCTCACAAATTGGTGGCAATTGAATGGTTTTCACGTACCGATTTTCGTGAAATGAATGTGATTTTCCGCGCTCGTCTGGTTGAGGGGGTATATACAGAGCGGTGTACAAAGTGAATGAAAAAATTTTAATGACTGCTTCATTCCTATGGAGATAACGTAATTCCACGTAAAAATATTGAAAGAAAAAAAAGTCAATTCTGTAGCTATGAGTATGATTTTATTTTCATGATTAACTCAACCCTACACGAGTTTCATTTTGATAACTTATTATATTGTTTTATAAAAAATGTAATAGTACACTGGTTACGTTACCATAACTCTGTCTCAGTGACGTATAAAAAATCAGAACGTTATCGCTGAAAAACAAAAGATCAAATTCTGGACTAAAATTATGTTGCAATTTTATTTGTAATTTACGGTACACCTTTTATGTTTTTTACTTAGTTTATCGAAATCTCCGAGGACAAATGACGGTTTACCTGTTATATGTTGTCATTTGCAGAAATTTGTAGGCTTTAATTGCGATGAAACCTTGTAGAAATCTGTTCGCTGGCAAACTAGAAGTATTAGAAATAGCCCTCTTTTTTTCTGTCTATTTCCATTATATATATGTAAGAATATGTATTCACATTCTTAAAATAACCACAGTTTCTGTCTGTGTTTCGCACTCGCTGATATAGTGAGTTGCAAAGATCTCTCATATATATATTAGATTCGTATTGTATTCATCTATTGATGGATTTTAAGTATGGAAAGATGAAAGATGTGTCTACATGATTCTTCATTATTTTCTAAAGAGCTTACAAATCCATCAATACATGCCAAGCTAGTGGGATGACCTTGAGGAAGACGGAATGCTAATTAGTAAACGATCAGCTCAGTTCTTTCCCTAGTGCGGCTCCCCCTCGAAGAAAGGGGATGTAAGAATATGTATTCACATTCTTAAAATAACCACAGTTTCTGTCTGTGTTTCGCACTCGCTGATATAGTGAGTTGCAAAGATCTCTCATATATATATTAGATTCGTATTGTATTCATCTATTGATGGATTTTAAGTATGGAAAGATGAAAGATGTGTCTACATGATTCTTCATTATTTTCTAAAGAGCTTACATATATATACATATATACACATGTATTTAATAACTCTCACTATTGTCAAGAAGCCGAATAAGACATCCTAATTATTGTATATACACAACGTTTATTCCCATTTTAATTGACCCAAAGGAAGGTGTCATTACAAATATCCGTTTGTGGTCGATTTAGTATAACTGGAGCGTACTCATTCATTTCCTTTTCATTATATTTTCGAATTATTTTTGTGATACTTTACTGACAAATTGAATGTGTTAAATTTTTTAATTTTAATTCCCGATTTTTGGCGAATTCATTTCCTATGGTTTTGGTAATCCTGCTGCTGTTTGCTGGAAAAGGAATTTATCGTGGAATCGCATCCTTCTCTCTCTCTCTCTCTCTCTCTCTCTCTCACACACACACTCTCTCTCTCTCTCACACTCTCTCTCTCTCTCTCTCTGTCTCTCTGTCTCTCTGTCTCTCTGTCTCTCTGTCTCTCTGTCTCTGTCTCTGTCTCTGTCTCTGTCTCTGTCTCTGTCTCTCTCTCTCTCTCTCTCTCTCTCTCTCTCTCTCTCTCTCTCTCTCTCTCACTCTCTGCAAAATTATTTCGTTTTTCCATTTTGTTGTCTCATTTGTTTGAATAACTGGGTCACATTTGTAAGGTTTGACTCGATTATTCTTGTGACAAAGCGCAATCCTTTGCGCCGATGACTTTCTTCACAAAAGTTCAATGTTTTTCGCCCTTCTTATTTGTAATAAAATTTCCAAATTTAAACAATATATTATTTACCTACGACAATTTTCATTCGTCAAAAATTTCTGTTTACCTCCCGAACGAATGGTGAGTCATTTCACCATGCTAAGAGGCCTCACCCTTTGACTGTTTCTTTTCCCAGTCGTTCGAATTTGTTTTGGCTAAATAAGTTTTACTCTTCGTTTTTTATTCTACCATAAATGGTGACGTCAGCAATATTTTTTATCCAGGTTGATGCTATTTATTTTTTTCATTTTTTTGTTGTCTTCAAAAATTTAACAAAGTTGCTAGTGTGGGTAGACGTTTATGAAAAATTGTTTCAGTGGTAATGGTTCGTTCGTCTTTGCTTAAGGAAAATTTGATTCAATTTTCCTTTATCCGATGTATTTAGCCTAAATCCTCTTCGTTTTTTTTCTTTCTTTTTTTCTTCATTGTTGAATTACGTATTTTTTATTCTCTTTTTATTTGTACTCGAAAAATAGATTTCAGATAAAATTTCACTATCATTACTATGGTACGGTGTAGATTTTTGTCGGTCATAATCTTAAATTCTGAAATTTTTTCTTGCTTTTGAAGTTAGTACCAAGATGATAAAATGAAAGAATTTTTCCATTTTTTTCGCTATATAATACAAAGGAGGACAAAAATGTAGTGTTTCAGTTGTTTTTTTTTTTTTGTTTTATTGGTGGAGATTGAAGCAGTCTTTACAACCAGAAGTATCGTAAAGAGAAGAAGTATTACGAGAGATTAAGATTTGTAATTAGTTTTGGTTTTGTACTCGTATCTAATATTTGTTAGTTTGATTCCAGAAGAAATTTTTTATCTTTATCGAATGACCAGAACGAAGGTTTTAAGAAACTGTGACATTTAAGCGAAATCCAGATCGTCTTATGTAAAACTTGATAAAACATCAACCACTTGTTAACCGATAGTTGCATCGAAAAATGTCTGTTCTTTGAAACAGATGATTGTCGGACTTATCTAAATGAACTTCCGATTGTAAATTACCTTCTGTTTTAAAAATAATATGAATTTTACCTAATTTTGTCGCTTTTTCGTGTCATTTCTGTTTCAGTAGTTGAAATTGAGAGGGAAAAAAATGCAGTGAATGTTCGTATGTCTTCTTCGAGATTATTTTTGAATGAAGATTTTATGTTGAATGTAAAGTAACGTGCACAAACTTAAAAGTCTCCACCATTACAGAGTTTTCATTATTTTGGAAGTTTTAATATTATTGGAAACGTTTTTCTTCCCAAAACTGAAACGTTTGATATGAAAATATGTAATTTTCGTCCGAAAAAATGGTCTTTAGTCTTCCTTGGATGTAAAAAGAAACGGAATCATTGCTTCACTTTGACGTATTTATGATTTGTCAGTTAGTGAAAGGAACATCCCTCGAGGGTAACCCACGTCAAAAAACATGATGAAATGTGTTTAAAATTCACAGAAGCAATAGGTAATGCTTCATTATATTGAAGAAAAAAAAAAGGATGCTGCGCTTTGCATATTACCAGTAGGATAATGGTGTATTGTACTTTAATAAAGGTGCTTCAAAATCCTTTGTACTAGTTTGAAACAATATTGTCAATCATGAATATGGAATCTCAAGGATTGTTATCTGAGTTTCGAACTTGAGAGTAACAAGCCTTCATTGAAAACCAGCTGATACAGTGCATTCTGTCTAATATAAATTATGTAGAGAGTGTACACTTATACACATAGCGTTTTTTATTTATTTATTTAAATATAATTTATTGGTGCTACATCGTAGTTATGAAGCTAGTCGATAAAATGACATCAGTTTGATCAACTCCCTGCATCTCCAGGAGCAATCGGTTTTGGATGATGTCAGTGGTTTTTGAATTGGAATTGACCCATCATCTGCGTGCAATGTTCGACATGTTGAAAAGTTTAAAGATCTTACCCATTTCTGCTCGTAACCGAAAAAACAATTTTGCTTTGTTTGAATGTTGTCTAATCTAAATTACTAGAATCAATGGAGACGATAGAACCATTGACTTTTAATTTGTCATGTAGGTTGTATTTTTGTTTATGTCAAAGTTGCACGACCTATGTAGTAATTTTAAAGAGTTGGTTATGAATTAGGTCCATTATGAATTCTGCAAATTATTCATTTTTATACCAAACAACTTAATATAAGCCCATTTCCGTTTTATAAAAAGTACAACTTCAGTGAGCCCTGGTATCTAGTAGCTTCGTACCATAGGACTTCCGTTGGCGTATTTGCAATTGGGGGTGTGTGGGTCGAAGGAAACAGTGACAAAATTTTGGGGTTGGAAAAATTTTGGATTGAAATGACTAAATTTTTACCAATTTCTATTTTCTTCCCCCTTAAAACATAAAAGAAAATTGTCTTTGAATATATGTATTACTTCCCCTTCTGAAGGAAAAATTTACGATACACTACTGTTCTTGCCTATAGAGATGCGGCAAAAAATACTGGGGCTACAACGGTAGATTGTCTTAATCTGGCCCTGGAGACTTCGAGCTAGGGGCTTGTTACAGCTGTGCACTTAGTCCTTGCTTTATCATCAGGCCCATACTAGAGCACGAAATTTGATGCTGATGAATTGAAGGAATCATTATTACGGTTCAAAGAACTATTGCTCATATTAAGTTTGAATTCAATTCATTCTTTGTGATATAACTTACCCCCCTCCCCAAAAAAAAAAAAAAAGATTATTGTCTTGTCCGAATTTTCTTCGTTTTTTTGTTCTGATTGGTAAAGGTGGATCTGACGGGTACTATCTCAGCAAAAATTGGCCTGGGTGTCTTGCCAAAACGCTTTTTTGGCCCTTCCTACTTTCATGAAATGTTACCAAATCCTGCATCTTGTAATTTAAACGGGCATTTTTAAGTGTTTTGTTCCTTCAGCCTCCTTAAATAAGCCACTTCTGACTGCCTTATCTTAAGGGTACTTATTCCTCATTTTCTTCTTCAGTGGTGGTGAATAGTGTAGCCGAAACCCCTTATAACCGTGTTTTCCATGTAACGAAACTGAGTGAAGAAATTTCAGACCAAAGTGGAGAGACCTCAAAAACCTCCCCTTACAAAATGCTGCTTTGGACCTGCCAGTGCAAGTGAAATATTTATCTAATAAAAGGGGTTAAAAGAGGACGTTCTCATAACCGGTTTTGCTGTTTGCTAATGTCTGCATGTGTGCATATAATAGGAAGTAAATGAAACTCGTAGGGAAAATCAGGTGAATTGAATTTCAATACTTGCATCTGTTCCAGCATGTGCAATACACATCGTACGCACCATACATTCGGCGCCTTTTCTCGTCCATTCTAGCACATAAAAGCAAATAAGAATAGGCATACACAGATTTTAAAATTATATTTTTGTCGACAACCTGTCTTGTTAATTACTCACATTCACATTGCAGAAGATCATTAAAGATATACGAAAAACGTTTCATTATGTATATAAAAAAAAAAAAGTTTTAAAAGGTAGGTACTATCGAAGCACAGGTGGACTATAGGCCGGAAACACAACGTCAACAAAAAAACACCGAATAGGCTCATGCGTGCGTGCGTGTATACTGTATAGTCCTAACAATAAAAAAAAAATTCATTATAATCAAATGGATCACATCATCCTTGGATTCATATACGCCCGCTAACCATTCGAAAAAAAGGAAATTTCTCCATGACCTTGACATAATATTGTTGTTCTGGCTTAATCGCACTTTCGTTTCATTGAAATGAGAAATGTTTTACAATAAAAACTATGTCGTTGTAAACACATTTATCAACGAAGAAGATAAGGTTTTTTGAAACGTAACTCAAAAATGAAAACTATATAAATATGAAGTATTTTTTTCGTGAAATTTTACTATCAAATACATTTTGTCATTTTGGGAAGCATTATTGTCAGAAATTAATGTTATATTAATTTGTACATATATGTATATATATATTTTTATTATTCATAATTTTATTCTATTCAAACAAAATATGAAATAAAAAGTTTTTAGTCAAATAAAAATTTTATTTTGAAAATAATTTTTTTCAATATTTTTACATTATTAATTTGCAAATTGAAGGACCATATAAAATCGAATTAAGTTTTTCATGCGAATTGAGAAAAAAAAACGGGATTGTGGTCAAAATTTTCCCAAAAATCCGTTTCAACCAACTATGTGTTTCTTTTCACATTTAATTTTTATGGTTTATGAGTGATCATAAAGGAGCTTTCAAACACTAAGAAAAGATTTTGACTGCTCATAAAATTGGTTCAGCTCTCGTTACTTTGCAAACACGAAATATTGCTGTTGGCTGTTTTGGTTATTGAGAACCTACTCTAGTGGTCTTTTCCAATCGTAATTATCTTGAATCGAATGTTTTAAAAGATATTAGTTAATTTTCTCAGAAGAAAATGGAGCATGTGAGGATATTATGGTATTTAATGGACTGTGGATAGTTTGTAAGCGTTACAACTGGCTATAATTCTAATTGAATAATTGGTGATAAGTTTTGTATGTTTCCATTTCGACTGCTCTGTTTCTTGATTTAGTTTGAAGAAAATTCGTTTAATTTTTGAAATGGGTTGGTATTCTGGGGTGTTGGCCTTTTCTTAGATTTCAGAAACGTTGATGGAAATAAATAGGCGTTCTTCCTAAACTGTGATTATCTGTTTCACTGACTAATATCGTTATTGTTTCAGTTATTTTATCGGAAGGAAAGCATGATAAGATGTAGCCTTTAACCTACCATAATTGTAATTATTTATATGCCATTCCGAAGCTTTATATGGATGACACTGCGATAAAGAAATATTACTTAGCTTTGTTGTGATTCATCAAAATTCTGATGTCAAAGAATGACCCATTTTTAGGAGCTTAGAGGACTTCAAAATCTTCATTTGTAAAATTTGAAAGAAAATATAATATTCTTTTAGGGCTCTTTTTCTCCTACTTTTAATGAAAAAATTTTTTTTCACGTATTTAGTTCCGCTCATTTTTTGGACATCGACATACAATCTGTTTTTGAGTACGTGAACTGCATTATTACGATTTCAAATCATTGGTGCAAAATCTGTATGCTTAAAAATAGTTGTATGTGGCAGTAATCGGAATAAGTGTTGGAATTACATTCAAATTCCTTGATACAAGTTGTTCCCCAAGAAAATTCATTTTTGAAAAAAATGAGTGAGTTTAATATTTCTCCTAAAATTCATTTAGGCCTACATATTATACGTTCAAGCAAAAAGTAATTTTATTTTCGATATTTAATTGCATCTTTAGTCGATTAGCTTTTGATGGAGGAAAAGGAATAAGTTGGTGATGACATTTTACACACAGAATTCTTGGTTTTCTGTTTGACTGGAAAAAAAGAAAGAATGGCCCGTTTATTCATTCTATAATTATCAATATTGTCATTCGTACCTGATGGTTAACTTCGTATATTCCCTTCGATATCTCACTAATATAGGTTTCCAGTTCCTGGAATAGCCCTTTCTCAATATTGAAATTGCAAACTAACGATTACTTTTCGTCTGAATTGGTACCGAACTTGTCGGGTTTCTTTCAAGAGAATGGTTAGTAAGTTCCTTTCTTTAATACATAAATTTTGTCTTATTCTTGGCGACTCTGTAATTCTGCTCTTTTCTTCCAAATCTTCACCCCCTGGGCGAATCTTCTATCTTTTCCTTTCATGCTGGTGAGACAAGAATTTCGAATTTGCTTTTTCTTTCTACATTTCAGTAGTTGTTTCTCTTCTCCATTGCTGTTTACTTATAATGCGATGTGTGTCCGTTGCTGTTCGGTTTAGTGTTGCTCAGTAGTCAGGGAAAAAAAACCTGCTGCGATTCAAAATGTCATTTTACCTACTGATGAGTGATTAACTTTTATTTTTTTCTAGTTTTCTATTTTCACTGTTCGATTCTTTGAATGTTACTTCGGTCTATTTTTGGTTGTTTTCATCGTTCAGTATACTGCGACCAGGTATTAGCATAGCATTGCACCTGACAATAATCTTACAGAAGGAAGCTTTTTTATCGAATTTATTGAAGTTCAGGGCTTTTTTTGAGTTTAATGTTTTCATATTGTAACTAGTAGTTGGTTAATGATAGTTGCTGCCTCTGTTTTTCGTGAATTGCTTAGGTTGCAGATCTCGTGGTGTGTCTTCTTGTACAATTTTGGCTAAAAATTGTCTTAAAATTTTGTTCAGTTCGAATATGGAGTTGGTGTGGCATTCGTTGATGAAGGAAGAAGTGTTGTCAAAGTTTGGCTCACAAAGAATGTTTATCTGTTTTTATCAGATTGATTTGTTGTTTGATAAACAGTTTCATTTTGACCATAAATCCGAAATATTCATAATTATTTTTTCGTGGAGTATCATTGGCGGTGACAAAATTTGATCTTGCAATGTTGCATTGGCTTTCACTTTGCTCGTTGATGATTAAAAAATGCTCCAGATTATTCGTGAAATCTAATTTCAAAATTTAGTAGTTTTCTTAAATTATTTTGATAGTTTTAAGGTACGAAAAAGTCTGATCAAAAGTCATCGGAATGATATTCGTTTCCAATTTTTTTAATACTAAAATTTTATTTCATGATCGTTAATTTGAAATTACTATCTATTATTTTGAGGCAGGTATAAGTCATCGAAAATTTTATGGAACACTTCCATTTTCAGTCGTTATTGGAAGCCAAAAGAAGTGTGAAACGAAAACTCCGCTGTACTTAACAATTATTGAAACCGTACTTTTAAAACACATTGAACAGCCTACTATGTCGAAAATTAGATCAATTAATTTTTTACCCCTTTCATGATGCTGCTCCCCTCTTCTTGTCCATCGGAGAATGTATTGATATAAATAATTTAAAATAAAAAACTATTTTGATCTAGCAAAGTCCGATATTTTTACATGTTTTTTTCTGAATTTTATTTCAAATGTTTCTAGTTTAATCTAATCTCTAATCTAATATAATATAATCTAATCTAATATCCTATATAGAGTAATGCATCAGTTTTCCAGATAAATAATTGGTGAAAGGTGAATTTTAGTTTTACAAATACGTGCTGATTGGGACCTGCTTTTCTGTGCGAGTATTATACATTTTGAAGTTGTCAGGAAGTTAGTTTGTACGTTTTTAATTACGTTCTTTCTTATAAATTAAAAGCTTATTCGCTATCAAAGACGTGTTGGTTAAAATATGAAGGACTTTGTGAAAATTCCTCAAGGCTAATTATGTTGTAAAAGAGGACTTGATGCAAATTGTGATTCCTTAGTTGTGAATATTGTTGGTCACATTTTTATATTGCAATTTTAGCTCAAAATTTTTGTCGTTAAGTGAATAAATAAATAAATAAATAAATAAATAAATAAATTTACAGTTCTGTTTTTGTTTTACTTCCTCCATAATTTTTTCTGTTGATACCCACAGTTATGGAATTATGGTCCAAACCTTATTTGTTTCGCATTCTTTTAACTATATACAACTCTTTTTTGTTTGAAAAACCCATATTGACCCCTTTCCCTACAGGATACTCCATCATACATCATACAATACTTGTCGTTCATCCTATGTATTCTTAATTGATTTTAAATATCAGTATTTTATTTTATTTTTGGTATTCAATGAATCGTTGTAGTCTTTTCCTGAATTATTCACTGATCCTGTTTTACTTTTTTTTTTTTCTAAGGTTTCATTGTATAAAAAAAAAATTCAGTAAAAACTTTCAGAAATTACCGATTTTATGTTCTTCTTAATGCATCTGCATCAGACGTTGTTTATTTCGCAAGTTTGTGGAAGTAATTTAATGTAATGAGTTTGAAAATTCGTTGTTACTCCGTTACTGAGCAGATTTTAACGAGAAATACGTTGCAAAAATTTTCAAATTATTTCAAGTACTTTTTTTTTTTTAACCAGCCATAAATATTCATTTGCTTACCGCTGATTGTGTGTCCATTTCCTGTGAAATATCCGTGGCTTAGAATACTTTACAGCGTGATTTAAGCTATTTTCTTGTTTTCAACTAACTAAAATACATTCGCGACATATCTGACTGCTTTTGACTGGATGTGTCATTTTTTTCTCGTCTGCATTTTCAGTTATGTAATAATTTATGTTATTCTCATTTAAAAACACATTTTCGAGATTCTCTCCCTCTTACCTATAGGGAAACGGAGGCTCCGCTAGAAGGGTTAAATTCGCGTTGTATTATCAGACTGAAAACAGGACGAAGTTTATTTTTCCATAAGAAAAAGATTTTGTATTGATTTTTTGAGGCTGGGAAATGCTTGAATATGAATGATCACTAATTATCTGAGGACAATCTTTGAATCCTATCAAAATGTAGAATGAAAAAAACTGATTTTCAACAAAAAAAAATTAATATTATAAGATCATTACGTCCATATCTACAAATCATTCTTATCCTGTTTTGGTTCGTTTACTATCTTTGTCACCAGAGTGCTCATCTTTTGTCTCCACATTCTAATAGTGCAGATATGTGATTTTAATGATAAATAAGTAGTATTTGGTTATTTACGAAGGTGAAGTTTTTGTGGTGTAAACTTCATGTGCGAGACTTCAGTTCAGTGTACGAAATTTTTCTGTTTTAATTTCTCTCCATTGTGTTTTTTTGTGTTTTGTGAGGAGGTAAGAAGGCAGAGGGTACCTGGTTTATATGAAATGTACCCATTATTTTAATTCGTGTTTTTCGTAGCTGCTCTTCAAAAAATGTAGCTTTTTTAATTATTTAACTTGAAATGAGAAAAATTTCGGTGATATCAGTTGAAAAAAAAAATAAATAAATAAAGGTTTACATTTTACATTTTTTTCGTATATTATTGAAATTATTAATCCCAAGCACCTATTCGATGTAGTTATTGAATGTTTCCTTAATTCTTCGTGCTAAAGGGATAATATTTTTATATAATACACGATCACGAAGACTTAATGTTTACGTTGGTATTTTTCGAGGGAAAAGTAGCTCATATCATTGATGAATATATTCTCGATTTAAAGTAAACGCACCTCAATGTAAAAACGTGAAGCATCTTTTTACATGGAAGCACGTTCAGTTTACATCGAGGTAGAGATTATATTTTCTAAAGGAAACGTTAAATCTACCAGAATGAGAAAGTTAATATTTTATTCTGCTTTTTATAATTTTTAGGAAAGACTCATCATTATGATAGAATTTTAACGTTTTGTTACCTGTTTAAGAAACTGATTTTCCATAAACGATGTTGTTTCTCATATTCAGGTGTTTAGCTGCAAAGATTTTTTAGCCATAGGAAAGAGAGAAAAGAAAAATTTTAAGAAAATTTTAGAAGCAGGCTTCTCGATGTGTAATCATAAAAATGCTCCATCGCTATTTTATTTGTTCATTAAAAACATATTTTTAAGATTTTAAAATAATTTAAGATTTATTCGGCTCAGTTATTTTATTATCAAATATCTACAATAATTTTATTGTTCTATAATAGCAAAATATTAGTTTTCCCTAAATTTAAGTCAACTATTGAGCCCAAAGTGTTGTTTCAATTTGAAGTCCCAGAGGTAGATAGGGTTTGACAAAAGAAAAACATAAAAAAGTGGAAAAAGTTGAACTGGAATGCTTACGTTTTAAGGGAAGGAAAAAGAAACCTGTCGATTCTTCTCTGTGGCTGGCGGAAAAATAATCTCAATTTTCAGTGAAGGTGACGTTACAATTTTCATTCCATGGTCTAGTACCGTAGTAAAGTTAGCTCTGGTTGTGTATGTGTTCCTCAGATGTCTAAGTTTCAAATAATATTTGGTGGAATGCTGTTGAAGAATATTGTAGAAGCATTTTTTTTATTATATTGTAGGTTCTCCTCGAGTTGAAATAAATTTATGAATTTTAAATTGCGTTAAAACGGACGCCTATGAAGAAGCTGTAACCCTTCATTTCTTCTACATTCCGGTCAAAGACTAGGTCTTTAGAATTAAATGAATTCCTGCAAAAGTAGACTATACTGCCAGCTACATTAACGCATCGCATTTATATATGAGCCACAATAGTAGTCACAGGCTACACATGACTACGAGTCTAACCAACTTCTACATGCATTTTATTCGATGCTTCATGTTTGATGTTATGTAAACGCATTTCGATATCGGATGTAGTACTGGGTATAGTTATGGTGGATTCACTTTCACGTAGACCATGCAGTCGCACAGTCTATTCCGAGCACATGTTCGGCGTATGCAGCAAAAAAAAAAAGGGAAAAAAAAAAAAGAGGAAAGAAAAAAAACAAAAATTCTAGCGCAGCAAGCCTCGCTAAAAAAGTAGGTTTTTGAGAAAAAGAATTATGAATTTTGATGGTCACATTAATTGTCTTCAAGTTTATATGCGTTAATGGTATATTACGATTGTATGAAATTTGTTCGCTGCTGATAAAATATTAGACAATGTGAAGTTTATAAGCATTATTTCGTGAAATGAAAAATTAATTACGATGGTAAAGTATGGTAATATCATCATATAATTTCAAATAAAACCAAAAAAATATAATAAAGTTATGAAATAAAAAAAAGAAAACATGGACATTTGGTTAATTTTTGTAAAAAAAAAATTCATGCAAATTAGAAATAAGAGGGAAAAAAAGCTTTACCAGAAGTACCATCCGGTCGATCTGCACCAAACTTGGTAGCATTCTACAATATATTATAATGAATATTTGTTTCAAATTTCATATGGTTTCAAAATTCCGCATTTTATGTCCAATATAAAAACAACAATAGCGGTACTGGAAGTACCGTGTGGCCGATCCGCACCAAAAATATATGTATGAATTTGAGTTATTGGTGCCAAAATTTTCCTGAGGTCATGAAACGAAAAACGTAACCACCCTCAACCCTGGCTGTTAATACCGCACCAGTAGATTTTCTAAAGAAAACCTTCTTAAAAAACAGAGAAAAAAGGGGGAAAATGCTTTTCGACATAGTCTATACCTGCGTTCAATTTCTCAGCGAACTCTCGATTTTAATATGCAGTGTATAACCTTTCTCCCTCTTTTACCTCGACAGTCTCCCAGTATCATTTTACTAGTATAGTCTGCATTTTTTTTTTGTTTTTTACTTTTTTCGTGAAGCATGCTGCTGTTGTTACTGCTGCCGTTGTCTACCTGAACCTTGAAGCATTGTCGCGCGCTCTTTGGAAACGGAAAGTGGAGACAAAAATGGCGTAACAGGTAAATAGGGCGAAGCGGCCTTCTACAAAGAAAAAACAAAAAAAGAAATAAAAAAAGTGACCCACACTTTTAATATTTTTTCAATTCAGTATCAGTTTCCCACAGTGTATTTCTGGGTAGATTTTGTTGGCTTAATTTTATGTCTATGTGTCTATGGTATTTCATTGTTTTCTGTATTTTCATGGACGAAAAATTAACTCAGTTTTATCGGGCTTGTTTATTTTTGTTTTAATTTTTTAGGCCAAAAAGGAAGGCTATTTTATTGAAAGCGATATCGTGAGGATGTGGCTAAATGGTAGCAGCGAATTTTGTATGAAACGATTAGTATGAAATTTTTCGATAGTTTTACTGCCGATTTATTATGCAATCCTCTCTGAAAAAATGCTAAAAAACATACAAATTCATACATACCCAATTCGCGTATATTGTTACGTCACAAAAAAAAAAAACTGATCGTGAATATTGTGCAGTCTGTTTTAAGTGGGCAGATTTCGTTGTAATAGTTGTAGGAGAAGGTCTTCGTGAGTTTAGCTATAAGATATCGGCGAAGGCATAGAGGTCAAGGAATACTACCTAAAAATTGAGTGTTTTCTCCGTTGAATTATTATTTTATTTTCGTTGAATTTTTTTGAATTCTCATAAATCGTTGGTACTCTCCACGTTTTGTTTTCTGCATTATGGTTGTATTTGTATGCTTTTTTTAGGGGGGATTTTTTATTTATTAAAACAAATCTCTAATTCAAGAATGGACTAAAAGTCAAGTGTTTAACTGGTTCGTCTTATGCTGTTTTCGAGAATTCTGTATTTGTGATTGTTTGTGAGAGACATGCTCGAAAATAAATATCAGTTCTGCCAATCTGAAAAAATGTTTATGAATTAAAAATAAAAAATTCTATCATTAAAAAATTGAGATACAGTGTAGCTGCGGATGGAAGTAGAGGTATTACATTAGTTAAGTCTTCATACGTGCGAGGTGAGGAGGATTTGGAGTACCCAACACTTTTTAAAAACGGGCTGTTCGATGTGCTGTCCTATTTCTTTGATTCGGATCTTCGATTTTTGAGAGTAGAACATGGAAAAAACTTTTTCGTTCCTCATGCTTTGAAAACATGGTTTTGCAACACTGATTTTTGGGGTGAAAATCGTTATTTGCCAAACTGTATTCGTAAACACTGATCAGCTTTACTTTGCAGGCCGCTAGTTTGCCATTCAATTCACTTTGTAGTCCACTGTGACTGATAACATTATATTTCTGTACAAACATGTCTTGCAGTAAACTCACTTTCAGGCCTTTGAAGATAATATACTATTTCTTCAAAAATATCAAATTTCCTAACCCATTTGTTGAGTAGGTTCTGATGTAAATTTCTCCGCTAAAAATTTCCGCTCGTTCGTGTCGCATGTCCTTCCTATTTAAAAAATTTTTCGGTTTGGAAGGAGTACAGATTTTTAGTTTTCATGCTTCACATAAGTCAAACACAGAAGTAAAACCAAGGGGTAAAATTAAAAACTAACTTTCTACAGAACTTTTCCAAAAACTAAAACTTTAGGTGTAGTACTTTTTTTTTACATTATATGAAACCTCGGTTTTTCTCTCTGGTTATCAGATCTGTAACTACCGACTTCAAAAGTTTTTATTGAAACGGTCTTGAAAGTATGTGATGAAAGCACGGTCCTTGCGATCCTTCCCTCCCTCTGCTACTACAAGAAACGTTGAAAAAAATTCACAGATTTCAGAATCTGACGATCTTACACGCTGAAAATGTAATATTTATATATTAGAAAAAATTATAATTAAATTATTATGTTATTACAATGTTTACGCTGTCTATAATTCACCATCTTGAACTCTGAAGTATCTAAATTCCAAACTTCTTACCAATAAAACTCTCCTTATAAAAGTATAACAGTTATATTCGATATGGCAGAAAAGTGCTGCCCTCGAAGTCTTAGGTCAGGATAAGTTCTGTCGAAAGTTTGTTTTCAGTTACATCACAATGTTTTTTAGTTCAGTTTGAATTTTGTGAAGTAGAAAAGCTCAGAAAACCGAGTCTGAATTGAACGATTTTTGTTGGTATGAAGAGCTTGTAATACGAACGTGAACATGAATTTAAAACCTTTAGAAAATAACTTTTCATGTAAAAAAGCATAGTGAAAACTCCGCTATTTATACACAGCCACGTGTATATGTTTCTTATTTTGCCATTTCACCCACATTGCTGCATAAAAAGCTGAACAACGCATTAAAATGTGGAAGACCCACCCAACTTTTATTCTCCATAAAAATTCTCGTTATTTCTTGTAAACGAAATTCGAGTGTGAGGCAAAGAGTGAGCGAGTAAGAGAAATAGAGAAAGAGTGTGAGCGAAAGAAAAAAAAAAGTCCTTATCAAAATCTTTCTTAACATCGTAAGTTCACCTTAAAATATCGCGCGGTTACATTCATTTTTATTTCTTGTCGGTCGCTAATTACACGTACAGTCACGAATATAAAATTGGTAACAATTAAGAAATAATGAAAAGACGGAGGGTGGAAGAAGGAATAAAACAACAACACCGTCTCCGAACGACGCAACTTTGCTAATAGTCATTACTTACTATCATTGATGGAAATAGAAATGACTTTTATAAACGGTCGTTAAAACTGGATTCGAGTTGTATTATTGAACAATAAAAAATGAGAAAAAAAATTCGTGTTGGACGATAGTAGCCTGTAGGAAGAAAACCTGACCTTGTACATGCTTGGCGTATGATTAAACATCAACGTCTTTAAACTCTTTTTGGGTTCGGCAATGTGTATAAAAAGAGCGCTTACTGCAGTATATATAATATTATCAACATGTAATCGTATGTCATGGGTAGGTCAGTTAATTGTAAAGAATTCGTTTCGGTAATTTTTTATTATTATTTTTAGCTGTAGAAATGAGGATGTGATGAACTGCCGATGACAATCATTTTTTCTTTTTTTTCCCTGCCACAGTTGGTTGATGAGACGTGGTATCAATATTATGCATAGTGTTCAGAGTCTCTGGGGATTTCGTTGAAGTGCCACCTTGCATGGGTCGTTTTCGTAAGATTTCATTTTTGGTGTTTTTAGGGTTTTTGCTAAAATCGCTGTTTTTCTTCTTTTCCTTCTTCATTTTTTTCAGTCTGTGTTCTATGTTTTCTTTTTCAACTGTGAAAAAATGAAAATAAAATTTTCATCGATTTATATGATGTTAGCTGTGACCATTTATTTTTTTGATTCTAATTTTGCGATAAATTTATGGAAAATGTGACAATTGCCAATAATGTTTCAATTTTAACTGTTTCGTTAAGTATTATTAAATGAAATATGTAGCTGTATCCCTTCCTTTCAACAGTTGTCTTCTTTTTGAAAATACTTCTGAAATTTCTCGATTATTCGTATTATTTTATTTCCAGTTTTTATTCATAGTAGATGTTGATGGTATCACCCTAGGGTCACTTTTCATGACAAATAAAATAAACCTAAAAAAAAAGAAAGAAAAAAAAATCATATAAAAATAAAGCAAAAACCCTGTTGCCACATCGTCTAGCAATGTAGCTTATTTGAAAGTTGACGTTGTGATATTTTTAGTAAGACTTTGCTATTCGAGGCCATTCATGAGAGACTAATAAAAGGATGTAAGGGGTAGATACTCTATTTGTGCTTTGCACAGTATTTTTCATAGGCTGGTGATATTGTATTTATGGTTTCAGCTTTCCTGCGCCAGCTGATTGAAGTATCTAGTTATTGAGTGATTTCCTTGTGGTTAATTATTGAGGTTTCATTCCCCATGCAATTTCTCTCTGCTTGACTCTTCAGATATTCCTTATATTAGCAGTATTATTATAGTTATCAATTACTGAAGTGACTTTTATGTATGAGATGTTAAGTTTATAGTAAAAAGCTTGATTTCAAGTTACTAAGTTAAAGTTGGGTTTGATGGAACTGGCATACTATCTGTTAATTTATGTTTATATTAATTGACTAACGATGGTAAATGTTGTGCTATTCAGTTCTCTGTCTTTTGATTTAGCTGAGATAGCTACTAAATGGAAATAGTGATGTTATTGTGAATAATTTATATTTTTCTCAACTCATACATAAAAAACAGGTTATTATTGAATCAATTTTGGATAGCAAAGTTCGAGATTTCGTAATCAATTCGGATTAACGAAAAAAAATTTCATTTCTTTATTAGTGTAGAAATGGAGTTTCTTTTGGTCGGGATTTGAAAAAAAATTTCTGTATGGCACTGTTTACATGTACACTAGTGGTGAAACGTCTGCATGAAAATGGGTTGTTTTACATAGTGATGCCTGTAAACAAAATATTTCACCTCTCATTAATTATTTAATTATTGGATAAAATTTTGTTAATTAAAGGAGTTAACATGTTTAATCGAATAAGTAATAACCTCTGTTTGGTGGATTTGTTGAAAAAAATATCGTTCTCAACTAGTTACCCGCTCTTAATAATTGACTTGTTGCGATTACAGCATGAACCGCTAGAAAGTGCTGCAACTATGAAATTCATTGGCAATCACTCGTTTTTTTAACTACTAGTTTAGTAAAATACTATTTTTTATTATAGATAGTTTGTGTTCTGTGTTCTGAGATGTGGAGGTATGAAAAAATATCAATATACCTCCAACTTGGTAGATAGAAATACAGATGGCTATTAAAATTTTTGGAAATTCATACGTTTTAAACCTATAAGCAATATACTAGAAGAAAGACTACGAATGACTATATGGGAATATTTTGTTTAGGACTTATTAAAAAAAAAAAAAAAAAAAAATCACCTTTAATTTCTCGATACTAAGTCTGTCCCTGTCTGGACCAATATTGAATTGAAGATGCATCCTTTTTACAGAAGACAACTTTCCAATAACTCATTTGTCCAACTACTAGTGTTGACTTCCAGAATATTAGTACCTTCATCAGCTATATATTTAATTTTATCTCAAGAAATCGTGTTGAATTAAAAAATTTAGCATAAATTTTGTTTTGAAGTATAAACTTTTCACTGTCGGATTAAAATGGAAATTTGAATATGGTTCAAATTTTTCATTTAATTAAAATAAAATTTGATGTTTGTATTAAGTTTCTTAAAAATTCTAAGTTCTAGAGAAATTTTAATAGAGGAGAATAATTTTGATTACATCAATTGAGATTTTGTTGATATTTCCAATTTCTACTGGTAACTGGTTTCATCTGAAAGTCGATCGAAGACAGTGGTTCAAATCACCCAACCCTGCTCTCTATATGTAGAGTAATAATATTGAATTAGGAACTTGATTAAAGATACGACATCGTAGACGTAAGATCATTCTTGAGAGTCCGGTTTAATCATCAGCCTACCATATAATTCAGTTGAAAAAAAAAAAGGAAAAAAAGAACACAAAATACTAGATTATCTAGGCCTCTGTAAACTTCATTTCAGGACTTTTTTGCTGGACTTGGTTTAGAATACGATAGTAAATGTTTGAGAATACTTTAACAAGCTATAATATTGTTTTCAAAAAGTTATGAGAATTTCGTGAATGTTTTTCTTATTCCGACTCGAATTCATTACATCGAGTTATGTGACTGCATTTTTAGACTTTACATGCACTTTGGTTTATCAGATATAATATGATTACTGATATGTCCCTTCCTTAAATTATTGCTTTTCATTTACAAGTACGTCAGTAACTTTGAATATATTTATAGTCAAAATTTGCAACTCATTTTTGCTTTTTTAACCAACTTCAAAAAAAAAGCTCATCAACTCGATTCCTATGTATGTTTTTTGTTTTTTTTGTGTGTTCGTTCTTGTATAAGTTTTCAACTTGGGCACCGATTTTGATGAACTTTTTTTTATGATAGAGAATGATCCCATAGTGGTTTCATTGAATTGTTCTTAGAATCGATGGTGTAGTTTTTGAGTAATCTTTAAATATAATCTGTTAGTTTTAAATTAATATTGCGGTTAATGCTAAAAACGTAAATTCATTAAAAAAAATGTGACTTAATTTCAAAAAAAAAAAAAAAAAAAAAAAAAAAAGAATAATAATGCTTTAAAATGAGAAAAATAATAAATTCTTGTAAAATTTTTCCTATAAGATCTCCTGGAATTCAATCAAAACGGTTAAAAAGCAGTATGGTAATTAAATAATTTTTTTTAGAAAAATAGAACCGACTTCAAAAAAACAATAAAAATACACGAAAAAGATGAACGTAATTCTTTTAAAATTTCTCCAGAAAGATGTAGGTCTAGGCCTGGAATTATTGAAGTCGGCGCTATTTAAAAAGTTTTATCATAAAATTTCACGGAATTGACCCATAAACGTATATGTGGTAAGGAAAAGAGCGCCGACTTCAATAATTCCAGTCCCTAAACCTACATTTTGCTGGAGAAATTTTAAAAATATTATTTTTATCTTTTTATTGTATTTTGTATTGTGTTGTTTTGAATTCCCGTTCTATTTCTTGAAAAAAATTATTATATTTTATAAAAATTACAATATATAGGTAGGTAGCTGAAAAGAAGCAGATTTTGTTTAAGGTTTATATTATGTATTGTTGATTTTATTTTCAGTGTACAATATTTTCGTGTCAATTTATGAATATCCATTAGTTTATTACCGCAATAGTTTTTGTGAATTGTTAATAATTGTATTCGGTCTCACGTTCCCTGGTTAACCTGATGTGTCCCTCCATAATTATAATTACTGTTGAGAAGTGTTTTCTTCCGGATGGGTTACGAAGTTCTTATGTAGCTTTATTTTTAAATTTTTCTACGTAGCTATTCCATTCTTCACAAAGTAAGCATTGACGTAGTCATTCCATGTTGATTTAATAAATTTCCATTTTCATTGCAATTAGTTTCAATAAAATCAAGTGTAAAATTCATGATTTTGCTAATGGAAGAGGTGCTCTGTATTTTTCAAAATTCTATTTTCTCCTTGAAAGATTTTATAAATTTAATACTGTATCTGTAATAATTCAGTATTTCTTGAGTAGACGTTCGGTGGTTTGGGTGTAAAATAATGAATTTTGGACGGAAAAAAAATGTAATTTTATCGGCGAGGTCATCAGAGAAATGACGTGTTTATTTTTGCAAAATTCTTTTCAATTTTTGGGAATGATATTCGAATGTATTAATGTATTATTCGCGTATTCTTTAAGTATTTGTTAACATTACCGACATTTTGTGTTGTACTTTTCTTTCAGTTTTTTTAATGATCCTACTATTTGAAAACGTGTGCGTTCTTTTCTCGGTAAGTTTTTCGAGTAAAAAAACCTTCGCGAATGACAAAAGTCTCTTTTTATTATAAGATTTTTTAAGTTTATCTTCAGTGTTCTTTAACAACTTCCGACGAAAAGCTAAAAATCAGGAAGAAGGAGAGAGAACATTTTTACAAAGAGAAATTTCTGCTCAGTGTGTATGTGTACCTCCTACCCTGGGTTTTTTATTCGTTGAAAGTTGATAATGTTTAACCAATAAAATTTCTAGTTCTTCTTATGTCAAAAACACTGCCAACATTTTTTTTGCGTCTGCGTAAAATTCATGTAACTACGTATGTTGTTAAGGCGTTTTTATTCCTTCATCATTTTTCTTTTCGCATAAATTTCGAATTTTTGAAAAAAATTGAAACTCTAGGCGAACATTGTCGATACAAATTAATCATGGAGAAGAAATTTCGAAAAACTTCAAAAAAATTTTATTCATCTGCGGAGGATGGAGTTAAATACTTTACTTCGTGAAATACAAATGGATGGGTTACAGTTCAGTCGCTTCAACAAAATTTTAAATCAAAATTCCTAAAATGAGTAGGGAAATGAATTAGAAATTTATTTTTCTGCAATTTGTATAGAACTCAGTGCTGCATATTGTGTTGCTCATGTAACTAAAAGTTGGTTACTGATTTAGTGCCTGAGTGTAAGTTTTTTTTTGTTGTTAATCTGATAGTTTTTATCGTTTTTCTTTGATAGTATCCCTTGGCCGATAGATATTGTGATACTACGTCTGTTGATCAGTTTCATCTGCTCGTCTTATTCCAGAACACCTATTTAGTATCTCCATATGACCAATTATCTGTATTGATAAACCAACGAAGCACTCACTCCAATGTGAACAAAAACATTCAACAATTTTTGACATACGTTATTGTCGTTTGAAATATGCGGTCAGTTGTTGACTTGTTACGATAAGAAATCCTGGTTTATTATACTCTTTTACATAATAATTTATCATCGATATCAAGTTCGCTAATCTTTTCACGCGCATTTGTTTGCGAATAGTAATTGTTTTAATTTACATGGAAAATTATTCACCTTTCTGAGTTCTATTCTCCGAACATTTATTGCCCCCGTAAAAGATTGTGTCGAATTGAACGTAGGTGGAAAGTGAAAAAAAAATTAAAACAATACTTTCCTCGTGTTAAAAATTGATTCTTTGAATTTTTCAGTGATATCTAAGGTAGGAGGCTACCTGTGTGATTTGTTGAAATAGGTAATACAAAGGCGTTATCGGTCAATGATTGAGAAATTTATTTTTCTTTTATTGATTTTGTGAAAATTTTCTCACGCGGTCTTTCTCTTTCACCACCTCCCTTCTTTATCAGATGAAAAGTGGTGTTAGGTACATGAACTGGTTCTAGATTAAGTCTGGATTATAATTTCGATGAAAAATTTCCATATTCTGAAGACATTCTATCGGGTTTATTCTATATGACCGGTATACTTTTTGTCTTCTCACAACCAATCCTACAAATACCGTAATGCGTATCCGTGTGCTTACATGCTCGTATTTTTAATCATTTTTTTCCTTTAAACGAATCACCAAGTAGCTCAAGCGTGAATTTTGTTGAGTTTTATTCAAATGCCATCCAAGTCAACCTTCCGCGCCGACAAAGATACCTTGCTTGGGAAAGTTAACAACACTCCACTGGTCAAGTATAACGGAGAGGTGTGAGAGACTTAGTAGGAAAACTTAGGCGGGCCTACAAAGTGCAGTGAACTAAAGTTTTGTATTTAAGTTACTTTTCCCGTAACGCTGGTCAAAAATGAGTTCAAAAAGAAGAAAAAACTACATGAAATTTTGTTTAAGGTTTGCTGAAATATAATTTGATTTAATTTCTGAAAATTTTATAAAATCATTTCAAATTTACCCAATGAGAATTTCGTCTCAAATTTCGGTCCCTTGTCCCTTGGGAAAACTTGGAAATAGCTTGTAGAATTTCTACGTGGGAAATTAACGTATTATGATGAACATAAAACCTGCGCTTCTATTTTTGATCTGTGTGCTCAATGTGGTCAACCAGTAATCGCTGAGGAGTTTTTTTAATTGACACTATTAGGTGTTTGCAGTTGCTTACCTTTTTTACCGGCTGCCTTGAAAGGAGGTAATGTGTTTGACTCGGTTTCTGGAGTTTCAACAAAATTTTGTGTGCCTATTCAGCAATCAATATTAAACATAAAAAAATGATTCTGACACCACCTTTTTGTCTGTTTTCGTGTGTGTTTGGGAAAAAAAAACAAAAAAAAAAACGAATTTAATTTACTCAACCCCCCGTAATATTGATTCGAAATTTGGGGCTTTTTTAGATTTTTGAACAGTTGGACCAATCAAAAAACAGAATTTTAGGTAGTGTGCTTCGATTGGTTCCTTCATATTTGTCTTTTTGTTTTTAATGTTTTATTTATTTTTACGAACAGCCGCACAAAACAGAATTTGATAACTGTGTGCGAGCTGCGAGCAGTCGGTTATATTCCTTTTTTTCAAACCTGGCTTGTTTGAATGCTAGAGTGCAGTTCTGTGCAAATCACTAAAAATATTTCAGTTTTTTGCAAAGTGCTTTTTTTCTACTATGCAGTTCCACGTAGATGTTCCGTGGGCCTTAGCACAGTTCCGCGCCGAAAGTATTTGTTAAAATCTCAAGAACGTTTGTTAAACCCATTTATAACGTCGACTTTAATGAAAACATTTTTGACTTGCGAGCTGTCTCCAAGTTTGAGGTGAGCCTATGAAAGTTAACCTATTGATTTTCGGAACACAAATTATTATAGTTGGCTCAGGTGAAACTTGGTTCGTGGTGAATCTTGATGGCTCTACAGAAAAATTCAACACATTTTCAAGGACTTATCAAATTTTGGGGAAAATTCAAAGTTGCTTTCGGCTGTAGAAAAAGTTTGATAAATTTTCTTCTGCTATAAGCCAATTCAATGAACTTATTATTTTGGTTCAGTTGGAGGGAAAAAAATTAAAAAATGAGGGAGTGGTAATAAGAAGAATCAAAGAAAATTTAAAAAGGATAAAAATAAGAGCGACACGGAATGTAAGAAGAGAGAAGTCATGCATTGAAAAATTTCTGGATTATATTATTTCGGATGATATGAACGAACCTGAGAATTTTCTTTGAGTAAAGGATGAGATTTTTTCGAAAATTTATGCTCAACTATAAAACTGAAGATAAGTAGTAATGTGTTTCTTAACTCTGATAATGAATATGATGAAGTTTACGTAAGAATT
This sequence comes from Ericerus pela, assembly GCA_011428145.1. Lineage (NCBI taxonomy): Eukaryota > Metazoa > Arthropoda > Insecta > Hemiptera > Coccidae > Ericerus > Ericerus pela. The sequence goes on from WOFM01000435.1 coordinate 390,961, forward strand.
TTGGCTACTGTTTGGTCTCGAAGCTTTTTTTTTCACGAGTATCGACATTTTAAAATTGTATTTCCTCTAGAGAATATGAATAGGTCTGTTCTGTAAACGTCAAGTTTTTTACAATCAAAAATGTTTTGAATAAGTAAACTGAATTTTCGGAGCGGTAGATTGACAGTTATTTTTTGCAACACCCTTCCCAAAAGTACGTTTTTTTACCCGCCTTGATGGAACAAAAAGTAGCGAATTTAGATACGAAGTCAAAAATTATCTTCTGCGCATTCGAAATTGCAGCTTGAATTTCTCACACATCTCGATGAATTTTTTGTACTGGTTGATCAATTTCTCGCTTGGGTTAGCTACTTCCTGAGTTTTTATTATTTCTGGCTAAACATTCTAAAAACAAGCAAACTGGGAAAAATTAAAAAAAATTTTTTGGTTTTAAAAAATAAAATTATTATTTGGATCTGATGAAAAAAAAAAAAATTCATCGCTATTTTTTGGGGACAGTGTGGGGGGTGTTGCAAAAAATAGTGCGTGACATACGTGCAAAGTAGGTGATTGATACTCGTGTGATTTGCAGCACTCGTCTTCGGCTCGCGCTGCAAAATTCTCACTCGTATCACTTATTTTTTGCACTTGTATCACAAATAACTATTCCGAAACGCGAGGAACTGTTGTAATCTTTTTTTGAGATTTTGATTCAAAGTTTTAGCCGTAAATTATCGAAAGCAACACTCGTGAAATATGAAGACTAACGTATTGATCTATTAAGTTTTATGTAAACTGCACTTTTTTCAGTTGACAATAATTCGTACCAGGACGCGAATTGTCTTGTAACTCGAACAGCGTAGTTTATGTGGTATTACTTAATCCGCAAGATGTGCAAGTGGTGCGAAAAAATGAAGTCCTAGTATCGTCTTTTTAAATTCGTTCAAATTTTTTGAATTGTGACTGTGTTTCCAAATTTCCTGGTCGTATTAAATCAATTTAAATGCGAGTAACTTTCCTTCTCGAGCGTTTTGAAAAAGTTTTTTTCCTCCCTCATCTATCGCTGTCTTTATATATATTTTTTTATTTTTAATCACAGGAAATCCTTGTTAAACGTGAAACATGAACTCGTTTTTTTTTCGTATGTTTTCAAAAAGAAATTACTTACTAATTTATTGTCACAAAATGAGGACAAAACCTTGGCAGCAAAATGAAGTGGCTTCTTATTTCTTTTGAGTAACCGAAATGAACCAGTGTTAGCTGGTTGATTTGGTGGGTGTTCTCGTAGTAGTCCATCAGACTTTTGATGTAGCTAGTCTTTCGAATGTTGCGATTAACTGAAAATTACAGATCAGTTTGTAGTCCAGTTCAAAAATTTGATGGTCCAAGCCACATCTGCAAAGTGCCAGAAATGGTAAATTTTGGCTAACATTTTTACTTGAATTGCTCGTTTCAAAGATGGCCATGTTTATTATTGTCAAAAATAATGAAGATTTTTGATATTTTTGACTTACAAACTTTAGTTAGGTAAGCATCTCGGAATAAAACATAACGTTGAAACGGCGAAATTAGTTTTTCTTACAGCCGTAATGTATGTTTCCACTATCTTAATGATGGTTTACGTGCTCATTCTTGATTTACGAATGTTTACTTTAAGTTCTTCTTTATTTTAATGCGTAAAAAACAATAAACCTCGCTGGTAATGTAGACCAGTTCCGCATGAAAAACTGGGAACCACCCTAAAGGGTAAATTGAAAGCCAAATGTACCAAGTAATTGTGCATTATGAAATTTTTGTATTTCAGTATCAACATAAATAATATTTCTGAGCAAATAAAAAGTATATCTTCAGAAAATTTATCCAGTGCCCTTAATGCTATCGTATAGTTGATTTTACTAGACGTAAAAAATAATATGTATGAGAAAAACTAGGCAGGCAAGACTACCAACTTCTTAGTTGATTAGCCTTCGTACAATTATGAGAAAATTTCAAACAGATAACTGTCATTGCATCTGTTTCTAGATGAGCAGATGATGAAAAAAGCCCTCTCACTTCTATCTCTTTCTATTCTTTGGGAAATAAACGATTTATTTTGTTTTGTGAACTGGCAAAATGTTTATGAAATATGTGTAGAATGAAAGTTTTTTTGGTAGATTTCTACCCCTATAAATCCGAGTACATGGTTCTAACAGAGTTACTGTTTAGAATCTTTAAATGGGTTTATTATGGTTTTGACATCGAAGTTTTTCTTGATATTGCCCCATTTTAGTGCCCCCTTCTCACGATTCATGGTATAGCCAAGGAAGGGAAGAATTGGAGTTAAACAGGCAAAAATTTTCTTACATAAATCCCTTCCAACTAATGTTCTAATAAACATATAAAAAGTCTGGCACAATCCCCCTGGGATCTCAGCAGAAAGTGAATTTTAGTTGTTTTTAGAAGTACAACCGCTTAAGTATTCAAATACTTAGAAAGGTTTCATAAAAATTATTCTTCAGAATTACCTTCATTAGTATATTATTTTAAATAAATTGCCTATTGCAATTGGATGGTTTCTGGCATATCATGTGTCGGTTGCACTTACATTTTTATTTATGAAAAAAAAAAAAAAAAAACTGATTCAAGAGTGTCGATAACTCCATTGTAAAGGGGGAGTCCACATATTCTCAGTGGTCTCTTCTGACCCCCCACACTCTAAAAAAAATCACCTGAACCGATTAAAGCACATTATTTTAGATATCTAAAATTTTTTTTTGACAAAGAGGGTCCCGACTCCCAGGAACTTCCTTATATTCTCCATTGAACTGATTGCTATAAGTTTTTTTTAAGAAATCTTTAAATGTTTTATTCGAAGTATATACCTATCTAGTGTTCTCTGTGGCTAAGTGACCGTGCATTTCATGTTAAAAAGAAATTTATACTTGATTTATTTTATGCTAAATTTTATTAGGAATAATTTTTGTTAGATTCTTGGTCCTCATATAATCGATAGCGACATATTTTCATAAAAATGAATTTTGTGGTATATCAAGCCCACTGGGGGAAATGGTCTCGTGAGGATCACGCTAGACTTTTGATATGTTTAGTGGAACATCAGTTGGAAGGAATTCGTATAAAAATCTTTGCGGATAATTTTGTTCAACTTTCCATCTTCTATAATCTTTTATTCTACTCACATTTCGATTTTAAAATTATATTAATACTGCAACCGATCTTCCGCAACGAAATAATGTTTGTTTTGCATGAAGCTGAAGCCAAAAAAAAATAAGTAAAAGCTTATCTTTTAAAAATTCGTTCTTAATCGAAACTTATTTATACCTTCGCTTCCTGGTTTAATACGGAACATGGAGAAATTTCTCAGTAATTCTGTCCTATTATTTGTCTCCATGATTGAAGAAAAAAAAATCTGTTGTAGAACTCATTGATGAATTATCTGAAAACATTTTGCATTTCAGTTTGTAACTTTGTACTGCTTGAAAAAAAAAGTACTTATCTATATTTCTCTGTGATCGTTTGTCGGTTTCATTTGGAATTATATTGTTTATAGATGTTTTATCATTCTCTCTCGAAGCATAAACACTACTGTTGGTCGTGTTATAGATTAACTCTGAAAGTACTTACCTGTTTTTTTTTCTTCGAAATTTATTCACGTGTGCTTTCGTTTTTTTTCTTTCCAGGTCAAGTTAATGAACCAGTTCACGCGTCCATGAAATTTTGCATGACTTTACTGTAAAAGAGAATTCAATTATTATCGTGTATTGGTATTTCCAACTTTTTTATTTATTTTTTCTTATCGATTTTGACGATAGTATTAAATTATTGTTGGGGAGAAAGAAAAAGAGAAATAAACAAAAATCAACCAATAATTTTGACCTCCGCAGTTAAATTGTTAAAGTTTTCAGCATTTTGATAATAATAAAATACTTATCCGTATTAATATATTTTATATAAAAAATACTTGATGATATAGTTTTTTCCTTGGGTATGTGTGTGTATCTTTTTTGTTTGTAAAACTTTCAAATCATTCGTGAATATCTATTAATTTCATTATGATTATGGTCGAAAAATACGTCTTCTATATTATTTAGAAACAGAAATATACTTTTGCGTGATTCAAGGTGAAACACGTGAGGATAGTTGAATTAATTTTTCGAAATCAGTTAACGCGATCTGAACGTTTTGCTGCTGCATTCTTTAAATTTACATTCGGGTTCAGCATGTGTGTGCAAATTCATTTATGAGTTGGCACGAGTTTACTACGAAGGATATGCAGTGTATCTGGATTAGTGGCTGAAAATATTATACTTGTATGTTAACGAACCGGTTGAAATATTTTAAATGTTTTGGTTTTCTCTCTTTTTTTTAATTTTTTAATTTTTTTTTGCCTTGGAGAAATAATCAATTCGCCGAAATATGTGGTCAGAAGAGGTTGGGTAAAACAGTTTCAGTTCAGACATCTTCGTTGCGTAAGGTATAAATTCTCACAAAATTGCTGGTTATAGAGTGCTCTGATTTCTTAAAATTTTTCTTGGTACAGTAAATTTTAAAATTGTACCCAAGGGAGCAGCGAGTTATTAACTGATGATCTTCATTTTAGTGACGACTAGGAATCTATCATAAGTAATCGGTGAAATTATTGTCTTAATGAAAAAAGTAGTTTTGATCAAAGAGAGGTTCAGGTACTGGATGTATGTTAGTGGTGGCGAATATATCGTTTGGAAAATGCCAAGTGCAGAGAAAGGGATGCATGCGAGATTGGTTTTTATATTGTTTTCAGTTTTTCTTTGATTATAAGCCATTGAGAGTTGACCTTAAAAGAGTATAAGCTAATCAAAGAATTACATAAATAATTCTCAACGTGAAGTTTTTAAATTTTTGTTAAAAAATTATTCAATAAAAATAGACAATAATTGGTTTTAATTGTGGCCCGAATTGTCATAATGCGTATAGAAATAACATTTTGGGGAAGTAATATTTTATTTTAACTGATGGTCTGTTTATAAAATTGAAAGTTTTGATGTGTTAAAAATTGAGAAATTGAGCGTTTCGATTTGAATTTTACTGTCTCAAGGTTATGACTGGTAGTCTTCAGAGACTAAAATGGTGAGCTTTGTGTTGGTAATCATGTTTCTATCAATTTTTTCGAAAAGTCTGTTCAATGGCCTACTTTTTCACAAAAATTTCGAAAACCAAGTCTTTCTCATTTGATAATATTCAGCTTTTGTCTTTGTACCTGTAAATTCGTCTTCGAATTGAATATCTTTATCTTGTATCTTTGTACATCTTGAAGAAAATCGTTAAATTTACATTTGTGGACGATTGCTACGGTTTCCTTTGTTCTAGAAGTGCACATATAAATGACGAGATGCTGTTGAGTGACGTGTGAAGGGTCTGTAACTGAGAAAATATTATTTCGGATATAAAATGAAAATTTAAGTATCTGCAAGTTTATTTGACTTGTCTTTTCAGAGTAAGGCAAAAAAATGGAACTTGAGAGCCGTATGTAAACAGAATTTGGAATGTTTTGTGTGCTTTTCAGTTTTTTGTGTAATTCAAGAGACTTACTATAGAGATACGATCTTGTCATTTCTAACTGACCGTCAGTGGTGGGAAGAAACCTGATATATAATGGCCATGGATCAGCTCCTCGGTGCATTTTCTTCTTCCGAATATTTTAAAGTCATTTTTCGTGTGACAATTTTGGAGTAGCCTTGTTTGGCAGTAAGATACGTCGGAGTCTGTATTTGTGATGGAGCAGCACGGTATTTTATGGTTTTTGCAGTCCTCTAATTTTTGGATCATCAATAACACGGGGCTTGAGCTCAGTTTAGGACATTCAAATATAAAATCGAAAACTTTTTGTACCGTCAAAATTAAGTTTTTCATATCGAAAAAGACACTTTATGTTGAGTATTCCCTCTTTACATAGCTGAGTTACACCTTACTAGATGCTCCTCCTTGCTTTTTATTCGTTAAAAAAACTTTCCCCCATTTTTTGTCCATGATTCGCATTGCCTCTATCTGCTATCTAGACTGCACCTCCGTGTCCTTCGTCACTCACTTTCAACGAGTTTAACGAATTTTTATCTTTACTTAGTCGCTATCGCACTCACAAAAAATAAATTAAATTTAATTGATGTGATGACCAGAAAATGGCGTGTACATGGGCGGATAATTAAAAATTTGAATATTCTGTGTTTGCAGCAATAAGTCGGAACACTGTGTTCCGAAAAATGCAATGTACATTCATTTCCTCCTGCCATGCTTCCTCTTCATTGCCATCACGTCTAGAAAATAATAATCAGCTGACTCTCGTCAACCTTATTAATTCGTTTTTAATTTTTGTTTAATTGAAACTGTGTCATCAATACGGTATAGTGTACGACGATTGTGCAATACTTTTTTTTCACCCTTTGTTGTGCTTGCGTGAAAAAGAAAATAAATTTGGATTGTATCTATATATATATATAAGTGCATGTGCAGTAGGCTGTACCTACGTATAATAATTATAATTATGTGTAATGTATAGCGTATACTAATGCTGTTGTTTTTGTTCGCTTTTGTTCTTACAGGAGAATTATGTTTGATTGTGAGGGCGACAGTGGCGGTCTGCTGACCCTGCACTATGGAAATCACAACATATCACTAATAGACGAGATCAAACAATGGTTTTTGTGTGAGACGTTCGCCGACATGACAATTATCTGCGAGAAAGGGCAGTCGGTTCAGGCGCACCGTTTAGTTTTGGCCGCAGCCAGTCCGCTGGTGAAACGGCTGCTCGAAGACGGCGATGCGTCACCGGCTGGAAGTAACGTCACGATTCAGCTACCGGACATCAAAGAATCTCATATGAAAATTGTTCTCACCTTTTTGTACTCTGGCCAGGTCAACGTCGAGGTAAATACTATGCGTAAATTTTTTTTTTTTGTTTGTTTTTTTTGGCATTTCGCTAATAAACTTCTGTAGCACATTTATATATTACATTCAAATGAGCACATAATAATACAATCGTGGCTTGATTCGTTTTATATAGTCTGAAAATTCAAGGCGTTTCAAAAGTTTTAAAATTAAGAAAATTGGTTTAAATTATATGGTGTCGATCTTACGTATATTATACGGTATGCTTCGATGGCTGAAATAGTTGGCCTATAGTAAACTAACAGCTTTTTTGCAACACCTACCCCAAAAACAGGTGTTTTTATTTAACTGTATGTGAAGTAGAAGATTTTACGCCAGTGTCGAAAAGTAAAATTTCGCGTATACGTAGGTTGAGACTTGCTAGGATTATTAAATCACAGTCTCTGCTGCGCATGCATTCTATGTGTTATCCCACATGAAATTTTTGCACTTTCAGATCTTTTGAAAAACTGATGGTCAAGTTGCCACTTCAATTGAACACCATATTTTAGGCTTGTTGATAAGATCAATTTTGCCATAAATTTTGATATAAATCTGGTAAGCAGAACCAAGATCAAAACAAATCATTGACTGTGTAAAACCTAAACCAATATATCCTGGATCAAAATGTCCTTATTGACTTGGTAAGACTAAGACTAAGACCAAGACTAAAACTAAGATCAAGACAGAGAATAAGTGTAGACTATTGATGCAAGACCAAGACTACCTTAGTCTGGATTTCGGTCTTGTTTCTGTTCGTTATATTGGCTTTTCTATGCTTATTCCAAGTGTAATACTGAGGCATAAAAATGAGTTAATGATAGTTTCGTTTCGCATGTTATTCTCGAATTATGAAGAGAAAATATCTTTAAAACGGTTAAAATAACAAGATTTTCCCAATTTTTAACCTTTTTCTCGACAATTTCATATATTTTAGTATTTTTGCTTTCGGTGTATTCTTTGACTGGGTATTTTCGAGCTATATTTGCACCACGTTGGTGTAGTACCTAATTTCGAAAGTGAGTTGCATCCATATTTTTTGGGGGTTGTATGGCTTCGCATTATTGCACCTCATTGTACTTCTAGAATGTCGACCATATTCGGTGATAAACTTCACATTTTTGTGCAGTTTTGAAAGCAAAGTTCGAGTAAAGCTTTATCATGTCCTACGACCATCTACAGCACTTTAAACTGCTTTCCTTATATCTGAGTCGCTGTCGCATCCTTTAAAGTTGTCTTTTTACACGTTTTTTCCCCCTCCTTCTGTTGTCTTGATTATACATTTCTGAAAGCAAAATGTTGTTTTCTTTCATGGCATAGTACACGACCTTTTTTTGCTTATTTGAACAGGTTTTTGTCAGTTATATTTTAGCGAGTTCTTTACTTTTTAACATCGCATCGGCTTGAATTCGTTTCTGCGACTGATGATGAATAATCGTCGATTGGTATGCTTTACCTATCTTCTGCATAGGCTAATACCACATGACTGCCCTTTTGTATTTGGCATTTTTTTTTTTTTTTTGCTCGACGACCCCGTCTTATTCGGAGAAAGTAATTAGCTATGGTTTATTAATTCAGGTGTGCAGGAAAAAGGAAGGAGAGCGGTCGACGGACAGACAGTCAAGCACCTTGAAAAAAGGGAGAAAGAGTAATATCATTTTCATATTATATGGCCAAATTGGCTTTTCCGTTTGTTTTTATTTACATATTGCGCCAGCGACCCCTGTTTTTTTTTTCTCGTAAATTTAGTAAAATGCATAATTAATTAGTAACCGTCGTTAATTTTCCTTGAAAAATGAGAAAAAAAACGACCAATTATCACTAACGTTCATGTGGAAGAGGAGAGTGGTTTTTCGGTATATTCTACAAATTTCGAAATTCTTCCGCCGGCTTAGCAATACGAAAAAGATGTAAGAAAGTGGAAAAGAAAAAAAAAGGTGAAAAAAAAAGAGGGAAAGATATTTCATAACTTACTCGCCCTCGGTTTCACTACGTTAGGTCAGTGCCGTCTCGCCATTTCTAGGCATGCGTGTAATGCGGGAAAGCATGTCTGGACCTATTCATGTAAAAGTACTAAAAATGTGTCCTGTGAGACGGCTGATTGACGACGGTATTGCACTTTCTCCTACACCCATTGAGTAACAACCTCGGTTTCATTTAAAAAAAAAAAAAATACTTGATAAAAATTATTTATTGCTTATTGTTGACGAGGTCAAGGTACAGCTGATTCTAGAACTGGAGGATGACGAGAAGATAAGAAAAAAATTCGACTAACTTCGGTACCTTATTCAAATAATACCCTGTAACCCACACCCCCTGACCAAAAACGAGGTTTTAAGTGATTCTGTTGGTAATTCTACAAGGTTTTCTGTAAGCTGGTAAAATCGTATGTCTAAAAATTGTGTAAACCAAAATTTACCGAATTTAGACTTACGCCTTTCTTTTCTACATCTAGACGTTATGAAATATTTTATAATCTGCACACATACCTCGTAACCTCTATGCTGTGTACAACTTTCCGATTATCGGTTCTTCTTCGAATTCGTTGTCTGCTTTTTCTATTGTTAGTGTTCTGATGTATTGAATTGTGGAAACTAATTTGTAGTGATAACAATACCTAATGTTTTATGTAGGCATCTATTTTTATGAATTACGTTGCCGATACGAGGCCTCATTGCATCAAGAATAAAATAGTGGACTATTTCGTAGAAAAAAATCATAATTATACGAAAAAATGTGCGTAGAATTGAAATTAGAGGAACAATTTTGTCGTTTTTGGTGAGACTGCCTCCCTCCGCTCCTATAATTCAACTCTACCAATTGAAAAGCATTGTAAGTATAACACGCTGTGTCTCCTAATTCAGGGACTTTGAGAAAGGTTTTTTTTTTTTTTTTTTTTTTTAGGGGGAAATCGAAAATTTTTAACAGACATTTTTGAAATTGCCAACTTCTGAAAATTTTAGAAGAGATGAAACAAAGAGGTGGGTTACTGGCGCAATATTGTCAACGAATTGATACGACTGTAATTTTTCCAACCTAAAATTGGTACGACTGGTCAATTTTGTCAACTCTAAACATGTTTTGGGGGAGCTCCCATTCACCCTTCGTTACGTCCTTGCCCTAATTTAAAAGAAATTCTTTTGAATGAAAAGATATTTCGTTTTTGACACATCAAATTAAATAGGCGACTCCGACTAATAAAGCGAGACTGAGAACAATAAGTTCGAGTCTTCAGAACTAGAAGTTCGGAAAATTGAGAAAGAATATGGAATTGTGTGTCAAAAAAAGGCATAATGTAATATTTTTTGGTAACCATTCTCGCATTTTAAGAACATTGTATTTATAATGTAATTTGGTCAGTATTTGTGTGACGTTTTTTCGAAATAAGTATTTAGAAAAATTAAGTTGATAATTAATTTTATGCATAATTTCATCTTCTTCCTCGATTTTTGTGGCTTTTCTGTATGGACTCAATCTTTTTATTCTTAATCTCATTTTATTTCTTGAAGTCTGCTCTCCAATATTTTGATAGGCCTCTGTTGAACAAGATGCTATATTTTTATTCCTGGAGAATTGTGAACAAAAATATGGAGAATGTAGTTTACTTATGATGCTTTTCAGTATGGTTAGGTTTATTGGCGGAGGAAGGAGGCTGGCATCACTGAATGAGTGAATGGTTCTTCGATTTAGTAATTATTCTACGCTTGTTGATCTTATGCTTGAATCATTATAATGCAATTTAATTGTCATATCTCGGTATGAATTTTCGAACACTTTATGATATTTTTTAAATCTTTTCAAATTTTTTCTTTGTGGTTATGACGTAAATTCGATTACGAAGTTGCATGGCGGTTTTATCAGAGAGACGTATCCGAAGTAAACAGTAGAATTTGCGACAGTATTTTCGTATACTTGAGTACGTCAGGCAAGCTATATTGATTTCCTATTCAACTAAAGTTTTTTGTTTAACCCTTTCATCATTTTTCATATTTTCATAGTAAAAGTCACAAAACTTCGAGGGTGTGGAACAACTTGATACTCATACAAAACCAATTTAAAAATAGAAAATTCTTTAAAAACCAAAGAGGAAATTGAACTCAATAAATCACAAATTTTTGAATATTCTCAAATTTTAACATTTTTCTATTGGAGATGTTTGAAAATCTCTTGTAATTTATCTGAATAATACACGAGGAAACTTGCTGCAATTTTTAAACTCAGAATTATTTAAACACAAAAATTTATAGTCATAAAAAGAGGGAAATAGTTTTTTCTTGTTTTAAAATTCAAAACTGTGTGTGGGGATTAGGCTACTCCTAAGAGGTTAGAGGACTGGTTTTTCAACAACAATTGTCATCGCAAGATGACTAATTTTGTGCACTACACCTTAAACACATTGTATGTTTGTTTGTTCTTACAAACTTATGTAAGTGTATTGCAACATCCAGACCATGAGGAATCGATAATTCACAACTTGGATGATATCACAATCTGGCTTATCAGTGCACGTGTCATATTTTACCCATTACCATAGCAACAATAAAATATGTCGCAATTAGTCATCACATACAATTACATATTTCATACATATGTGTCTTTGTGTGTGTGAAAGGAACCAGTATATGAGGCCAAAAAATTGGCTACAAAATCACCAGTATTTGCCGAGGTCTTAGCTCCCTCATACCTTGTGTATGATATGTGGTGAACACTTGAATAACTGTAGAAAACCTTCTGTTGTCGGAATACCTTCCACGATGTAAGGTATTCCACACTGTGGATACCTTGATGATTTTTTTCATGATATAAAATTGTAAACATTCTGATATCATAAAATTATGGATGAAAAAAACTATAATAGGACAATAAGATTTTACCAAATTTTTAAAAACCATAATAGGAACTGATTCGAGTTGAAAGCCTATACATATCTATTTTGCTGGACACATAGAGTAACATTTCAGAAATTCTGAAGTGATATTGTTGATAGACCTTCAAAGAAAATGAGAATTGAAGAATATTATAACAAAAATGATGACAACATTGGTAGGAATTTTAATATGACTTATTGCTTAGATAATATTATCAAAGTTCTCGTTATCAGATAAAAAACGAAGTTAATTGTTCACTAGAATGTGGAATGCAATTTGAAAATATGAAATAGATAGAAGATTTCAATAATTCCTGATTTCCTGTTATTTGTTATCTGAATGAGAAAAATATCTTATGCTATACCACTGAATTGACTTTCAAGAAAAATTCTTCCTCAGAATGTGAGAAATACACAAATTCTCACTCTTTAAAGATAATTCCTTTTCGATGAACCAAAAAAAAATAGAGATTTAGAAGAGCTAATTACGATCGGATGACGTGAAGGAAACTAAAAAAGTGAATAGTTGAAAAATCTATTCCAAAAATGAGTTCTTAGTACTATGTTTTTAAGGAAAATAAAATATTGGGACAGTACTATTTTAATTATACGTGGAAAATTCTCTTTTTCTGAAAATTTCTGTACTTTTTCTCGGTATTATTTGTCCTGGTTTTTTCGTTATTTGAAATAAATGTTAACATGTTTGTTTTTTTTTTTCCTCGAACGTCTTATCTATCATGTAGAGGGACTAATAGGTGAAACTGCTTCAATTTTTCCACCCATCTGTATTACTTTCATTTTTGAGGTTTTTTCATGCTTTGTGGTATTTTAGAGAAAATCGAATAACTTATTAATAGCGGTTTGTTTATTAAAACGCTTCAAAAGAATTAAAATCCTCACGAGTGGGAACAGAGAATCGAAGAATCGGAGCGATTATCTATTTTCACCCACTTGGTATGACATAATAAACGAAAAATTTGGTTTTAACTTATTTTGAATAATTGGGAAATTGATGTGGATGGAGAAAATAATTATAAAACCTGTAATAGAGTGAGCGAATATCTCCTCTAATGTTATTCGAATGATATTGATGATGCTTCATCAACATTTGTTCGCTGAAATTTTCAGAAATAACATGGAAATTTTATTTTTTGGATATTTTTATGTAGGCTTTCTTTGAAAATTTGGATATTAATTTCGATTTTGTGAAATAACCTGGGTGTGCTGGTGGGTACGTTTTTCGTCTCATAATCCAAGGAAAATTTTGCACCAAAAACTCGAATTCGTATGTATATACATATTCATAACACAGTATATAATATACCTATCTATGGATATAGAACACGTATATTCCATTTTCTCATTAGCTTGTTACCACGGTACCTCGGCACAGGTCGCAATTTCTGTCTGATAGTCACGAAATTTAGTACGAATATTAGTTCTGAATCAAGAACTAGACCTATTGGGTTTGGTGCTGGTTGGCTTTGCGGTACTTCTGGTATTGTAACTTTTGTTTCTATTTGGGCTATAGAATGCTTACTTTTCTGTCAATAGTTACAAAATTCGGAGCAAATACTATGATGTATTCTAATATGCTACCAATTTTGATGCGGATTGGCTGGGTGATACCTCCCATATGTCCGATTTAATTCTGATTTTGGGCTTTAAAATATGTAATTTTCAATCAGTGGTTACGAAATTTAGCACTACTTATCATTTTTTACGATCTATATAGGTACTGCCTTGTTGCCAATTTTATTTACAATTGGTTAGTTTTTGAAAATCTCAATAAAGTTTTTGAAGTTTTTTTTCGTTTAAACAGACCATTTTAAATTTTTTTAAAGTTTGATCACCCTAATGGATTGTTTTTTTTTGGTATTATTGATATCTGCTTTAGAGATACAGTTCCTAAAAGAAGAAAAAAAATTGTCATTCAATTCGAACTTGTTATGAGGATAAAATTAACGAACATAGTTGCTGAATTGAGGGAGTAAAATTGTATACCGTATGAAAATCTTGAATTGGGTATGCAACCCATAAAACGTGCATGTACTACCACTTAGCCTGCAGTATCGCCTTAATAAAGTTGAATCATGTATTCCGAAAATACCGTGTACAAAAGGCAGAATGTGTAATCTTTTGAAAAGAGGAATAAAATAATCTTTGCCTAAAATCCTCCGCAGTAATTCCAGATTTTTTTCAGATTTTTTGAAGGCGAAATTGTTACAATGCTAGGTTTTATTTCTGAAGCTGAAAAGCAGATGGAAGCAAGTGAGAAAAAAGTAATTGTACTGGCTATAAGTTTGAAGATATTTTATTTGGTCGTCTCCTTTGAGTTGCCTCCTTTTATTTCATTGGGTATTTCATTGGACGTTTTAGCTGGCATGGTGGGAATTATGAAAAACTGTGAATTTTTGGAGGGTGTTTTATCACCGATTTAAGCAATTAGTTTTATTCAGTTGTATAAAAATTATGACTTGCTTTTTTCTACCTTTCAGCTCAAAATTTAATTTAGGGACGGTTTAAACTCACGGTTTTATTCTTTCTGACTCAGCACCCAAAAAATTGATTAAAGAAAAAAACTGTGCTGTGGTTTATTATACTATTTTTCTTGATTTATTCTCTAAAAGTTGAGATTCCCCTGCTTTGCGGAATACAGAGTAGTATAAGAGAATTGAGAAAATTAGTTTAAATCGTCCTTTAGAACGATTCGCATAAAACATAATTGAACTATGCTCTTTAAGTGCAGGTATAGGCTTGCATAAGTTTCAAAAACCTATCCTGAAAACGAAAGCTCAGTGACTCATAGCGTTAAAGAAAATGGTAAATTTCAAAAGTTGGTAGTTTACATGCTGTGGTTGGTCAAGAGTGTGGGAGGAGAAAAAATACTCAACTTCTTGGTTAAGATCGTCTCAGACGCAATAAAATGTAAATGTTGAACTATTAAAATTGGCTGGCTGCAAGCTATCACGAAAATCACTGTCGTGCCAGCTGTACAAAAATTGAAAACATGAAAAATTTACCTAAAAAAAACAATTCCTATGCGCGGATAATATGAGGCTACCAAAAAGTGACTAATAACTTGACTATAGGGAATTATTCGAAGCGGATAAACAAGCGTTAGCGTCGGTTCGAGAATGAGAAAAAAAAAACATATGCCTCGAAGGCATTGAAAAGATTAATTTTTGAAATTTCTGTTTTTGAGAATTTCTCAAAATTTTGATGTTACGCACGTAGGAAGTGAATATCTGATGAAAAATTTCCCCAGATTGTATAAAATTGTTTGCGGAAGACTATATTCGGCACCAAATTAGTGGAGCTCTTTGATCTTTGATTTAAGCCGCTCCAGTGAAACGTTGTTTTTCATTTTGAGTAGGTATGTATGTAATGAAGGGCTGATTCATGTAACATTTCTATTGGTAGTTACTGTCAAACATAGATAGCGTTTTTGGGGAATGAATTTACTCTGTTTTGCGCGTCACTGTATTCATACGTATGTACGAGTATGTAGATATACATCTTAAAGTAATTTCGTTCCCCGAAACACTCTGTGGTTGAAAAGCGAAACTACTACAATCCGCCTTCCATTTCATACTCAAAAGTTTTTCATTGGTTATTCAACATTTTAATATCATCTTCATTGGCCATTCAACGTCTGTATGTCATATTGCCTATCTTATTCAGAGCTGAACTTACTTAGCGTCGAGTATACCAGAAAATGTTCTTTTTAAAACAACGTCAATATAAATCTAGTATTATTTATCTAATATTTTTGTGCAGAGAGAATGGAATTATATTAATTATACTTCGCCTATTTTTTATTTATTTATTTTTTTCTCTACATAGAACCTGATTTCCTGCATGATGAAATTACCAACTTTTATGAGAACACATTCTTACAGTTTTTTTTTTCCATTTTTACAATCGAAAGTATAAGAAAAAGTAGGAAGGTTACTACACTGTAGCCTGAAGTAAAAAAAAATTCATGATCAACATTTTTATATAACATTCGCAACATTTATAGTTATAATTAGCATATCTGATGCTTACTTACAAAATTTTTTACGTATGATGGAGAAACCACTAATACGGCATCACACCACACCACTCCATGTTTTATTAGAGGTGTGAGAAATTTGGTTTAATTTCCTACCGCTAAAATTCTAAAACGTCGAATGCCAGAGCTTTCGCTGAAGAATATTCTTCACCGTGATAATTAGAATATTACCACCAAATTTTTTGCAATGGGTTATCCACGTATTTGTGCATATTTTACAAAAATTATACCTGCTTACAGAATTATTGTTTTATTTGTAGGTACTCTCAGTCAGTCAATTTTTTTCTTCTTAATGGGGGGATTGGGCTAAATTTTAAAATTTTCCAACTGACTACAAAAATTTTCAACTCAATCGTAAAAAAAAATATTGCGTAGGTACAAAATTAGGGTTTCTCTGTAGTTTATTTCCATTTTATTCGATGAAAAACCTTACAAAATCATAAATTTTCTAACTTTTTGGCTAATTTTAAATTATTGGGGCGCAATTTTCCTCTCTAACCCCCCCTGTACTCCGGCCTTGTGATGATCAGATTGCCAATTTTCTTTCCTCGCTTGGTGCATTTTATTATAAGATAAATCGAACAAGCATAAAATATTTTGTTGAAAAAACTTGATTGGTTCACTCACTGGAATTTGAGTTACTAAAAAGTCTGGAGTTTTACTTTTATTGGAAGAGAAGATGGAGAAAGATGTGTTGAAAAATTTGTTTTTACATCGCAGAATCTTTACGATAGGAAATCTGTAAACATGATTCTAAAAGCAACTAATAATAAGGCTCAAAAACTGAATAAATCTAAAAATTAAATATTAATAAGAAGGTATGTGTAACGGCATAAAAGAGTCTTGTTTGTAGGAGATAAGACCACTTTATGGGTTACACCTTACACAATTATATAAATATTATACTGAATATTAATACCTCTAAATGTGAATTGTTTTAATTAATTTATCATCCATAGTCGTATGGTGGACCTTAACTTTTCTGGATTGAGCCTTTAAATAAAATATAAAAACACAATTGATACTTTAAAATATAATAATTTTGTATATACAGTACAGGTGTTTTTACATAATACAATTTCACATAATGAGTAATTGAATGAGTTCCTTTTAATAATCAGCATTGTGCACACAAAAATGTGAGTTTATATACACAATTAGATATATTGGTGTTCACTGTGATTAGTATAAAATAGGTATTAGTATGTGTGTGTATAAATGGTAAGAAAGAAGAAGAGTCTGATTTATAAACAATGCATTATTGTTTACATAATTCCACATATTTTTGCTAGTGTGTACAAATGTATTCGTCAGTGAAATAATAGACGAATAAATCTGTTACAGTATCACACCCAATGTCATCTTCTTCTTCAATTTTCTCAGCCTTTAAGGACTCAAACTTGTTGTTATTGGTTTTATTTTATTCCTCGGAGTCTCCTTTTTAGAACGACATAATTATGCCGCTAATATTAATTATATGCTGGTTGATTTCATTAATGAATGCCCTCAAATACGTAAGGATTAATTGAATTTCATTTACAATTTCTTATCAACAAGATTTTGTTTACAAAAAAGTCACGTGATTGACATTGCTGAATAGGTTTCCCCAGATATTCTTCAAAACCTTGTTATCAGTATTGTACTAAAATCGGTTCACCCTATAGAAGAGAGGCATCGGTTTTTTTAATGAATTTTTTATACACTCTGCGGCATTTGACTGTATTTTGTGAAGTTAAATCGAAATTTCTGGTGAAAAATGCCCAAAATCGATGTTTTTGTTACAATTTGTGTAAAATCGTTTTTAAGATACTTTTCGATTTAAATTCTGTGTTGAGTTTTCTCAAAAAACTGCTGAACGTCGAAGTCTTCCATGAATTTCGGTCAAATTCATACGGCTCTTTCAGTTTTGGAGTTGGCTAAACATTTTTTGGTCCTGTCAGTGTGTCACTATCTCTAGTTTTAGTGTCTTTTGTTCGCATCTGTGGCCATAATTCGACGTACGTGTTCTTCCCCTTTTGACAATTTTCATCAGTGGCATCCTAGCTGTTGAATGAAAAATGTTGAAAATATTTCAAAGCCTTCTATATTTCAGTCTATTTTGTGTATTTTTATCTCAGCTTTATGTAATGCTCGTGGAACAGTCGTGGTTCGTCTAACCACAATTCATTTCTCCTTGATAATTTGCATTTGGGATGTTGAAAAGGGTTTCGAGCGAGTAATTCGCATTGTGAAAATTAATCGATTGATTCGA
This sequence comes from Ericerus pela, assembly GCA_011428145.1. Taxonomy (NCBI): domain Eukaryota; kingdom Metazoa; phylum Arthropoda; class Insecta; order Hemiptera; family Coccidae; genus Ericerus; species Ericerus pela. The sequence goes on from WOFM01000435.1 coordinate 409,012, forward strand.
ATTATAAATCAAGGGTAGAAAAAATTTCAATAATAACAGTTTGTGTTTTTATGTTGTGGTTTTGTTTTAAGAACCTGCTGAAAAATATATGTGCATAGGCCTGTATGTTTTGCCTGGAATGAATGTTTTGTAAGCCGTATGTTAACATTTTTACCCAGTTTGCCTGTAAAACGGGGTATTAAAATTGACCTCACAAAAGGGTCATGGGTTGTGATGATGAAAATTAACCGTTTTATAAGAAAAGAAAACGATTGATACCAGTTTGCCATTTTTACTTTTTTTTTTTTTAATGTTTATGTATAAGTACTTACCTGCAATATATAATTATGTTTGTATGTATGTATGTATGTATGTATCGTCCTAATTTTATGTTCACGGTTACGAGAAAACTACCAAACGGGTAGGGCTGAAATTTTCTCGAAATATATTCCTTATATGAGACCAAAGTCGGATACGAGTTTGGTGCTTATTGGTTCTGTAGTTTCCGAAAATACTAGAAAACAAAAAATTTCGTGAAAATTGGTTTTTAGCAAAACAACAATAAATCGATATTTTTGGGGAAGATATTGATTACTACGATTACTATCGACAATTTTTTGTAATCCGTAACTATCGATGGTTTTTTGAAATTTGTTCAAGTATATTTGAAAATTTGGAATTCAGGTTTATTTTTTGATGTATTGATGAAAATTGGCAAACTGAGTTTTTTAGCGAAGTATTGATGCGCTAGGTTTTTTTACCTTAGTTGTTTGCTAATTTTTCATTTGTAATCCCCATTATTGTTCATATTTCCATGTTTTTCAAGATGTCCTACTTCGACTTTTCTTCATGTATTCAACGTACATCAATGGGTTGCAGGTTAATTTTTCTATGAAGGTAGTGAAAGACAATTGCATAGCTATTTCTTATTATTTCCAACAACTTAGCCAATTGTTTATATTTTTTCATATTATTTGACCCCTTGGCTCCTTCCGCTTTTATCGATTTCACTTTTCAGTGTATTTTAATTTTAAGTCACTGTTGAAACATTTTCCGGAAATAATTCTTCCAAGGTGTTGGATAAAATGTTGATTTAATAATTTATTTTGCGTTCTTAGATGATCTGCGAAAGCGATGAAAGAGGATTTTTGATGGTACTCAATTCTGGAGTTCTTCCATATTTTCCTCGAAAGCTAATCGTTTTTCTGTGCTTTTGATGCGCTGGTACGTACGCAGTGGCAAATCGAATAAATATTTAGTTGCTTTTTCAGCCATTGTTGTATATTTCGAATGATACTGATCCTCTGATAACCATATTCCTTCATTTTAGCGACGAATGCGATAATAAGTTAATTGTCGTTTTATTGTTCGATAATCGAAACCAGTATCGTGCTTTTATTTAATAATGATTTAAAATTTTTACTAAAGTCGCGAAAAACACGACTAGGAAACATTAATCAATCGATTCTCAGAATAGTGTAAGTTGTATTTTAGTTAAGAAAGAAAAAGAAAAGGTTTTTTAATTGGGGATTAACTACGATAACGACGAAGAAATTGATTTTCCAATTCATGCATCTCTAATTTTTCACGTGTTGTTAATACCACGTAGGTATGACGAATATTACAGTCACTCAATTACATGTTAAAAGAAAAATTTATTGCTTTAAAATTGAATGCCACTCGATTGTTTTGTGGTTTTTAATGGGTTTTTGTAGATTTTCGAAGAAAATCTATATATTGAAATTGATCTTGTATTGAAACCTTTGATTATACGTATAGTACTCGATTAGTAAAGCTCTATAAGATTAATGTCTTTTCAATGTCAAGACATCCCGACAAAAAGTACGTAACCTTAGCTTACTTCCTGTATATTCTTGACGTTTTACTTGAGTTCTCCAATTTAGAATACATCTGATAAAGACCTCCCTTAAATTCACAAGGATATAGCGTACATAAACATAAAGCAATGTACGTCAAAAGGCACACTCTGGTTGCCTATTTAGCGCGGAATGTCTAACCAGAAATCATCTTTCCTTACCGGAGGCTGTTTACAAGCTGTCTATAAGCTTTATACTTACGTCTGTAAAGCTGCTACAGGGCTATATACTTCTTGCTTATTACTATTTTATCGATCTATATGGCCATGTCGGAAGGTGTCTATATAAGTCAATAAGAGCTATAAAGAATTGAGAATGTTGGTGTTTGTGATTTTTAAAAGTGAATTTTTATGTTTATTATAAAAAATTTTGCTTTTTATCAACCAGCCGCTCATTTCTGCGCATGAGTTTGGGTTTCATTTGTACAGACAACTCGTAAACACTTCTTTATAGTCATGATTTCTTTATGGTCCTTATAAATAGTTCGTAAATGGCATCCTGGTCTGGTACTATGTAGTCAAAGATTGAGACTCTTTGATGAGGGTTGGTTCATTTTCGTCTTATAACGCCAGAAAAATTTTGGCACTATTCACTGAAATTCATATATATAGGTATATATGTATACAAATTTCTATTGAACTCTGTACAGGTCGAAATTTTTATCCGATGGTTTTGAAATTTGATAGTTCACTTATTTGGATCTACATAAGAACGAACTCTATTGTTTTCGATGCCGATTGATCCTATGGTTCGTCTATTACATCCTTTTATATTTCATTTTTGGGCCTTCGACTGTTCTAAAATGCGTAATTTTTAACCAATATTCACGAAATTTGGTATAAACATTAAATATATTATATTCCATCATTCTGCAAAATTTCGTTTCAAACGGCTGAACGGTTCGTGCGTAGAAGTGATTTGGAAAAATCTTGAACTGTTGCTGAGAAAAGAACATAAAGTCTAGATGAACCAAAAAAACTGGTCGAAAGCAGGCTTGTTTTTATTTTCGTCCTCGGAATTTGTTCAGTGACATTGGGGTCCAGACTGTCACTGTCGGCTAATAATTCTCTACAAATTCAATTTATCTTCAAATATATCGATACCTACTCATTCGACGTAAGCCACTATAAGGATAATGTTGACCCCCTTGATATCTAAGATCCATTTCATGTTTGTTTGTTTGTTTGCGGAACTAAAATTCTGAAGTGATATGCATTACTATTTTCTCGAATTTCCATTGTTCAAATTTGATATTTAAAGGGAGAATTTCGTCGTTAGTTTTCACCCATTTTTTTGTCCCTCCATTTAAAGGATCACTATTCCTGTAGAATCTGTAGTATCTCTATGAACAGTAGAATTGAGGACTGAGGTCGATAATTCCCATTTTCAGCCAATGCCATACAGCCAGAAATTTCTCTTGTGCATATTTTAGAACACCATTAATGTTATTTTGTGTCGTTAATGTATGATAGTCTTTGGTCTTAATGGTTATATTATTTGAAAGTATTGTTTTTCAATATATGGTGCAAGTTTGATTTATAAGCTTATGCAGTCCAAGATGTTTGAAAATGGCTATAAAATAATGTAGAAGATCCGTCGAAATAGTTGGAAAACTACGAAACGACCTATAACTTTGTGAGCTTTTAAACCAAACTTGTGCTATTAATAATGAAGTGTAAATTATGTAGGCTAACCAGTGAAGACTTATCCAGAATTTACTGAAAAATAGTATAAAAAATGCTCCAAAAAATGAAAATATAAGTTCAGCGGCAGCTTACTTTTTGCTAAATAACAGGTTCTTTATTGATGAGATTTTCTTAAGTTTTTAAATTTTGGTACTGTAATTTCTATCTTTTTCTGACTCTGATGTGGCTTTCTTGACGTAAATTTCGAGTTTTGTACGTTGATGTGTCATCAAAATCTGTGAAGATCTACAATATTCGTTCTATTCATCGATGTCTAACTCCTCTGTTATTGATTTCGATTTTCATCGCTCTGAGGCTATATCACATTGCTAATCGTAAGTCGTTATAAAGCTGTGAAAGGTGCAGGTGAAAAAAATATTCTAATGGTATGAAAAACTGCATAAAAATCCTTTGCAATCTGTATTTTATTTCCCGCTCAAATTGCGCAAAAAATAATAAATAAATAAAAGCTTTAGATAAAATTTATAGTCTCTCGTTTAGAAACGGAAGAGGTTCGTAGACGACAGGCAAACGAAGAAAAAAAATGAAAAAGAAGTAAAATTGCATGAGAAAAAAAATTCTTATTTCAACGAGTCATAAAATTACGGCATACTTATTCTGTAACCCGACAATAACAAGTTTACTTCAAGATGATTAAATTATTGCGATATAAATAAGTTATGTTGGCGCTAGGGCAGGTATTTATTTGATGTGTCAAGAAGGACAGCTGTACGTTGGTACCTGATGTATGTCTGTTCCTTCATTAAATTTTGTACAAATTGTTTTAAGGTCTCTCGCCGTCCAAATTTGAGATCACTGGCCTCTGCTCTTAGCAGGTTTTTAATAAATTTTAATGCTATCGAACGGGTCGTTCATCTCTGCACTTTTCACAGATAGTTCGTTTGTTGTTATAACTAGTGTTTATTAAGGTAAGTCGTCCTTTTCCATTTCATCGTTGATAGCAAGTTGCTCAAAGAAACCCATCGACTTTGAAAGTGAAATATATTACTGCTCGATATTTTTGATTGCGTCTCTTCAAGTTTGAAATCGGCCATTACTCACAGTAGGCATTGTAATACTTAGCTATTACTATCTCCTCGCATGGTTTTCCGACTAACTGTTAACCCAGCTTAAGAGTATCGACCTGATTCCAATAATCAATTAAGTTCCAGTAAATATAGTTGTTTTACAGTAATAGCATTCCATATTATAATACCATTCATATGTAGATAAAAAGAAGAAGAAAAATTAAAAGTAACTTTTTTCTTCTGTTTTTAAGGTTTGAAGAAAACTTGATCGAATTTTATTTAATCTCTAAGTAACCAAAAAATGGAAAGTGAAGGTAGATGAATTCATTTCACATACTTAGTTGTACTAATGTAAGGATTAAATCTTCAGCCTTTAAAATCCCATATATATGATGAAATAGGCCCGGAAATACGCAAATTTTCAAAGTTTGATGTGAACAAAAACCTGCATTTCCGGAATCATCAGAGGTTGTCCAGGATTACCCTTCAAATATTATGTCTATCTTATGAGTATGTAACAACCATATATGGAACAAAGGAAGTATTATCCAACTTCGTTAAAACAAGTACGAAAATCTGAAAATAATCGAAAATCCATTTTTGCTTTTACATAATTCGTCCAGATTGGACCAAATCCATTTCTAAACTTTATTCCATACCATCATAGACAGTAATCACAGCAGAACGCAGGCACAGATTGGATTTAGGATATAGATATTCCTGGGCCTGGAATGAAAAACTTAGTAAAAACTTTCACAGAACTGGATTTAAGAAAAGTTTCATTTTTTAGATTTTATTTCGCACTACATTGGTGGTTTTTTTGTTTTATAATACTTGGTGATAATAAAATTGGATACTTTCCAATCATGTGACCAGAAAAGTTCTGTAATCATGCCCATATATCTATATTTTGGAAACTGCATTCAGAGATGTAAATGTTTCACAATTATTTCCAGTTTGATAAATAATTATAAGGAAGTCTCACATTGTTTTACAGTTTCCAAATTATTTACTATTCACTGGTATGGAACAAATCCATAGTTCCCATTGAGTTTCCCCTTATGGTAATATGGATTTTTCAAACAGGGCATTTCCAGAGCCAAAATTTCCTGAATCAAAGAAATATTATTACTTTCTCTTATAAATTTGTGAACAACAGCTATTTCATTTAGTGCGGTTTATGAAAAAAAAATAGTGAAATGAGTAGTGTTACGTAAAGATCCAAGACCAAATACTTTACTTACTTGAAAAATATGATCAAACTGTAAAATTTTCTCGGTCTTGCAAGTTTAAAATAATTTACCGTATTGAGAGTTTAATATTTTTCTTCAATATTTTGGAAAGAATTGATTTGTGAGTTGAATTTAGCCATCCATAATAGTGAAAACACTAACGCAGCAGCAGCTCCATTAGAAAAAGTAGGTTTTTGAAATGTAGAAAATTAGTTACTATAAACTTATTATAGATCATAATTTCGATGATTGTGTTTATTTTTGTAACTGTTGACCTAAAATTACGCAGCTAAAAAGAAGTATCTTTTCAAACTCGAAATAAAAATAAATTTTTTGGAAATACCTTCCAGCCGATCTGCACCATAATTGGTAGCATGTTGCAATAAATTATAGTTAATATTTTTTGAAAATGTCTTGGTTATTGGTTCAAAATCAAACAGTTTCCTGCATTGTAAGTACCATCCAACCAATCCCCGCGAAAATTTGTAACATGTTAAAATAGATCATAATAAATATTTGTTTCAAATTATGTTTCTATTGGTCTGAAATAAGGCATTTTATAGCCCAAATAAATATAAGAAAGATGTTACTGGAAGTACCATCTGGCAGTTCCGCACCAACATTGATAGAAAGTTATTATAATGAATATTTATTCCAAATTTAGTAATGGTTGGTCCAAAATTAAGAATTTTATAGCTAAAATATAAATAAAAATAGCGATATTGAAAGTACCGTTTGGCCAATCCGCACCAAAATCAATAAGTCAGGTCCTGGGCTCAGTACTAATGTTAATTCCAAATTTTGTGACTATCGGACAAAAATTCCAACCTGTATCATGGTAACAAGCAATTGGCTTGTATACATATATCACTATATCAAATGTACAAGCTGGCCAAAAATAATTCGTCAAGATTATTTCACAATATTATTTCCTAATATATTCCTTCATATTCAGTTGGTATGCGCTACTATCCACACGGCACACACATACCTGAAAAAAATTTTTTTCGTTGCTTCCTCTGAAACAACAAATTTTACAGTGTTGCCTATATGTCAGCAAAAATTCAGGGCTGGCACAAGCCGAAGCAACACCTCAGAGCTATATGAGTTGAGTTTTTGGTGACAAAATTTTCATCGAGTTATGAAATGAAAAACGTACCTACCCCCACTCTTAAATCGTTTGATAACACCAAGATTAATAAGTCAATTTTTATAGAAAACTTACATTAAAACCTTGTTAGATAGATCGGCTAAAACAAAGGCTTAATTGGGCAAGACTAAAACTGAGACTAAGATTAATGTATTTGGATGCACGACCAAGACCTAGACTTAGAGACCAAGACTTTGACCTTGACCTCGACCTAGACCTAGACATAGACCAAGATCACCCCGATTTTGGTCTTGCTTTTTTTGCTTATCATTAAAAATCATACAATTAGTAGTTTATGATCATTTTTTGTGCTAAATGCTGCATCTTTGATCAGCAGCTGTGCCATTTTCTTTCTCGTGCCACCCTCACCTTTTCACAAACATAACCAGCACCCACGTCTTCGTATATAGTTTTATTCGAACCAATCTTAGAAAAAATCAGTAATAATCGCATTCAAAATGGTAAAATCGGTTGCTACAGGATCTGTAAAATGTAGACAATGCATTATTTTTATACCCATACTTAATCGAATGTGGAAACTTCTATTCTTCCAAAAATCGATGTTAGATTATGACGTATTCCAGTCCCATTTTTGATTTTCTTTGGTTTCCAACTTTAAGCCGGATTATGTCTTGGATGGTACAGGTTATGGCCGACTGTCCCCCCTAGACAGACACACATTTTTTTTGTTAAAAACGCATTGTGTGCTCATAGCATGGAATGGCATTATTGGATTTGCAGACAGCCGTCTTCCTAGGCTCTTGTGTTGCACATGCTCTCTTTTCTCTTACCATTCAAGTTGCCGCAGATCACTGAATTTTTGTCGATCGTTAAATATTTCTGTCGAACCCAAAAACATCGCTATTTTTTCGAATATTAATCAATCATAGCCTGATCCTTGAGAATTTTCTCGATTTTTTGTGCTTCAATTTTCATCTTGAGAACCTAAAATGAATGAATTATTAATTTTCTTCTCGTAAAAATTGGCAGATTTCATTACCTTTCTCCCCTTAATATTTTGTGACGTTATGAACAAATTAAGGTCTGTTTCTGTTTTTTTCCGTCACCGTTTTTCTTAGGTTGTATTAATTTGTTTTAGATAAATTTCACCCATCAAAATTATATAGTCAGTTTTTTTTTTAATTTTTTTTTAATTTTTTATTTTTTTGGCTCAAAAACTTTCACCACGAATTTTCAATGATGTTTTAAAGAGCCTTGATCGTGGTCATGTTCTTGGAAAAACATACGTTTTTCTCTCGAAAACGTCGTAGTAAAACTCGAAAAACTTCTTTTATTTATGTGTAAACGATGATGAGTGTAATTTAAGTACAAGGCCAAAGACCACATAATAACCTAAAAATAGGGAGATCGAAACTTGTACATTATAAAATCTGATTACTATCAGAAAAAGAAAGGAAAAAAAGAAAAAAAAGAAGAAAACTGGGAGAAAAAAAATGGAAAGGTAAATTTGTAATTGCGCTGAAAATTTTAATTTCCATGACATAATTTATTAGCTGGTTTTTACCTTTTTTTTCTTCTTCATTTTTTTTTCGTTTTCTCAATAAATTTGTTTGGAATGAAAAGGGAAATTTTTTTCCGCTTGATTTTTTTGAATTAAATTTTTTTTTCCCGTTGACTTTATGTCTTACCTAGGTATTTATTTTGATTTTTTTTTCTGTTTTCAGTATAGCGAATTAGATCACATTACGGAGTTACTTCAACTGTTAGAAATCAGAACAGAGCTATGGAATCGCGAATGTGATAGTGAATCAAAAGCGGTGGTGAAGAGGCGTAGATCATCGTCAGACGAATTAAATGGCGAGGAAGTTGATTCCTCGATTAGTCAAACAGAAGAAGATGACGAGTGCTCGCAAGTTAGATCGAGAAGAAGAAGTTCTTCGATACCAATTAACCTTTCAGTTCCAAATAAAGTTGAATCTAAGTCAGCGTCGTTGTCCGTAGATCGAAATGTATCGAAGGTATGTTCGTTTTTCGTATTTTCGGGTGTTGTATTTAGCAAATTTGGATTACAAAATGGGTGCCAAAGCTGTTGATTCCAATGTGTATGTTTAATACGTCCACCCATCCATCATTAGTCGCTTCTAGTGGGGAAAATACAAAAAAACCATTTACTTAAAACTCGGGTAGGCCTACAAGCCATATTCTCTTCAGGAAGAAGACTAGAAAGTTTTTACGTTGCTTCATACTAAAGGAGCAGCAAATTGAGATAGATCATCAAAAGATTAGATGGACAATAGATTTAACTGTATTGAACCAGTACTATCAGAATTGTCAGTGTTGGCCCAGTCGAAAGAGTTGGTTTCCAAGGGAATTGAATGACTACAATTTGGGAATTTATATTTTTGAAAATTGCAAAGAAGTGGGAGTAAAAATTTTTGGAAAAAAATCTTCAAGCACTAGATTGGAAAAATGAGATACTAATCCATTTAACTATTTAAGAACATACGGACCTAATGACAATTTTTAATTGAACCCAGCTATTTTAATACGGTACCATTAGATAAATGGTTTTAGAGATGCAGGATGTTAAAAAACGTTGTTATCTCCATGCAGATGAGCTCTACAAGGTGTATGAACAAGTGTACTGCAGAGACATATAGCCAAAGAGATCTCCAACAAGTCGATCAAAAACATGTCAAAGATGAACAATTTCTGATCAGAATATTTGTCTCAGCGCATCATGTGTCATGTGGCTCTAATGATGCGAAAATAAATATCCTCAAAAAATTCAGTAATAAATTTCATGAAGCGTATACAGCTTTAAATGCGAAGAATGTAAAATTCTGATAGCTCTGTTTTCATCTTTGACATGTTTTGGTACCACAGAGTGTATAGGTCATTGGACATCTTTTTAGCTGTTCTCTGGTGTGATAACTGAAAATCCATATCACCAGCAGAACTAGATATACTAGAGCCAAAAATATAAAAAAGTAGGACAGTTGAAGAAATTAAAAACTAAAAAATACTCACAGTACAGATGAAAAAGGAGACACTTTGGGAAGGAACAAAATGGGAGAAAACCTTGCCTGAGTCGGAGTTACAGCATAATCTAGTCTTCAGGTAAAATCTTGAATAAATTTTATAAGGTAAAAAGACCAATGTAAATAACTTGGTTGAACAATTTATCGACAAATTTGGATCGAACTAACAGTTGAGTTTAAACTAGGAACGATGAGGTAAAGAGTGAAAAGAAAATAAAAAAAATACAGGTATAGTGAGTGAGCTAAAAACGAGAATTGAATATATGAAAAGACCTGACGACTTTCATTCTGGCTTCACGGTTTCAGACACCTCACTGGTATTTTCATTGTCAATGTAGAAAGAAATGTTATAATATTATTAGTATTACATTGACTTGTTTATTTAACGTGTTACGTGCTGATTTCTTATTTCATCATCTTTTGCCTAACTGTTATCAGGCAATGTATGAAATACCTAGGTCAGTTGTATAGTTTTTCACTGTTTTCACACTTTGCCTAAAATCGCTAAGCATTTCATGAAATGACTGATTTACACACTGCCTGACATATTATATAGATTTCCTGTTGATGGGAAATCTCAATATTTTTATTCCTTTGGCCATCGTTATGCTTATGCTTTATTTTTAGCTTTCCGATTACTTATCAGATAATAATACAGATCCTCACGATTTTAAGAAAAAAAAAAAACCATTTTTTAGCACCGTGTAATTGAGCCCCTAGGATAGTTATGAAACAAATGTGTTTAGCTTTCAAAATGTTGATGACACAAAACGATTGATTTTCAGGTTAAGTGAGAGAGATCTCCTGTGATATTTTGTCCATAGCAACAATTAATTTGATCTTTCTGTAATGCGAAAAGCAAAAATCTAGATGACTGTCTTTAAAATAGAATTGCAGCCGTCAACCTATGACCGCCGTCATCACACTAGCCCACTCAAATACAGTTCAAAAGTTAGTTTGAAAATAAATTAATATATCTATAAAAGGTTTGAAGCTTGGAATATGCGTTAGAGTTCAAACGTGTGACTAATTTTAGTTTTTTTTTTTTTAGTTTAGTTTTATTTTATTTTTTTAATTTTCCTCGATTACCACGCGATATACTTCCTATAAAAATACTTTCGTATAGAAGTAACTTAATTTAAATGAAATCTGGAGCAAGAAATTTAATTTTAGGTGTCTGCTATTACGTATAGTGGACGTTGAAGTATCCGATGTGGGCTTTAGAAGTGAGTTATTGAACAGTTTATTCTACTTTCTTTTTTGTCCACTGTTTATGCGTTGCAGTAAGTTTTCATAGACCAACTTTATGACTATAAAATTATGCAACGATACATTTTCATAAAAAATGTGAGGTTAGTAAGTTAGTTTAATTTAGTTTTTGAGTTGCTAATCGCATTAGACTGCCGCTCGGTGGTTACCATTGTTTTTCTATGGATATGTCACTTTCAAGTTCATTTCTGAATAGTTTTTTTTTTTTCCCTTAAATATAAAAACGTGATGAGTTTGCATGTTGTTTGAATGCTAGAGACTGTTCTTTTATGCAATCTTGTGTACTTTTTTTTTTTTTTGCTCTCATCTCTTTCTCTCGGTTTCGTGTAAAGAAGGTCATGACAAGCTTCTGTTAAAATAATAAACGAAATACTAAAACTAACTATTAATAATAAGTTACCCAGTGGTTTAACGTAAACTGGTATAAGACAACCAGTGATTGGTAATCAACGTTGAAGAAAAAAAAAACAAAAAACAACAGTACCTATTTTCATTATGCGGTTGGCAAAGCAACCTTGAATGTTTCTCTTCCTGATTTTTTTTTTCTCCATTTAGTCATGGCTAGCGCTTTTTTTTTCTTCTTATTTCAAGGTGAAATCATTTATGTTATGTAATTCATCCGATCTTTCACCAATTTCAATGCGTGAATGATATTAAAAGGAAAGGAAAAAATAAAAAAAAGAGGAATAGGTGCTCAAGTCATAAGTAGGTGTTTTTGTTGGCTTTTCCAGCTAAAAATTTGTAGAAAATTATAAATTCTTTAAAATGGAACTGATGATTAATTTCCGCCTAGTGATACGTGATAAGAGGTAAGGGCTGAAGCGATCTATTAATTTTTAACAATTTTCAATTCACGCATTCGATAATTCTCAATATTGGAATCTATGAAAAAATATAATTTTTTTTTTTTCAATTGCCGATGTTACCCCTAGTGACACACCAGTCGAAAAAATAGATTTCGTTTAGAATAGACATCGTTTAAAATTGTGTGTATTGGGGTTGCGTTCAGTACCTATAGGTTTTTTGGAATTTTTTAATAAAACGAAAATTTCGAAGGCCGTAATTCGGAAACTAATGAGTGGATTTGGTCCATTTTTGAACTTGACTGACTGTGAGATCTGTACTCAGTTTTGTTCAGAGTTGAGAAATCCGCGACGTCATAAACCATATTCACACGTGCCTGCTCGAAACACGATGTTTGTTTATCCCACAAAATAAGCTCAATAAATTGATACCTATCATTGTCTAACTACGTGAATCTTAAACTTTTCCCTCATCCCAACACACCGGTATATCCAAACGTGATTCTGACTTCACGCATTTATTATCGTGAACAGAGTGTGTACCCTAAGTATTCACGTGCCTAATTTTGTTCCAATCAGTAAATAATTACACGAACAGTCCCCATTGTGTAAAAATTTCAAATTCAAATAGCCACCATTTTGAAAATAATGGGCGTACTCCGCGCATCTTCGAACTTGACCGAGATATGGACTCGAGGTATGCAATCCGTAAAGAATTACGCCCTTTAGTTTGCTGTCAAATTTCTTTATATACCATATAAATATATAATTTACATATATACAGTGGCGCCCACGTATTTTAAACAGAGTTGGGCTAAGCCTCAAACGAATCACCCACCCACCTACTAACCCCCCTGCTTCACATCTTATTAACTATTATTTATGAACAAAAAATTTTTGTGACTTGAAAATCATACTAAAGTCAACATTGAAATTGAATAAACAGTAAAAAAGCAAGTGGTCTATTCCATGACTCATGATATATAATTCTGTTAAACTAAAATAGTTCACAATAAAATAATACAGGTAATTATATTTTTGAAAAAATAAGAAAAAAATGAAACAAGCAAAATAAAACAAAAAATCTTTGACTGAATAGGTAAAAACATTTGATAGGTTAGGTAAAATAAAACTCGTATACAGTAACTTATCAGTGGTTAAAAATTTTTTTTCAAATTATTAAGTTTCTTCTCAAATTATCGCTGCTGTTGGCAAATGTATTTATAATTTCCTCATAATCCAGTCCAACATCATTTTCAGTAGCAATTACCATCAAATTTTTGAGACGATCTTCGGACATAGTTGTTCTAAGATGATTTTTGATAAGTTTTAGTTTTGAGAAAGATCTTTTAGTTGTTGCGCTGGTAACAGGTAAAGTAAGAGCAATTTTAAGAAGAATAAATAAGTTTGGAAATACTGACTGAAGATTGAAGTGGCAAAATAAAGCAAACAGTTTTGGAATATTTCCACTATGGATTGATTTTTCTGCAGTTTTTTCTTCATCAGACCCTGAATCCTCACTGAATTCTCGGTCTTCAATTTCTTCATTACTGTTACTTCGATTGCTATCACACAAGTATTCTGGAAGTTGTTTTGTCTTTTCCAATTGAATAAAGCATGAAGCAAATTGCTGATATTCTGTTCAAATATTGTCTAGGTTCACAAAATTCTCATAAATGCTGTAAAAAACTTTGAAGGCGTCTTTTGGATATTTGGTAGTATCTTCGCTTATTTCTTCTATTTGTTTATGAGATAATAGACTCAAGTCTCGTATAAGTCCCATTGTAAGACTGTCTTCACCCACAAATCTTCTCTGAATCTCTCCACTGATAATATCAAGTTCTGTTAGGAATGTTTCAACTTTGAATTCTTTCAATGGATCAAGATTTGGTTCATCAACAGCCTTTTCTCCACTCATACATTTTCTTTTTCAATATCTTCTGTTTTCAAGTGGTGTAAACTCTGATTCAGCATCTTTTATAAAGACTTTTACTTTCATTTGAAGCTCTTCAAAATTTTCTCGTAAAGTGGAAATTTTATCCAATTTCTGTTTCAATATTTCGCTGACAGAAAGTAGATCAAAATCTGGACTCTGAAGAATTTTGATCATTCCATCAGTTATAGCAAAAATATTCGTAAAGGTGAATGCTGTAAATACAAAACTTTCTTTTGTAAAATAAGAAAGTAAACCACCACCTGTAGCACCTGCTTCCTTGTCTGCAACTCCATCAGTAGTGAGAATTTCCTCCAGTGTATCTAAAAGAGCTTCAAATGTATCTAGAACTGTATGTAAGGCAAATGATTGCGACATCCATCGAGTAGTATTTACTCGTTTTAATCATCTGACTCTTTGATTTGGATACCATTCTTTTTGTTTTTCTTCGTACAGATGATTTCTTTTTTTACTACAGGAAATGAAAGCATATACCTTTTCAAGATTGCCAAATAAATCAACTGCATTCACTGATGAGCTAACAGCATTAACGATGATTAAGTTCAAACGATGAGCCCAGCACCAAATATAAGTAGCTCTTGGATTTATCTGCTTGACCAAGGCTTGGAGACTTTTGTACTGGCTCCTCATATTAGCTGCTCCATCATATGATTGGCCAACAAGATCTGATTTCCAGTCCAATTCCCATGTTTCACACACTTCTTCAAATAATTTGACCATATCTTCCCCAATTGATCTAGGAGTTTCTCTGAGGGCTAATAGATGTTCATAAACACAACCAGTTTCTGAATGCACATATCTCACAATAAATGACACCTGTTCTCTCTTGGATAAATCAAAGGTACTGTCGATTAAAATGCTGAAAAATTTATTATGACGAATATCTATGCAAAGTTTCTTTCTTATGAAACAGGAAACTGCATCAATTAATTTGTTTTGTCTCCACCAGGATATGAAAGAATATTCTGGCTTCTTATTATTTTCCATGAGGGGTTGGACATATGAGGCCATTGTAGGGCTGTACTTTGAAAGTAAAAGTATAAGGTCTTTGAAATTTCCTCAAACCCGATCAGACCAAGCGTCACAAGGCCCACAAAATGGTAGACAGTGCTGTGCTAAGAACAAAATTATATCTATAAGTTGCCTTACAATTTCTCAATTCTGATTAATTTGCATTCTTCGAGCTGTAACTAAGGCTGGGTTGAACAGGCAAGGTAGCTGAGTAGCTTTAATATGGATATCTGATGTCTCATGTTTTACAAAAGAAGCATTGCCATTCTTCCAACGTTGGCACCCATCAATAACCCAAGCTTTCTTTGCATTCTTGCCAAAAAACATGCAGTTAAGACAATATGCTCGATTTTTTGTTTTGGAATAAGTCAACCAAGTTCTTTGGCTAAAAGAGTCATCAGGCAGTTGTCGGAAATACCACGCAGGTTGGAATTTATGGCCTGACTTGTCTTTTGGAAATCCTTGTCCAGGAAGCTCTTTGGTTGTAGGCTGGCAAGAACCCAGTTTCAATATAGCATTTACTAAATCGGGTGAACAATCAGTAATATTTTTAAATATTGATAGGTCGTTATCAATAATTTGAGTAGATATATTTTTATCAGTTATATCAGGGTACTACAAAAAAAAGAAAAAAATATATTAATGGATTAGAAGACTTACAAAGATAAAGTTTTTCAAAATAATAATTGAATTTAAAAAAAAATGAAACTGTCTGAGCACAGGGACATAAAACATGATAGAACTAAAATTTTGAAAACAAGTTTTCCAGGTTTTATAACAATAATTTTTTTATAAATTGGAATTACAACTATAGTCACGCAGTTGCTTGCAAAAATGCCTACTACATCACATGTTACAAATACGTATATAATGCAAAATTTTTGAAGGGAACAGATGTCTTCATATCAAATATTTCCTGATACAATTTTGGTAAATTTAACATCGATTTAACAATGTTGAAATACATAGCATTATTTCATATATTTAAAACTTTAGGGGGTTTCTATTGTTAAGAATGTTTAAATTCCCTAGATGTGTAGTTGAAAACTCTCTACTTCTTATTTGATTTCAATCAGTTTCATATTAGGCTTAAGGATAGGTACTTATGAAATCAACGTTCATTTAAATATGATTTATCGTACAATATAATTAGTTAGAACCAAACAGTATTGATTTTAATAATAATATCAAAAAGTATTTCTGCCAGCGACTGCGTTAGTTGTAACTCCATTTTGTAAAAATAAACTATTATGAAACCTGGAGAACTTGTTTTTAACATTTTAGAACTATCACATTTTATTTCCCTATACGCAGTCTGTTCCATTATTTTTCTTCAAAAATTTTATTATTTCAACCATTTTTAATGAAATACCTACGAAATGAGTCTAGCAGTTTTTCACAATAAGAAGAATTTACTCTAGAAGTTACAGATATTTCTTGATTTTGTAATACTTACTACTTAGACAAAATTGAATTTGATTTTCAGCCTATTATTTTTTTTTTCAATTAAAGCAATTCAAACTAATTTATTTGTCAATATAAAATTTTCAGTTTTTTACAAATTTATGTATTCATCAACAATCAAATTCCAATCAAACACAAGAAGAACAAATTCAAAGTTTAAAATTCATTTTAAATACTGTCAGATCTATTATATTGGACTGTATTAATAGTAATAATAATAAAGATTTTGATTTATAAAAGAGGCATCTCAAAAAATGTATGCTGTGATGTATCACACAATAAAATGTGAAAACTCAAAACCCACATTATAGTCCCTAAGGGGTTGAAGAATGGGTCAAATGAAAAACAGAACACCAAAATCAAACTCAGCATTTAAAAAAAAAATATTTGAAGATGTATCGTATAAAAAAATGGGAAAATTCAAAACTGACTCCTTTTTAGGGAGCCCTGGAGACTGAAGAATTTAGAATGGGTCAAATGCAGAAATGAACACCAAATTCAGACTCAGCACCTCAAAAATCATAGTTGGTGATGTATCAAACAATAAAATGTGTAAACTGAAAATTTTCTGGTGTAATGTTTACATGTGCATAACTAAGGAAGGCTAATATAATACTGAACCTGAAATACTTATATAGGCACAAGGAATACCGTATCGTAGACTCTCCTTTTTATTTGGAATTGTGGCTTGTGATTGGTTATCTTACGTTTTTGATGAAAAAAATTCCCAAATTTTTGAATCTAATTTTTGGGTCATCTATAGGGAATTTTTTGGATTTCTTTGGCCCCAATTTTTTGAATTGTCATTTGTATTTTTTTAATGCATATTGAATGCTGGAGAATGGCACAAAGTTTCATTAGATTGCCAGAAAAAAGGTCAAACACAATAAAATACTCTCTTTTGATGCAGTTGGTTAAAATAGTGTTTCATAAAGAACAAGATCTCGACATCTGTTTAGGTCTTACAGTCTAAGGGTTCATCAAGTTAAACTTTTCAGGATAATTTTGAAGAATGACAATCCTTAGATGTGCTTTTGGATAGAAACTTAAAAAAAGCAAAAACTGAAAAGCTGCCTTTTTAAAAATTTTCATTTTCAACATGTAATAAATATTGAATGAACTGATGAAATGACATATAATAAGTTTATAACTATTAAGAAGCCCATCTGAAGCAATCCTTCTGTAAAAATATCATGGGTATTTTTTCCATAGCCTATATTTGTTAGAAATTAGCAAAACTTTGTATGAACATTTTTGGAGCAGGTCAAAAATTGATTAAGACCTAATTATACAAAAGAGATGATAAATGTTGGAGAAAACTAACTTGAATTAAAAATGTTTATAGTTCTTGAGAAAATTGTTGTAATTATTCTGGTCATGATAAAAAAACAAACCTGATTATTTGTAAACGTATCTCTCTTAGCCTTGATTTGAACAGTAGGTTCATCATTTTCACTTAGATTTAGTTGATGTTGATCAAATGGATTCATTCTATGAAATGCCTTTGCATCTATATTTATTTCTACATCAACATTTATCTTCACTGCCTCTAATTTGAGTAAACTGTCACTCTCGTTATTTTTGAGGGTGAGGCTATTGGATTCTACAGGTTTTTCAATATCTATCGCACATTTAAAGAGAAAGAGCAATTATAAAATTATATAATTGTAAGTTAGTAAAGATGAGCAAGCTAGGTATTTTTTTAATGCAAAAAACTAAAAATCAAGATTGAAGTCTTTGAATGATCACTTCCATTTTTTACCTGATTCCAATTGTGATTCAGTAAGAGGAGCATCTTTCTTCAATGAACATGAAGGTGAAGCAGTTATTTCCTGTTCAGTTGATTGCATTAATAAATTTATAATTGATTCAGCATTGCTGTGAATTACCAAAGTTCTGGGCAAATCTGTGTCATCTGTCAAAAACTTGTCAATTATCTCCGAGAATTTTAGTCCATTACTGAGATATGGACATACAAAGTTGAAAAATATTTTATTGATGTGTTAATAGCTTTGTATTTTTTATACTATGGGGTTAATTCGAATACTTGGAAATTGATTATTAAAATGCCACTGCATGCCATTGTGAATGTGGTAAACAGACCCTAGACAGTATATTAAAGTTTGCAGTAAAACAAAATACGTTTTTACATACAACTGTTCAATTTCTGTTAAAACATTTTTTTTTGGATTCTTCTAGACTTACTTATTTCCCTTTAATTATTTAATATTTAGTTATAATAGTCTAATAGCCTAGATTTAATTTAACTTTTACATCCAAGTAATATGAATATTGTAACATGTATAGGTACTTACCAGATAATTTGATTTTCTTTTGGCTGAAAAAAAGATTGCAATTGAGACTGATCCTTTTTGGGAAATCTTTTATTACTATATGCATCAGTGTGCCTTTTCCAGTTTGTGTGATATTCCAGTCTTTTTCTCTCTCAACCACAGATGCAAACTCTCAGCAAGTCCAAATTGGATTTGATTTCTTCCATTGTATAACAGTTAACAAAATAAGACAATTGCTAGGATCCAGGATCCAGCAAATTAAAATTTGTGATTAAAAAACATCAGTTTCACTAAATCACTCACAATCAGTGGAGTAAATGAATCAAATAAATGAACAACAAATTTGTAACAAATACCAAAAATGATTATATAACACTTCAGCAGTTCAGCTACAATATCTTGTGATAAACTGTTTTTTCATATTTCATTCATAGTTATTTGGTGGCCAGTAATATTTTACTGCATGCATGTAAAATGCTAAAAATAACACGTTATCATAAAACAATCTCTGATAAATTATTCTTTGCAATTTTTTTCCAGGCAGTATCAAGGTCAAACTGCAAACATGCAGCAGTTTTCACTGCCTTATACATAATATAAATATACATATACGTATATATATCCACTTTTTGCTCATTTTGGCACTTTTTGGAAGTCTGTGGAGCCTCTGCTGTTTGATCTATGGCAAAGAAACTTGAGGTGGTATTAGAAGCTTTCATTGGCTATACATTTGTGTTATAACTGGTAAACTGAAAGATTTTGGCTTTAAATTTTTAAGGTATTTGAAGACTATTAAAGACTGGTCTGGTATTGAATTTAAGCAAAATCACCTGGTTTTTGAATAACAGCGAGTTACAAAATTTTGACTCTTTTGGAAAATACACATTTGCGGCAGAGATATTTTTCTTTCTTTTTCTATTTTTATTTAGGTACTTAATAAGGAGTTATAACATTTTCAAAAATCTACAAACTTAGCTGACGAGTATATTGGGTAAACTTTGCCGCCATAGTCTTCTAACCAAAAGATAAAAATTATTAGCTTATTTCACCTAGTATAAAAGACGATTTATATTATTAAAAAACTTTCATTTTTCCTCAGTTTTTACCCTGCCTACCTCACTCTTTCTAGACCACCCACCCCAAATCAAGTGGGGCAGCTGCCCCACTTGGACCCTACCGTGGGCACCACTGCATATATAGGTATTTATGCACGTAAAGGGAAGGAATTTTCTCTCAACAACAGGTAATGTGGAATATTTTTTGCAATGTGACATATTACCACCAACTTTTTCTCGGAAAAAATGAAGATAACGCGTTCCGAAGAACTAGACTGACCATGTAGCTGAAATATAGGTATTAGTGGTTTTTGGATATAAAAAAACAATCTAGATGGATCTCAAGTTTGAGAATGTTTGTAGAACCAAAATATGAGCATCTCAATCTATCCATCAGCATTAAGCGATTACAGTTAGCGATGAAAAATTCACCTGGAATGATCGTGATTTTTAGATCAGTAATCTGCATATTATCAAATTTTGTGATTAACCTTAAACACAACGAATATAAAATGTCTTGAATACTGAATCTTAATACGTAGTTAGATAATAATTTGACATCGGCTTTTAATATAGAATTTTATTGTTGAATTTCGAATTTGGATATTGAATTTAAAATACGGTTTTTTATTTTTTTAGTATACAGTGCTTATAGTTATTGACTATACTGCTCATTTTGCTCTTATGAACCAGGTATTCATTTTTATAAGTTATATGTAGGGGATGTAATGAAATTTGTCAACGAACTGGCGGGCCTATTTTTTAATGGATTAAGACGAAATTTTGTATGCCTGTAATTTGGGTCCGTATCTCGGTCAAGTTCGAAGATTAGTCAAATCCGTCCATTAGTTTTAAAATGGAGACTGTTTGAATTTGAAATTTATAGAAAATAGAGGCAGGCATAAATCTTTGTGAATCGAGACAAAATTCAACTTGTGCATACTTTGGATCTATGTATATTTCAGTCAAGTTTGAAGATGGGCCAAAATCAGCCCACCAGTTTTCAAATTACAGATTTTTGAATTTTTCATGGGTAATCAACATTTTCAAGCCTTAGTACCTCACCTAAGGCACTAAGATAAATTTTAGTGCGAATCTTTTTGTAAGATATTCTGTGAAAAATATTTTTTTATTGTGTTATTTTATTCTAAAATCCTCTCACATTCGAGTGAAATTTAAAAAGCTCTAGCGCAGCAAACGTCGCTAAGACAAGTAGGTTTTCGAGAAAAAGAATTATGAATTTTGATGGTCGCATTAATTATCTGAGAGTTGTATGCGTTAATGGTATGTTACAATTGTATGAAATTTGTTAGCTGTTGACAGAATATTAGACAATGTGAAATTTAAAAGCATTATTTCTTGAAATGAAAAAATAATTATGATGATAAAGTATGGTAAATAATCTTATAATTTCAAATAAAACCAAAGAAATATAATAAAGTTATGAAATAAAAAAAAAAAAATGTACGTGTGGTTAATTTTTGTAAATAAGAAAAGTTCATGTGTTGCGAAAGTAATTCAATACTTTCAAATTACTTCAACAAATAAGATAAAATACAAATATTTATCTTTTATTAAATTTGAACTTCAACTTATTACAAAACACATTTAAACTTTAACTTAATACTGATACTTAATAATAGTGATATCTGATATCCATAACATCGAGTATGGACCTTAACTTTTCTGTTTGACTGCTAGTTCAGGAATGACCATGTCTTCGAAATGAAGATATGACTTCACTTTTGTTTTCTTTGTTCCAATCAAAAGATGGCTGACCAAAAAGGTGGCGTGACATGGAACATCCGCCAAATATGATGACACTTTACTGTCAGCATATCTTGTGGTGTCCGTTTGTGAGAAGCTAGGAAGAATATAGACAGCTATTATTCCGAGAATTAGGAATAATAGTTGTCTATAATTTGTTCGACACGTTTTTGTAGACAAACTGAATTGTCTGCAAAAATGGGACGGAACATCATGCAAATTAGAAAAGAAAAAGCAGAATAAAAAGCTCTACTGGAAGTACAGTCAGGTTGATCCGCACCAAAATTGGTAGCATGTTACGATAAATTATAATGAATATTTGTTTCAAATTTTGTGGCTGTTGGTTTAAAATTGAGAATTTTATAGGAAAAATGAAAACAAAAATGTTGGTACTGGAAGAAACGTCCTCTCCTCCAACTCTGGCGGCTAATACACTACCAAGCTAATAAGTAGATTTTCTAAAGAAAACCTACTTAAAAAAAAAACCAGTCACATGTTCAGCCGCCAGGGGACGACTTAGGGGTAGGGATGGGGGTTGACCATATTCGGGATAGAGTCCTGAACATTTATCAGCAATAAAATCTTCAATGGAAATTATTTCAATTTCAAATCGGTAATTCTCCTGGGCTATTTTGTTTAAATTGAATCATGAATACCTGTATACCTACCACTACTAAAGAAATCGATTTCAGTTTATTCATTGAGGGGATTTTATTTTAGAATCAAAATAACCAATTTATTACTTTTATCATGTATTCTATCAAAAGACCTTGGTTTTTTTCAGTCTTTTTTCGATTACCTTTTTTTTTTTTTTAATTTGAAAACAGTGTCTTCTGGTATAATTTAAGTAATAAATTCTTTTGTTTTTCCCCTCCACTTTTCGTTTTTCTTATTTTTAGTAACTCTTTCACGGCAAATTATTTTTTAATTTCATGAGTAAGGGAATTGAAAAAAATTAAAATAACTAGAATTTTTATCGCTAGAGAAGTATAACCTGGTAATTGTCGGTAGTTTTATTTGTTCTTTGAGTTTTGTTTGTGGAAAGTTTCCAAGTATTTTGATTATGTTTCTTTTTAATTTATTTTTTCTTCGTTTATTGTTGCCACGTATTTTAAACTAAAACTGCCGAAAAATTCAGCGTGGAAATAGCGGGGCAAATAATTTGTAATTTTTGTTTTTCTTTTTGAGGGTCATATTGTGGTCGAATTCTTTGTAAGATTTTTGGAAGGTGTTAATTTTCTCACGAATTTCAAAATATTCATCTGGAATTCGTCGATTTTTTTAATTTTTTTAATTTTTATTTTTTTATTATTTATTTGGAATTTACCCTATTTGAGTGAGTATCAGCAATATTTTTAAAGATTATTTGCCCAAGGTTTGGTTTTCCTTGAAGAATTGAAAAGAACAAGAAAAGTTGTAATTTATTTTTAACCTACAATTGAAATTCACTCTTTTTTTTCATCCGTTCAATACATTGTGACAGAATGGAATCGATCGTAAATTTTAGAGGAATTTCTTATCAGTCTCTGAAGTTCAGCTGGTTTTAGTTAATTTTGTGTGAAATGTTTGTTAAATAAATATTAAAAACAAAAAAGGTACTTTTTGCTTGAAAAATTAGAAAAATTATAAATTTCCTAACACTCCGTTCAAAATTTATTAAAAGTACTAAAACCCTGGAGATGTATAAAATTCATCCCAAATTTACTTTTTAAGGTTCCGTTTTTCCTCCCTATAAATGCCGGGGACAGTTTTGGTTGAATCAAATAGATAACATTCACTCACGAATGCATTTTCGTTGATATATTTAATAATTAATTTATAATACCCTTATATCTCAATGGAAAAAAATTCGAAATTTTTGAAAAATTTTTTAAATTTGGCTTTAAATTTAATTGCATTAGTTTGTTCGTATTTTCCTACACAACCCCTTTCAAAAAGTAAAAACGTAAATGTACAAAACGAAACTTGGAAAACGATTTGAAGTGCTGCTGGTGTTTCTGCAGACGTAGGTACTGATGTTGCCAATAAAATGCTTTATATTTCTTCGTTTTCATTTTCAACAAATTTTCCAATGTCAGAGTTAACAACTTAGACGAATTTTTTTTTCTCCAATTTCTTAATCATACCGTCGGAAAAAAGCGGATGCCAGTCGATCAACGTAGATATATTGGGTGTGATGACACGAAAATTTTTCTTAAAATGATGAGTTTTATTTTTCATAGTTCCCTAATAAGTGCACCTCCAATGTTTTTTTCTGTGCAAAATTTTACTACACGTATGAATCACCTATAAGGGTATATTAATATAATTGTATTTTGTTTTGTCGCTAGGGAGGCCTTTAATTAATTTGTACGAAAACCGTCAAATATGAGTCGTACCTATGTATGAAAATATTAAAAAAATGATTGATATCGAAACACTGAAGGATTTTCAAGTTTAAAGAAGGGGAATTTTTAATTTGAATGATGTTGGTAGTTCTTGTTTAAAAATTAAAAAAAATGTTTTTTCTATCGCTATCCTCGTAATATTCAATGATGATGGATTAGAACTTGAGTTTTAAAATCCAAAAAAGAAAAAAAAAGATTAAAAAAAAAATAATAGCTAAACTTTTATGTGTACACGGATGCTCCTAATTCGGCCCCCCTTATCCCAGTTCAAAGCCAAGTTTGTGACAGTTTGTTTATGTTAACGCTGTTCACCATTTATGGAGGTCTTAAGATGAAAGTTGTCGATAGTGATGAGTAAAAAACGATGACTGACCGTGTGAAAACAAGATCAGTTGAGGGCTAGATCGTGTGTGCAAGACTATAAGACTATTATGTTCGTCAATTTTTGACTTGACTTCACTGATCATTAATTGGAGAAGATGAGCAACCGACTGGCATTGAAAATAAGTTAGTTTCTGTCTTGTTCTATTGGAGAAATAAGCCAACCTGAATGCTAATTTTTTAATTAATTAAATAGCTAATCACTGTTACAATAAACAGCGATCTATGTGTCTTCAAAACCAGAAAAATTTGTTTTAAATACAGCTACTGCATTCTTTCTTTTGCAAATCAAATACCTACATTGTATTCGGCGGTTTCAGTTGTGTCTGCCAAGAAAATCGTCCCATCGTCAAATTGATGGCCTAAATATAAAATGAGCGTGATTTTCCAACATTTTCTTTTCCTAATCTGTGCCTTTCTTAAATATTTTCTTTTCTAACTTTGGTTCGCAAATACTGTTGCGTTGTAACATTAAATTTACTGTCGGAAATTTCCAAGATCTCGAATGATAATTTACAAAGAAAAAGGTATGAAATCATTGAATATTTTTTTTTGTTTTGATATTGTGTAAAAATTTCGATGAAATAATTTGTTGGAGTGAAAGTAAAAAACCATTGAAAATTAAATTTGTTTTTATTTATTTATTAATTATTATTATTATTAATTATTATTAATTATTATTATTATTATTATTATTATTATTATTAATTATTAATTTGTTGTGACAGTAATTCAATATGTTTAAATTACCTCAACAAATAAGATCACTTCAATTATTACAAATACTTTAGAATTATACTTATTACTATTTCTTAATACTAGTGAAACCTAATGTCCATAGCAACTAGCATGGACCCTAACGTCTCTACTCGACTGTAGGTTTAGGAATGATCATGTCTTCGAAATGAAGATATGACATCACTTTTGTTTTCTTTGTTCCAATCAAAAGATGGCCGACCAAAAAGTTGGCGTGATACGGAACATCCGCCAAATATGATGACTCTACATTGTCAGCATATCTGGTGGTATCCATTCCTGAGAAGCTAGGTGAAATATAGACAGCTATTATTCCAAGAATTAGGAATAATAGTTGTCTATAATTTGTTCGACATGTTTTTGTAGACGAACTGAATCGTCTGCAAAAACGGGACGGAACATTATTATTATTATTTTATTTATTTATTTTTTCAATTACTAGTCTTTACTGTTTTTTTATTTGCCCATAATAATAATTTGTTTGTTATTTGTTGTTTATAATGTTCCATTCAAAAAAAAAAGAAAAAAAAAGTAGGTACTTAAACGTTGTGGTTTATTTTAAGTTACAGAGTAGACAGCATTTTTTTCTATTTCCTCACATTGTTTTACTTAGAACAATCACGCATCAATATTTTATGCAATATTTATTTTATCAACTATATACATGTATAAATATATATAAATATAATTATAATTATTAAATGTATACTTTTTTTAAATATTTATTCCTTTAGTTTGAAAACAAAAAAAAAAACCATTGAAAGTTGTTATTTTATTTATTTAATTTTTTGGCTTTTTTCAACCTTCCCTGTGGCTGTCTGTATTTATTTTTTCATCAGCTCACAAAAAAAAAAAAAAAAAAAATTTATTGTTTGTAATTACTTCAAAATGTATGAAATTTTAATTTCAACATAAATAAATATGACTGGTGTTGGTGTTTCTTTTCAATTAATTTTTGATTTGCTGGTATATTTGATTTAATGTTTTCAATACCATACGCTGGTGTATAGTTATTTAAAAACGTTAAATTGTAGTAATGCATAATATCGATACCTATTTTTTCCTCTCGGAACTATCCATAGTGTCGATAGTGTATGCATAATTAGCCGTTATAAACAGCTGAATTGATAATTAGTGATACATAATAAAGTTTTTTTTTCTGTAATCATTTTAGAGAAAAATTTTCAATAGTTCATCGATAATATCGATAGTGTATGTGTGAACCTAACAATCAACATTAGTACGAGTTTTTGAAACCGGCACAAAATCCAACTGTTGAGATGTTATCCGTTACTCATTTTCATTTATTAGTTCACAATATTAATGAGTAATGTCTATTGTCTTGTTTGTATTTGTCTTAATAAAATAATGAAAAGAAATCTCGTGTCTGCGTAATATTCGCGGAGTCTAGTAAGCTGGTATTGTATTCGGATCTATGGATTTCGTGACATATGTATGCATCAGTAATAAATTAATTGAATCAGATTTGAAAAAAAAAAAAAAAAAAAAGTTGAAATCGTTAAGAGGTTAGCTGCATAATTTGGTTTATTTCTAATGATCACTTTTCTTTAGTTTTTGGGAAGTAATGTTGATGGTTATAATATCTGTTTAAAGATCCTATGGATACTCGGAATTTTTTTTCCCTCACCGTTCAAAATGTCTGAGAATCAATAGATTGTGCGCAGAAGAAAAATGGAGCCTTTACGTCGTAATAACGACCCAACATTTCCATTTAAATCACGACAAAAGATAGACGCCCAGCATCATCAAGTTGAGGAATTTGTTTCCTATTGAATTTCAGTGCGAAATTGCTGTATTTGTTTTTTAGGCGAAATTTCATTCACTTTATTCTATTCTGTATTTTTTTCCCGTGTCTTATTTTCTTTTTCTTTATTGAAAAAAGCTTTTGGTGAGAAGTTGCTTTTTCTTTTTGTTTGGCAAAAGAAAGAAAGATGAAAAAAAAATTTAAAAAAAAAACAAAACCGGAAGGGAACAAATATTTTCTTCTTTTATGTAGAATTATCTAACCATATTCTTATTGTTACTGTTTGATTCGATTTCTTTGTTACCTTACGATATTCTTAATTTGCTACTACTTGACAGTTGTTTGGTCAACTTACCACCCCTGGGTTGGGTAATTTCTCCGCAGGTGACAAAAATGTATATCTGTGTTTTCGGCTCACCATTTCATCACCCTTTTCAAATGTGTAACGAAAAAATCAACAATGAACGAAAACTGTGCGAAGAGGCACTATGTAGTCTGAGATGGTATCAGTTCTGCGAAAAACACGTATTAATTTAGTCACAGTATATGTGTGGCCTATGGCCAACTATTTACGGAGAAAGGTTGATGCTTCTTCTTCAGAGTGATGTTAAACTATGTGACGAACTATTTCTCTTCAATGTGTTTCAATGTGTAAGTTTCGAACGAGAATTCACATAATTAAACTTGGGACACTTGATTAGTATATTTTCCTGCTCTATGAAATGACAATGTTGGATCGGTAAACATTGCCTCGTCATTAAAAATAAAATTTATCCAGTCTCATCAGAGTTTCTCTTCGTATGAAGAGAGTTATGAGACAAAATTGTATTCGAGATTGAATAGTACCTACCCACACTTACGTTTAGTCACTAACGCCCCTCCCCCTGTTTAAATTATAATGAAAGAATGCTTATTCTGTGTATATGTATTATGTGTGATGATAACTCAGTGTTTATGTGACAAGTTTGGCTATAGTGTACAGAATTTGAGGCTATATTTGAGTAGATTTAGAGTAATATGCACTAAGAAAGATATATTTTGTGTTACACGAAATTCGTTGTTGTATAAATCGACGTTGAAATTCACACCAATCAGTGAATAAGGTTAGTGAAAGTAGCCACTAAATTTAATGTGCCATTGGGAACTACTGATACTTTGCTGACAAAAAATGATAAAAACGATCACTTTTTCTCTGAGTTTAGTATTATATTTGATGCGGAGATCCCAATTAGGAAATAAATTTCACAAATTAAAAGTGAAAAAACAGTTTGCGCCAAAAAGTGAAAACAACATAGTTTGCAACAAAAAGTGATAAAAATGTCAGAAACTCCATAAAAAAATTGTATAGGTTTTGAAATAGGCTACTGGTTACCTACAAACAGAAAAACTAGATAATCTATTTTTGAGCCCCCATCACATAGAATAGTAAGCCTAACAAAAAGTGAAAACAAAGTTCACGAAAAAATCATGATTACGAAAAATTTTCAAGTGGGGATAATGTTTATTTAACAAAATGAAAATTAAATACAAGAATCATTTCCAATGTATCCTCGACTGTGTTAGAAATACAAACCGTGTAAATTTTTTCTTAAGTTTGTAACTTAATAACATGAAATAAATTTTTTTAATTTCAAAATTTATGAATATACGAGTAATTTGATATCAAAAAGAAAAACTAATAAAATTGATTGCGGTGTGGAAGAGCAAAAAAAAAGACAAAAGTAAAAGAAAAAATACGGCTTTCAGCTAGCTTTCATTTTGAAAGAAATAAAGCTTGAGTTTACAGCTAGAAGCTGAGAATACCAAAAATACAGCATTTTTTGCTTTCAGCTTTGGATTTCAAATAACTTAACAACCCTGGTTCTTGGAGTAAGAATTTATACTCAAAAATCATTTAAAAAATGGGCTATATACAGATCGAATTGATAAGGAACCTCCTTTTTTTTGGAAGTTGG
Source organism: Ericerus pela (assembly GCA_011428145.1). Taxonomy (NCBI): domain Eukaryota; kingdom Metazoa; phylum Arthropoda; class Insecta; order Hemiptera; family Coccidae; genus Ericerus; species Ericerus pela. The sequence goes on from WOFM01000435.1 coordinate 437,826, forward strand.
TTAAAAATACGATCTTTCTTATTCTTCAGGTTACATGTAAAATTTTGTAACATGTTACTTACCTGATATGCAAACAGTCGTTTTGTTTATTAACAATATTTTTTTGTGGAGGGGTACAAATGATACCTTGAATCCTCCTTTTTTCGTTTGGGGGTACATTGTACTCCTGTACCCCCGTTCCTACGCCAGCGTTCTTGTGCATTTCCTCTACTTTCGCACACCACTACACGATTTTATTTCGGTCGTTTGCTTATTGTTTTGCATACCTACGTCTAAATATGATCATGAAATGTCTGATGTTGCCGTACTTATTTGTTCTTTGTGTTTTGAATTTATAGTTCGCCGACGTGCACAGAAAAGCCCGCAGGAAGAGTTCGCCAGAATCCAGCGACTCGTACATTCGAGACAAACCGTATACAGCCATTAGTCAGTTGCCGGTGCCCAGTCACTGGCAGATCAGTTTGAAACGCAACGCCTCCGACCTAGATTACTATCCTGTCGACGAAGACCATAAGATACCGGAGGAGTTGATTCACCAGCAAAATTTAGCCGATAAGTACGTGGTTACCCCTCACAGGAAACGTAGGCCTGGATTTCACAATTCACCGACGACAAATCCATTTTCGCCGTCCTACATCGATGAAATCTCCTACATTCACCACAGGTAAATCACGCCCGCTAATATGTCCTCGTTTGCAGCACACTATTCTATTTGATAAAATTTTTTGAACCAAGTATATAACCAGTGGTGGGCAGTGGCGGATCTGTGGAAGGAGTTTTTCAGTTGCAAATCGCACGTCTTTGAGACGGGACATGTTACCAATACGTGTGAAGTGATTCCCGCACAAGTTTGACTGTGTTATGATTGGTCCATCATTGTGAGGATTCTGGAATTGATAGGCTATGCATTTTTGTGGCGGTTCACATTAACGGAAAGGTATAGAAAATCACTCCCAACTCGAAGAGGTGCTAACGAGATAGCGATGTGGGATAGGTACCTATATGCTGTTATATTCGCAAACTTTCTGCTTATATATCTGTATCATTGCCAGAAAATCATTTTTTCGCATTTTAAGCATACGGTTGAAACCATTAGTGTATTCTTATCTCATGACCGTCAGTATATTGATTTTTTAGATTTCTTCACCTCTGATTTTTGTAGTTATAAATAGCGATGGTGGATTTTTCTAGGCGCCTATTCCTATCCCTGTCTCGCTACCATGTTCGTTCTTATTATAATTTTCATTCATCATCCTCCAGCTTTATTCCTTTCTCATCTTCTCTGTACCCTATCCCACTTCCATGATCATGCTTATATTCTCATTACCTTCTTCATTCAAAATTTGTCCTCATCTCCACCCTCCTCCCAATTTTCTTTAATTCCCCGGTTTGACCGCAGTTGTTCATCCTCGGATGGTCCTGATCATCTTGTGACGTCACATCAGCGTTTCGCCATTTTAGGAGAAAGGCAATTGGGCAGCTAGTTGTCTTCCTAAAAATTCCACTTGTACCTTCCCCATAGCTGTACCTCATCGTTTCTACCTCAAGTTCTCAACCACAATCTGCTGTTAGGTGCCAAATCATACTAATTTAAAATCGCGGAATCTTTTTGGTCAGACTTTTGCCCCGAACGTGGAAATCTTTCTAAAAGTCAACGCTGTTGTTTCCTGCTAACTAGAGCCTCCTAGTAGGAGTCTCCGTGGGTGGAGGATACGACTCTTTACTCTTTTGAGTGCGGAGATAAGTCATTTTTCGGCAGTCAAAGAGGGGAGTGGAGAGGAGAGAATGGTTCCATTTTCTCGTGGGATTTGCGTAACTCTCCGAGAGCTTCCGAGTTTGATTAAATTTTTCAACAGTGGGGAGGGGCGGGGCGGTCCGAGTACATTGTTCATGTCTTCGACTTCCATCGTTCGAAACGTTCCGGAGAATCCGCCACTTTACCCAAGCCGCCTCTTTGGACGGCTCACTCGGTTGGTGTGGGTGGGTAGGTAATGAGGGGTGGGGGCTGGCACGGCTGTGTTTCGTTTTCGAATTTTTCTCCTCTCTTCTAACGCGTCTTTTTCAAATTAGCTTCTCTGTCGGCTCAAGGTTCTACCATCCAGTGAGCACGTCGGCTCCACCATTTATAGCCGACCGTACGACGCATACGCCACCGTCGCCGTCGCAAGCCCACAACGTGCCCCACGTTATGAACTCGGTGGAGGAGTTCGTCGTCAAGTACAGCAGACCGCCGAGCGAGGATCGACTGGCGCCGCCCACCTCGCCCGAGTCCAGTCCCTACCAAATGGACGCCGCCAACAGAGACAGTCCTTGGCCGCCATGGTACGGTCCGACCAAAGCGTTGCTACCGCCGGTGAAAACCGAAAGCACCGTATCGCCAGGTTAGTTGGCAGTTGCGTCAAACGGCAACCCTTAATTTCGTAGGTCTTAATGGGGGTGTCGGAGGTTATTTATTTATTCATTACTCGGGTAGTCTGGGCCAGTAATGAGATTTGGAAAACTTTTTTGGCAAGCGAATGGGACTTGAACTGTTATATTGAAAACCTCACCGCCCACTTCTTGTGCAAAATTTTCTGGTGCGCAAAAACCATCTTCGTGATATACAATTTTTTTTTTGTGAATTTTTCGAGAGTAAACAGTTTTGAATAAAATATACTCCCTTAGTAATTTTGTACAAAAAAGTATTCTTATTATATTTGCATTAAACCCATTCGTCTCCCGCAAACCCTGCCAGAAATAAGGTAGCTCGTTATGGTTTTCTTCGTAGAAAAGGACAAATTTCTGTTATGGATGAATGTTCAAAAATAGTTATTTGCGATACGAGTGTATAAAGTAGGTGATTTTGATCAGAGTGTGATTTTTGCTGTATGAGCTAAAGGGTAGGCTGCTCCGGAGCAGTCTGGTTTGCAGAACCAGGTTTTTTAAATGAGCTGGTTCCTAAAACTGCTCAGGTGTGATAAATTTTGCTCTCTGTTCCTTTCTGCTCCGATGCTCCAAAGACCAAAACGAATTTTTCTCAGTTTTTTCTGACGCTGGTTTTTATTTTCGGCAGCTAAATTGAGTTCAGTTTATATCGTTTGCCATTGACATAGGATAACAAGAGTAATCACGAGAGAAATGTTGGAGGTGGAGAGCTGAAATTTTAACGAGTTTTAGTATGTTAGTTTAAAAATTTGTGAAAATTTCAGCTCAATCGCACTTTTCATTTTTGAAGTGTTGCTGAAATTCCGCCAACTCCTCAATTAGACTGAATCCTTATCATTTTAATCACTCAATCTGAATAGAGTTTCAGCGATAACTCGACAACCGAAGGTAAGATTGAGCTGGAATTTTTCAGAGATATCGAAATTATGTTAACTAAGTATCCGGTGAAAATTTGGCTTAAATCATACCCTTGGTTGTCAAAATGTGACTGAAATTTTGCAACTAGATTTAGGTCATATTATTTGCGTAGGTATTCCATATAATGAAAGATATCGAGAGGAATTTTTAGAGAACTGGTTGTTGTAGAGAGCTGCCTGAATTGTTGCAGTCGCATTTTAATGAAATCTCTGGCCGATCGAGCAAAGAATAATAAACTCTGTCAAAAAATTGAAATTTTTTAAATATTTTTGTGAAATGCTCCGATAATACCCGTCAAAATTGTACGAGGAGAATGTGGAGGAGAAGTGCTCCTTTTCGGAACCCTCTTCGTATTTTTTCTCTATTTGCTTTGGTTTTTCGCATTAATTGTGTTACGAGAAACTAAATTATCTGTTATTAATATTATACCTCCCAAGCGAGAGGATACCTTTCAGTATAAAAGTATTGATATGTCCAAGAAAAGAGTGAAATTGATGACATACTGTTAGTAGACGTGTGCATTGCGAAGTAGATATGACCACTTTAGATTTACGTGAGAGAGAGCTGAAAAATAATTGTATAGAGATTGAAATTTTACTAATTTGAATTTACATACGAACAACAGTGTTAATTATTAAGTTTACCACTTAGTGGGTGGAATAAATGGCTCCTATTTTTCGACGTATCATCTCCGATTGCGAGGATTTTGCCGCTTTAATAGTATCATAATCGAGACATAATGATTTACTGAAGACTACTTTTTATATTTTAATGGTTTATAACGTTCTTTGAGAACTAAATCGTACTACAGGTTGACGGTTGAGTTACTAAGGTATTTCGAACTTCCTTATCACTTTTCTTTATCTTATAAGTCATCCACTTGTGTGCGAAATGCAAACGTAGGCTTGCATTAAAATGTTTTTTCCTCTGTTTGAAAAACTTATCATATTATTGTCGTATTGTCCCGTATTCAGCAGAATGTCGTCTATTAATAATTTTTTCCGCTTTTAATCTTACGAGGAAGAAGAGAATTAATTGCCTTAAAAGTTGTGTAGGTATGAAAACGCTTTCATGTATGACGTATTGCCTAACGTCAGTCAGAAGTGAATGAAATCTTGCGGAAGCAATATGAAAAGATGTGGATTAAATACGAGCGTTCAGGGTTGTCCTCGAAATTCATTTTTTAAAGTTGTTTCAAAATTCAGATAATATTTTTAACGATAGGCCTACAGTTTCTATATCTCTTGAAATTAGATCACTTTCTGTGTTTGTATCGTTCCTTAAATGGTTTTGTGGTTAATATAGGTACAAAATATTAACTGAATCAAGAACTTGGAACAAATTTTTTCTTCTGGACTGAAAAAATCAAGTTATGAATAAAACTTGAATATAAATTAAATTTAAAGCTGAAATCATGTTGCTTAAGTTTTGTTTATTTTTGTTCATTTTTTATTAACATAATCGAAAAAAAATTCAATTATTTCATTTTAGTAAAGAATGTACAGTTATAAACATCTACAGACGTGTTTCATGATCTTTGTTTTTGAGAATTTAATGTTTTTTGAATACCCTTCATTACTCGTCTGCCTTATAGTTGGGTGAAATTTCAATCTGTTGAATGAATTTATTCAAACCTACTTACCAGTAGGTTCCTAATCTTATCGGTGCTATATAGAATTATAAAATGGTTCACAAACGAAGATGACATTCCCACAGTCTGTTTTGTAAAGTCTCGCAATCACATGTAGGATCATGTGAAAACGTTCACTGAAAAATCAAACCAAATTGTAGTCATTGCGTACGTAACCGAAAGAATTCTCAAAAATTGCTAATGCAGCCCATTAAAATAAGGATTTTAAATGGAATTAATTGTTACAAAAGATTTTATGGCTGAAATCTGTTAGAGGTGGTTCCCCCTCAATAAGTGATGAAAATTCTTCAACTTCATACCATGTGTTTTCATACAAATAGAAGTCACTTATGTATGAAGTTAATGTACATAAAATATGAAACAAAAAATTTTCCTGCTTATTTTTTTCAAAACCATTTTCGGAGCCGAGATACAAAGCGTGGTAATGAAGGTTTTTTTTTTCAAAACCTGGACAGTACATTATTTTCTTATTAGGAAACCAAAAATTAACGTGGTATACTGATTGTGGGGACAATACTAGTATGAGGTAATAGGGGCTCGCACCCCTCGACAACAGTCGCCGCCCAAAGGCTGGCAATTATCATCTTTATGACGTTAAACAAATTTACACTGGTGCGTTTGTATGTTCGTACCTGTACATACATACAGGTAAGATACATTGCATGGGCCGAGATCAATTACCAGATAACAAACTTGGTGATGTCACAGCCCAGTACCAAATGCGCTGCGTCGTTTCTTATCACCTCAACAGAGGCAAGAAACGACGTAACACATGACATAATTACGTACATGTACGTATGTATGTGTGTCTGTGTGCGTGTGCCAAATTCTGTATATAAACTCTCAGAACCGGCTCAAAAATTGCCAGTGTTTGCCGAGGATTTGGCTCTCCCATACTTAACCGTATGAAGTGGCAGAACACGCAAATACTGTTGAAGACCTTCTAGTGTGAATATCTCTCACGACAAGGTATTCCACACTGATACTTCTCATTAATATGTAGTCTGCACATCATATTTCGTGTCTGTGCATAAACAGTGTCCCCAAATTTCAACTCTCGCATAATTTTTCTGATGGCTTGCTTTCGTTATTTGGGATGCTATACATTTACAGCCCTGAAAAATGATGTATAGGGGACATAATGATGGAAAATATCAGTATGCCAATTTCTTTGGTCATATTTACGTGTGTATTCATTTTCAACTTTACAAATAGTAAATAATACAGATTATTTTGATTTTGAAAAAACAAAGAATTTTTTACTACCCTACATCCTAACCACTACAATATAGTGTATAAACTTTTTTGTTTCAGATTTTATGTACATTCACTTTATATTGAAACATTTTTATTGTAGATTGCTTAGCTATAGAAGAAAATATTTTAAAAAATACCACAGGTTGTACCTTTCCCTTGGTGAAGTCACTGGGTATGGAGGGTGGAGTATTTTTTTCACTTATTAAGAGACGAAACACCGAAAAATTTTAGTGGTATAAATCATTTGTTGCTATGAATTATGTTTTAATCTTATTTTACTGGGCCTGGATGTGATATTTCGAAAAGAAGTAAAATATTGTTTTTTTCAAATTATTTTTCTTCTTCTATTGGAAAAAATCAAATATTTAGTATATTTTGTTTATCATTATTTTAATGAGAATGAGACATCAGTCTAGATAGTAAGTGAACGAGGGGAGGGATTTTCAGTGTGTTTATTGTAGAGGTTCATTGCCACCGATTTATGAAGACAAATATTCCATGAAAATTACGTCGAATAAATAGTTTTTTAAAGTGCCTGGAGCTGGTAACTGAAAAACTAATAAATTTTCTATGAATTTTTTCCATATACCTACGTATAAATGCGGTTGGAGACTGTATTTGTTGAAATTAATTTGTAAAACAACTCCCCAACATTCTGTAGACCAATTTATTTATTTAGTTATTTTTAATGTGGTACACATTTTTATTTTCACTATGTAGTGGTGTTTTTGAAAAAAAAAAAAAAAGGGTGCTTTAACCTATAGCAATCTAGAAGGTGCTTGTATTGGCCAATGAAAACACAGCTCCTGTTTGGCAGTTCGTTTAAAAACAAATTTGGTGATATAAAATATATTGAAATACATGACATATCGATTTGAGTATGAAGAAGTGAGGAATATGTAGGAATCGCTATCGATGTTCATATATCGATATTTGTTGATGAATATGCTTCTTTTGAAAGTATATTCAAGTTCAAAACAGTAGGAAAAATAATTGCATTTATATTCACTCAGAATAATCACTCTTAAACTTCATTCTCCCGCATTTCATTATCCCACGAGTATAAAATGTGTACCACATTAATTGTTTTAGTCCGCTCAGACCCTGGAGCGAGCTTTTTTAAATTTATTATTATTATTATTTATTTATTTATTTATTTATTTATATATATATTTATTTATTTATTTATTTTTTGTTGACTTATTTATTATTTTGTTGTTGCAGGAGACGATAAACGACCATCCAGCCAATCGGAAACGGACGACGGACCCGGCGACAGCGAGCCGGTGAAACAGAGTTCTTCGGGTTCGTCGACCAGAGAGTACAGGTGTACGTATTGTCACAAGAAATTCGGCATGAGCTGGAATCTGAAAACGCATCTACGAGTGCACACGGGCGAAAAACCATTCGCCTGTCGCATATGCCTGGCCACCTTTAAGCAGAAAGCACATTTACTCAAGCATCTGTGCTCCGTGCATCGAAACGCCATCGCAACCGGCGACACGGATCCGAATCCGTTTAAGTGCTGTTTTTGTGAGCTACGATTCGACACGTTGCAGGAGCTGATACGACACTTCTCCGGACCCCATAATAATTTGTTATTAAGTAAAAATCTGCACGATTTTGTAAGTTAGAGTCGACGATGGCACTTAGTGCAGCGTATAATACATATAAATATCGAGAGCAAAATTTGTTGTTGTTTTGTTGATTTTTCTCTTTTTTTTCTTTTTTTTAAATCTTTCGCTCTTCTTGGAGTCGTTTTGTCTGTTTGTTTGTGCCATTTTCGTATCGATCGAGTGGGGGAAAAATGGTCCCCATTGCCGTAACAATCGTATCGAATTTGTGGTAGAATTTTTTCAAGGTGGACTGTCGTTATTGTCTCGAATTATGTGGGTGATTTTTTTTTTTTTTTCGTTTTCAAATTGCTTTCGTATTCACACCGCCCAGGAACATGTTTTTTGTTTATTCTGTTTGTTTGTTTTTTCTCGGTTGCTTCAAGTTTCATCGACGTTTTTTACTTCGTGATAGTTTTTATTCGTTCAGTTTCCTCAGGTTAGAAATACATGTACTTTTTTTCGTAACGAGTGAGTGTTGGTCGTTCGAACTTTGTTCGTTTTTTAAAACCGCAGTCTTTGGGTTTACAAAGTTTTCCGACTGCATCCACTGGTACAGGTACGTGTCTTTTCTGCCATGGCGAACAAATAGTTGTTATTTTGTATTCTAACGTCGATTTATCTAGGTTTAAATTTCGACTTCATCCTTCTGTATTTAATGTATGCTGTTTCAGAAGACTGCTGTTGTTCAAAAATAAATAAATAAATAAATAAAAAAAAATTAATAAATAAAAAAAAATGAATAAAATGTATTGAGAAATCTATGTGGTACCTATGTTAACAGATTTTTGTTCTCCAGATAACTGTTTTGTTACGATTTAAAAAACACAAATAATCCAGATATAATTTTGCTCGACGCACACAATCGAACGCCTAATAATGATTCTGATATATTTTTTTCAGACCTTTAGTTTGATGTGTGAAGGTTATAAATTGTTTGAATTTTGCCAGTTTTGGACAACCAACATTAAATAACAAAAAAAAAATTTATAATGATATATTACCCATAAAGAAACAGAAAATTACGTTTTTTTGTTTCTTTTCTTTGAAAAAATGTTTTGAAAAAGTTTTTCTGATCGTTAATTAAATTGAAAATTAATTTCTTTGTGATTTTCTTGCACGATGTACTTTAACCCAGTAGAAAATACATAGATACGACAGTCTCCTGATGCAGCAGAATGTTTTCTTTTATACTATAACTGCAGATACCGAAAGCAAAAGAAAAAGAAAATATTCCATTAATTTTGTATCTGTAGATTGTTGTTTTTGGTCACATAAATTCTGTAATTATTGAGTTATTCGTGTGGTAGCTTTGTCGCTCGTGTATCGATGATTGGATGCATACAAATTATATGACGTACCTGTTTGCAATTTTTCGGGAAAAAAAATGGTATTGATGGATGTGTTATCTATCTTTACCTTAGTTTTATGAAGAAAACGCAATAATCTTGTCTCTAGAACTCTACGGATTCTTGATCTAAATTAATACTATTTTTTAATTTTCAATTTTCAATTTTCAGTTTTTTTCCTCCCATATGATACAATGTTGAAAATTTATATTTTTCTTTGGTCTTACATTGCTATGTAGAATTTTTTGCAACATTTAATGAAATTTTGTTTGACTAAGAAAAACTGCAAAACGTTGGAAAACCAGGTGAATTGTTTGTTCCCATCCTTTTCTACGAAAGTGAATTTATTTGAGGAAACAGTGGATTCGAAATTAATTTTCACCAATCAACGTATCTAAATATTAAATTCCAGTCGAACGTAATATTTAAAAAACTTTATTTGTGCCTACGATAGTGGTGCATCTAGCCATCGATCACTTACCGACGTTTGGGTTAGAGAGAACAATCGAATTTTGCGGTATTTAACCATTGCTCGATAATTTTCGTAAATACCTATCTTCCAATATTCATGATGACGATTCACTTGTTCGCTGATTGCCATTTTTTGATTGTGTACCAAAATACAAGAACCACCGTGAAGATTGAAATAAATGGTGTGTTAACCAAAGACCTAAATGATAAACGATTGGAACAACCCGAAAAAAATTCTATTTTCAGATTTCGCTTTACTTAAATTTTATTTTTTTAAACTATTTTAGCCATATGTTCGAGGTTATAAAAAATTATAGCTTACAGTGTGAAAATATCCGCAAGCGATTGTTTAAGATGGCCCAAGTATATAATTTTTGAATGTCAATTCACTTTTAAACAATTCATCCTGGAAATACAATTTTTTTTTTTTATATGAAAGGTTTTTGGGATAACTGGTGACATTGTGGTTCAATCGTTGAAACCAGTTGTATGGGTGACCGTTTTTTGACTGCAGTAGAGACTTCGATAGAAACTTTAATTTTATGTCAGCTGATTTTTCTTGGCAAAAAAAATATCAAAATGCTGCCAAATGAAAGTTTTATCGGCACGGTTATAATAAGGCTATAAATTTGGTGAAAGAATATTTTAAGTATAAATACAAAGTTGAGCTAATCACATGTAAGTGTACCTTTAGAACCTCGAACAAATTGCTATTATTCCGACCAATCCGATTAATTCTGCCAGAAAAACTAATCAAGAGCTGGAATTGAATCTCTATTCTGATCTCAACGTAGAGTAGCTTATAGCCTGTATTTATTCTGTGTGTTTTATTTTTTTTTATTTTTCAAATTCTACGTTGTTTAATATTTTCGTCCTAATTTTTTTTTTTTCTGTTCACGGTCCATCTGCCGGATTTCAATGGTTCATCTATTTAAGTTTGTTTGTCCAGCTGCTGATTCGATTTCATTCAGGGTGAAGCTTTAATTTTTATGAGAATTTTCGTCCTCTTTATCGTATTGTGTATTACTTAGTAGACATTCTATCTCCAGAAATGATATACTTTATCTATCTACATCGTTATCCACCATAGGTATTCAGAATCGATGAAAAGATGAATTATATTTTTTATGTTTTCGACTGACAGAGCACGAAATTTTGATTTTAACATCTCAGGCCCATATTCACAAACGTCACTTTAACTTCCCTTCTCTTAAACTTCATTTAAAAATGGCTTTTGGTATAATTTTTATGTAAGAGTGTAGTAACATCTTATTTTTACATTGGAACTCTCATAAGTGATACAATGTTTTCACATTTTTGCAAATTGTGCAAAAAATTTTTTAAACTGAAATTTAATTGAAGGGAGGTTAAAGTGACGTTTGTGAATATGGGCCTCAGTGGCTGTTTAGATAGTCTCTATTCTTGGAAGTGACTAGTGTAGAGCACTTTTAAATTACTTAGGTGTTTATAAAATCCGATTTTGATATTCAAATTATGGTACCTATTTACGTATATACATATATTCGTTACTTCCCCTGCCTTCACTCCAAAAAAAAAAAAAACGTGTATGAATGCGATAAGTAGATAATTAGGAAATACATTTTCATAGTACTATAATATTTATATAATCTGATAGGTTCATTGAAAAGAAGCGTTAACATCATTCAAGCTGTATCCTGAAAGTATTCGCAGAAAAAAGAAAGGAAAAATCTTTAATTAATTTTATTCCGTACGGTACGTACCATTATTAATGGCTGTGTTCAAATATAATTCTGTTAATTTGCTTGGCAAACTTTTGCAACTGAACCGTAGATAATGTTTATAACTCGAAACAATAAATGCTCAAGTTCTCTAGGCTATTGTTAGATCCTGAATGCCATTTTTTATTAAGACCATATTTTTATGATGGAAATCGTTTTAGAAATATAAATTTCAGTGTTTATTGGGATAGAGTGTCTCTAAGATAGATCTACGATTGAATTAATTTTTGGTTATTCTTTCTTTCTTTCCCTTCTCCTCTCTTTTGGGGACCACAACAAAGTTTAAATTCTAGATTTTTTCCCCCATTTTTATTGTCTGTGCTTCGTTGAGGATTAAATTCTCGCATCTGTGTTACCGTTTTTTTTTTTTTTTTTTTTTTTTTTTTTTTTTTTTTTTTTTTTAAATTTTAAGGGCATTTTTGTTGAAACGTTTGTATAAAAATTTTAATGTTTTATTTTATTTTGTTTTATATTATTTACTTGTTTATGACGAATTTGTACAGGGTCATACTCAAGTGCGAATCGCAAACTGTTCTCACCGCAAAAATTTCCTATACGTTAATTTGTAAGTTCCATTGTAATGTTATATTGTATTTTTTAATTTGAATTTTTTCCCCCCAAATTTGTTTCAATTTAATTCTTATTTTACGGCCAGTATAAATGAATTTTGAAAACAATTTGATAAAAATAAACGAGGCGATGAAAGAAAAGATTAGTTTCTAAAAGTGTAATATTCTTGATGATAAAGCTTATTGCATTCCATTATACGAATAATAATCTATTCCTTGACAATCTGATTGTTACGTATCTATTTAATATTGATGATAAATGTACCTATTCCGTTTTATTATGAAATTTCTTCGTTCTATAAAAAAAAAATCTTTAAATCAGGGTTTTATTGTTACCTGTCATAATTATCCATCATCGATCACACGAAATAATGAAAATATTTGTTAGCGACTGTAATTTTAATGTAAAAATTTACTATTTGATCTCATTTTTCTTATTAATGTAAGGATTTACAAACACTCACAAAGTTATATAAAAAACATATTTTCTGTAAGTTACGAAATTTATGTGATTCCATATTTTTCAAACCAGTGCATATTATAATATTCTTTTTCTCCTTTTTTTTTCTCTCTTTTGTCACCTATTATTTTATTTTCCAACTTTTTGTAGTCAGTTTGCATTATTTTGTTTTTTTTCTTGCGCTCGTAACCCCAAAATTTTGTTCTAATTTATACAAAAAAAGCCAAAAAAAAAAAAAAAAGTAAAAAAAAAACAAAAAAAACTACTTGTTAAGGTCAAGTAAGAAATTTACTTGAAACAATATTGAAAGCACTTTTTTTTTTCTTGTTAGTGCGCGAACGAAAATTCCAAAGAAATTCACGAGGGAAAAAAGTAACCAAAAACGAAAAGTAGAAGGTTACTGATTTTTGTTTTCTTATTTTGGATTTGTTGAAACTAACGTGCACGTAATAACATAAGTAATGTAAACTATTCGTAAAAAAAACATTTTCCAAGATTCTCATTTATGTAGATATTGATGTATTAATAAATGATAAGTTATTAATTGGATGTTTCGTTCTTTATTTATTTACTTATTTATTTACTTTTTTTTCTAACCTACTGATTGACTTCTAAAAAAAGGAGGAGGTATTCAGGGGCGTTCCAAGTCCTTTTGTTTTGGGGGGGAAGATGTCAATTGCAGCCACGAAGAGATTTGGGTAGGTATTGGGACAAATTTTATGGATTTGAAAACTATTTTTCCATCTTCTGAAACCATTCCAGAGGCTCTGATGTGAATAATCAAACCACATTTCCCACTTTTGTCTTTTCCCTCTTCACGTTAAGCTTTTTGCTGTAACTTTAGTACTAAAATATAGTGGGGTTATGAGTATGAGTGTTGCAGATGCACACAACCATGATCTCTAACTTGTACGAGTTACAATCTTAATTCTCCCTTACCATTACCATAGACCAAGCGCCAAGATGTTTTCAAAAATTAATAGTAATTCCACAAAATTGACATAAATTTAAATGAATTTACATTTTTTTCTTAATTTTTTTAATGGATCAAAACACCAAAAATCCGTACCCTGTGTACACTATCATTTCTTCTATTAACTTATAACTCAACATAATTCATTTCATACTAACCAATTAATACCTTTTTTACAAATAAAGCACTGAATATTAAAACATGAAATTACTGCTGGTGTGACTATCAACTGAGATTTTGCTGATAAATTGATTTCTTGCATCACATTATGTAGGTACTGTAACATATATTTTTGTCCAATTTTAATTATGACGAACAATAATCGTTAACACTGTTTCAAATACCAAAAATACAGGTACTCGGTGATAACCTAAACATCCCATTACACTTTTTGTAAAAAATATACAATTCATCCATCTGAAATGTCACAAACAGTGAAATCCCATTGCCACTTTTAGCAATCTAAAAAACACCTGTCCCTCAGTATTATTGTGAATCAGCAAATCCCTATTGTAACAATCCCTACTTCACTTAGTCTATACACTATGTACCCTGAATGGGTATATAAACCCTGACAACGATACAATCGATGCTAAGTTTAGTTCAGTATATTTATAAATTATTACGAGTACTTACTTATCCCAATATTTGATTTAATGTTAAATTGTTTAACTTTATAGTAAAGTGTTTGAAATAATTACTGTGTTTGATATTTTAGTCTCATACAAAGTTAAGGTCTACAATAGTCTGTGAACAACTAAACCCAATATTTTAAATAATAAAGAAATATTTAAAAAATATTTCTTCGTATGGTGTAACACTAAAAGTTGTTCTAAATCGGTATAATATGACATCATTTGGCTGTTACAGGTACTACTGTACTGCGGTAGGATAAGATTCAAATAGTTTCATACTGTCCATGTCTGCAGCGTATTTTTTTTTACCCCGCAACATATGTGACAACATCTATTCATTACACAGTAAACCCAGAGACATACAGATAAAGAGATCTGCAGTACCCAATCAAAAGTACGTCAAAGCTAGAATTTTCTGAATCAGGATATTAGTTACTGCACATGTGTCATAGCTTGATGAAGTTAGTATTCAGTTGGAAATGTTCATTTTCATAATGTTAGAAATAGAAGTAACTTATCACAGTGATAATCTCATGAAATATGGACAGCTTTGGATGCGTAGAATGTATAATAGCTCCACTTTTACCTTTCATCTGTTTTTGTATAACAGTGTATATGGGGCATGTTGGACATCTCTTTAGCTGTATGTCTCTGAGTAAATCATACTGCACAACATTTTACTGCCTACAAAATGCTACTCGTGTGACATAGACCTAATAGGTCGGCAATTACTGCTGCTCCATGGACATTCATAGCCTATAATGTGCCATATGCTGGTCATTGGACATAGATCTAATAGGCTCGCAATTATTGCTGCTTCATGGATGTTCTTAGCCTATAATGAATACTGCTTGTGAAACATAGGGTCTAATAAGCCTACTATTACTGCTGCTTCGTGGCTGTTCATAGCCACTAATGTACAAAATACTATTTATATATGTGACATTGGCCCAATAGGCCTGCTACTGCAACTCCGTGGACATTCATAGCTAATAATGTATAAAATACCGCTGGTGTGACATAAGCTTGATAGGCCTATAATTAAAGCTGCTTTGTATATGTTCATAGCCTATAATATATAACATACTGCTATCGTGACATAGGGCTAATAGGACTACAATTATTATTACTGCTGCATTGTGTATGTTCATAGCCTATAACGTATAAAATACTGCTCCTGTGACATAGGCCTAATATGACCACAATCACCGCTACTTGGTGGACGTTCAAAGCCTATAATATGTGGGTTACACTTAGCCGCATAATATCACAGGTGCTTCAAACCGCCAATACATAATCGTTTTCACATAGGACTTCCAGCAAGACTCGGCGACGAAGATTTTCTCACTCGAATGACAACCTCTGCGTCGTTGTGGCCGGCAGCTGTCGGCGGCTGCCCTACCTGCGCTCTACTCGGATCGGCAGCCGTCCCACCACATCGGCTACCCAGTGCACCACCACCACCACCACTACCACCACCACCACTACCACCACCACCACTACCACCACCAATACCAAGCGCCTCCTGCAGGTCGTCCTTCGTGCTGGCCACATCCTTGAGCTGGTCCACCGAAGACGTGCCGCCTCCGATCAAGGCACCCTCGAGTTCGCTACCGTCGCTACCGTCGCGATCGTCAGCCACATTGGCTGCGCTGTCCGTCACCCGTAACGCCGGCTTCTCGGCCGGCTGGAAGTCGCGATCCGCGTATAAGATGAGAAATCCACGTTTATGCTTGGCGGTGATCGTATTCAGCTTGAGATCGGGCGGCGTTTTGTATTTGCGCACCAGATGGCGGCTGATGCGACCCAAATAGTCGACGGCGGTCGCGTGGTGCGCCTCGATCACAATGTGCTCGCCCACCAGCTTTACCGCCACGTTTTCGTACGAGAATTGGCTGACGTCGAGCGCGATTCGAAATTCGCGCGATCGCGCGTAAAAGACGCGCGACACGCCGCTGCGTTTCTTGTCGATGAACCGCCACGGCCGATAGTAGCCGGCTATCGACGGATTACTGTATTTGGGCTCCAGCGCGCGGCCGTAGCTGAAGATGTATCGCTCTTCGGCCAGACGGCTCCAGTCGAGTGGCGGTGGTGGTGGTGTTGCTGTTGCGGTAGTAGAAGCAGCAGCAGCAGCAGCAGCAGCAGCGTCGACAGCGATAGCTTTGTCGTCCTCCTTTTCGTCATCGTCAGTCTTGGCCGAATCGGTTGAATCGCTGCTGCCGACTGATAGGCTCATTTTGGTGGTCGTATCGTTGCTCTCTTCAGAACGCGAGTATTGGGCGGCGATCCAGCAGCGAAAAACACAAACAAAATGGTCGATTATGCGGTCGACGCCGCAAAAGCGGTCGTTTTACGCACGTTTCTTAGTAATTAGTTTTTTTTTTTTTTTTAACATTGGAAATGTTTATTTTGAGGTACATAGCAAAAAGATGACGTCAAGTCCAACGAAAAGTGAAAAATGTAAGTGAAAAATGTAAACGTAGGTTAGGTTAAAACGAGTTTTTAAAAAATACGCTTTTATAATTTGAAGAAGAAAATAATGGCGAAAGAGAAAATTAAATTTCTCACTTTTTTTTCCCCAGACAGAAACAAACTGAAAAAATAACTGATAACAAACTATATCGCTAGACGATGTGGCAACAAGGTTTTTGCTTTTTATATGATTTTTTTTTTTTTTAAGGTTTGTTTTATTTGTCATGAAAATTGACCCTAGGGTGACACCATTAACATCTACTATGAATAAAAACTGGAAATAAATAAATACGAATAATGGAGAAATTTTAGAAGTATTTTCAAAAAGAAGAGAACTGTTGAAAGGAAGTGATATAGCTATATATTTCATTTAATAATACTTATTGAAGACGAAACAGTTGAAATTGAAACATTATGGTCAGTTGTCACATTTTCCATAAATTTATCACAAAATTAGAATCAAAAAATAAATGGTCGCAGATAACATCATATAAATGGATGAAAATTTTATTTTCATTTGTTCACAATTGGAAAAGAAAACATAAAACACAGGTTGAAGAAAATGAAGAAGGAAAAGAAGAATAGTAAATAAATAAAGAAATAAATGTTCATAGATCTGGTAATAAAACAGAAAATTTCATTTTCACAGTTAAAAATAAAACATAGAATTTAGGCTGAGGAACAATGAAGGATGAAAAGGAAAAACAGCAATTTTAATAGGGTTTTTGCTAGCAAAAATCCTAAAAATGGATATAAGTGTATGTGTGCGTGTGTCGCAACACGTGAAAGCAGCGTTGCAATTGGTCATCCAGTATACTTCAACAAATTGATTGAGTAGAATAAGAGCGTATAAAAATGAAAAATCAAGATTGTTTAGTTAATGTGCGTGTGTATTTGATTGTATTGATGATTCAACGCATATTAAAACAAAATCGAATTCATTGTTTCCCCGGACTCAACGAATTTAGCAGTGTTACCATAGTGTAAAAAGTGACAAATTTAGCAGTGTTACCTTAGTATGAAAAATGAAATGTGTATGTTTATTTAACAAAATGAAAATTAAACAAAAAAACTCTAACACAACAATAGATTCATTAGAAAAAGTAGGTTTTCAAAAATTATAAAATTGGGTAGTCACTAAAAAGTTATTAATAAATCATAATAAATATTTGTTCCGAATTACGTTCTTATTGGTCTAAAATTAGGTATTTTATAGCCAAAATAAAAATATAAATTGTGTTACCGGATTTACCGTACGACCGATTCACACCAAAACTTTAATTAGGTAATATTTTTTTCTAATTTCATAGGTATTGGTCGAAAATTGAAAATTTTATAGCCAAAACAAAAACGAAAATAGCTGTATTGGAAGCACTGTACGCTCGATCCGCATCAAAATTCATTGCAAGTTGTAAATAAACAATTGTTTCAAGTTTCGTAGCTATTGGTTGAAAATTGAAATTTTTATGGCTAAAAGACCAACGAAAATAGCCATATGGTAAGTAGAATGTGGCTGATCCACACCAAAATTTATAACAAATTATAATGAGTCGTAGTGAATATACATTTCATATTTCATAAGCTAACGGTCAAAAATTTCAAATTTTATAGCCCCCCCAAAAAAAACGAAAATATCCATACCAGAAGTACCGTAAGGTCGATCCTCTCAATAAAATCAGTAGGTCCAGTTCTTAGCTTAATATTAACGTTCGTTTCAGATTTCGTGATTATTGGATAAAAATTGTGACCTGTACCGTGGTAACAATAAATTGACTTATATGTACACATGAATTTGTGTTATTAGTGCCAAAATTATTTACAAACAGCGAAACAACGAATTACGAATTTCATTCCTTTAGTTAGGAAATTCCCGAGAAATTCCCAAGAAATTCCCGAGAAATTCCCAAGAAATTCCCGAGAAATTCCGGTAAATTTGGTAACTGTTGGAAAAAAAATTCATGAAACAGTTTTTTGAGAGAACTTTTAGTTTTCACTTTCCTAAATAAAATTGTTTTTTATCAGAAATTAGAGGAATGTTTGGAACTTTTTTCTCATATCAAGGTCAAACAGAATTATTTAACGTTCGAGACTGAGGATTGGTGATTCGTAGAAAAATGATTCCTGCGAATCACTTTTAATCTCCGAACTGAAAGTATTTTGTGATTTGAATCACTTTGCTATAAAGCATTCGTGATTCGTGATTCAAATAATTTTTTCAAGGAATCTGCCCACTCTTGGCCCCAGATTGTTCCATGACACCAAGATTAATAAGTGGACTTTAAATAGAAAACCTATTTAAAAATAATTTCCAATGTATTCTCGACTGCAAGAAATGCAAATAGTGTAAATGTTTATGCGTTCGTCAGCGTTGGTGTTTGGTCAGGATGGGGTTGGTAGTTAGATTGCTGCCACCGGAACTGACGATAATGTATTCTTAGTCGGCACTCAGTAAGTCGAATTCCAAAGAAGATGGACAATAGGTGCCCTATAGATACCTATGTGACGTCCAGAAGTTGAATGGCCAATGAGGAACATGCAATGTTGCCACATCGTGTGAATTTGTTTGATTTCTTCATTCTTGTCTACATACCATTGCAGTGGCGGTTCGACAGGTGGACCAATAATCACTAGCTCTCAGGGGCGTAGCCAGTAGCTAGGATTTCTTCAAGGGGGCGAAAAAATTATTTGATGACATTTTTTTGTTCGTCACTTTTGAAATTTAGCATCTATGGAACCTGCTGTCCCATATTTATTGGTTACTAAAAAATTTTCCAAATTTTAAAAGTTACAAGCAAGAAAATAAATAAAAGTTGGATCATGGAGGGGGCAACTGCCTCCTTTGCTCCCTTCGGCTACGCACTTGCTAGCCTACCTTTAAAAAAAGTTGTTGAAAATACTTTCTTAGACGAAAAACACCCAAAATAAGTAAATTAGGTAACTATACCAAAAAAAATCAAAATAGGTTTCCAAAGTATATGGCAAAATTCTGGTTAAAAATTGGGTATGTTTGAAACGAAGTGTCAAAGCAATGTACAATGAATATTGTATTGTGAAGTTACAAGAAACGCCGCCAAGTTATTAAATGATTGCTAACCAAATAAAATGACTGCAAGTCTGTTGTCTGACCAGGCTGTTGGTTCATCTGTGGAATTCAAATTCTCCTCTTAGCAAAGGTTCGAGATTTTTTCAAATCATATCTACGGGTGAACAGCTAAGCGGATTGAAACCAATGTTTGCAGAACGTTGAAATATAATGTATTCAATGTCGGTACCAAATTTCGTGACTATTGATTAATAATTACGCAGTTTAGAACCATTTAAGTTCTAAAAATACAACATTATGGTATACAGCTGACGTATGATCCGGCCGATCTAGACCAAAAACAATAGGTCTCATCTTCGTATGGATCTAAATAAGTGTACCAAATTTAATTTCCAGGAAAATTGGCGTTTTAGACAATTTTTCAAAAATTACCTTATGTTTGGTATTTTAAGGCGAAAAAAATTTTTTTCTAGCATCTTCAACCTAAGACAGGAACTTCAATTTGATTTCCAAATTCCTGTTTATCAAGGAAATGATTCGACGAAGGCCAGAGAATTCAAACTCTGGTCATGAATAATTTCCATCGACTCTCAATAATCAATCATCACACACGACTAAATTTTGCTCAATTCTAATAATTTATCACCTTCAAGTACCCGCTGTGAGAAAAAATTTTACTTAGACCAAGTAATGAGCAAAATGAGAAATTTATAAGAGTGAACCAAACCAACTCTGCAATGTTCTCCATCTTGCTACGAAAGATAAATTAAGGTTTGATTTATTTTTCCTTTCATACTTTGGAAGAACATTAATGGTAAGTTTAATTTAGATGTAAGTGGAAAACGAAATAAAAATCAAAACAGAAACGCATCTGTGACTTTTTTTTTATTTTATTTTAGAAAGAACCAAAACTGAGAGAAACAGAATCAACATTTTAGGAAACAAAAACCAATAGGAATGTAAACAAAATTTTGAAAAACTAAAATGAAATAGAAACGAAAATAAAATTTTTATGAACTATGCGAACGAAAAGTAGGTACCTAGTCACTTTTCTCCTTGTTTGCGAGTAAAAACACAACCTTTTAGGGACAATCTTATCATAGGGAGAAAAGTAGTTATATTTTTCTCCCAGTAAGGAAAATAACTACTTTTCTGTAATGTATGATCAGAAAGGCAATGTTTACGCTGGTATTTTGCGAGTGAAAAATATCTCATATCACTTATGAATATAATCTCCATATAAAGGGGGGTGTTGTTATTTCTACCAGCTTGGGTGAGGCGTTCGTTTTCAAATGATTCAGTGAATCATGCAAAGTGGTATAGAAATACAAGTCCCAGTTATCAGATTTTTTTATTATTAGAGTTAATGGAGACTGAAGAGTGGGAATTTTTCACTTTTCAATTTACATTTACCAAAAAATAAAACAATATTAGCTTGTGGTGTCCAAGAAAACTTCGTCATTTTTAAAATAGCCCAAGTACCTGTCCAACTCGTAGCTTAGTTAATGTGTGTGACAGGTCTGAAGTTAATTGAGTAGGTAAAAAGATACCTTTTCAGAATTCATTGACTTACTTTTAGTATTTAATGAACGGATTGAAAATGAAATGCTGGCTTCTTTCAGCTTTTGTGAAAATTTTTCAAAACTTTCTTCACTTTCAATAACACATTCAGTATTTTTATCATCTTCATCAAAACTGATACTATTTTTCTTCAAGTCAAGAATGAAATCTTTGTACGAAAACATTGTGAATATTATAAAGTATTAATATTAAAAAATAAATGAAAAACCAACTTTTTATTTTCTAATTTCAGCTTTGCTAAATTTTCGTATATTTTTCTTCACTATAATGATAACATCAAAAATAAAGGAACACCCAGGGAGTACAAGCAATTTCGTACATATTCAGTACAAATCCGAGCAACTCCTCACCCAAGCTGGTAGAAATAACAACACCCTATAAAGTGAATGCACTTCTATGTAAAAACGTAAGCATCTTTTCACATGGAAGAATGTTAAGTTTACATTGAGGTAGAGGTTATATTTTCTAATGAAAGGTTCAATCTGCCACAATGAAGAGGTTGATATTTTGTTCCATTTTTTATAATTTTTGTGGAAGATTCATCATTATGATAAAATTTTAAAGTTTCTTTGCTTTCAGATCATTAATTATATAAAATGTCTTCCTTAACGATGTTCAAAAGTGGGTTTACATGACTCCGGAATAGTTCACTCTCTGCGCTCATTTTGCAAACTCCCTCACATGTAATTGCTCATTTTTATACCTTGGCATGTAATATACTATTCTCTCTCACGTTTAACGTAAAAATCACTATCCGAGTAGGTTCCTATCAAAAGTATGATTGGTGCACAGGTGTGTTTGATTTCAGATTCAGAAAAAAATAAAGAAAATTATGTTTTTGTAACGGCCAAAAGAGGTGGTAATGTACCTATTTAAGACCACTTTCGGGAGTACACCATACACGAAATATCACATACTTTAAAAGCAGTAATACTTCTAAAATAATTTCAAGTTTATCATCCACGTACTATTGTGGACCTTAACATTACTATGAGATTCAATAATATTTCAAACACATGAGTGAGTTTACACATTTAATAAAATAATATTCTGTACAACACAGTACATATTTCTACGTTAATATTAATACATATTAGATCACAATTCAACAAGCAAGACTATCTGTTCAATAGAGACTTCTACAAGAGAGGTTCCAGGTACTTAGAAGTAGCTGTTGGAGAACTGAACTAAACTGAACAATTATACAACTGAATCGAGGGATTATATACTCGTTCAGGGTATGAAAACGTACGTGTCGGATAGGTAAAGTGAGGTAGGGTGTTGTTATTATAGGGTTGTGCTGACTCGTCGAGTACTCGAGGGACAGGTACAACTAGGTCATAAATATACAGAAGGTATATCTGTATATGTAAAATTAAATACGGGTAATTTGGTGGTTGTTTACAAAGAGTTATAGGATGATAATTGTTGATAAATATCTACGTTTTTGGTATTCGAAAATGAGTGAACGAATATGTTCGTCATTTCTTAAAATAGACAAAAATATACGTTACAGTTTTCTGTTTTTTTTTGTTCACATAGTTAATAAAATATCTTATTATACAGAGTTGAAAAGTAAGTGATTGCCACTTGTACGATTACTGTACTCACCTTTAGCACATGCCATAACTTCGCGACTTGTTAGCAATTGCTCACTTTTTTCCCTTGTTCCCTAATGTACTATTTAAAACCAAAATAAAATAGAAATGGAGACAAATTTTTTTCTCACACTTGTAAAAAAATTAAAATTTTGTATTTAAATACCAATATTTTCTGGGAGTTTATTTTGTAAAATTCACAAATTAAAAGTAGTAGGCTACATACCTACTTGTTCTTTTGTTTCATGTGAAAAATATCAGTTAGCCATGAAAAACTAAAACCACGGCTGGTCGCAGGATTTCCTCAACTTTTTTTTTTTTTTGCTACCTAAGTGTAAATTTAAATTTTTATTTTTCTTTATAAGCTCCTTGAAAGTCGCACCTTGGGATTTTATTTTAAAATGTTTGAAAATGAAAATAGAACAATTTAATTTGAAATTAAAAGTTTTATACATTTTTTAAAATAGTAAACAATGAGGCTTTTCTGAAAATAAATGCAATGATGATTCTGCAATGGCAGACCTAGTGTGGTTGCATTATTCCTAATTAAAACTAATACGTGAGATTACTTGGTAATTACTAATTTTGTTTTTTCTGTTCTTAAATCTCTGGTAAGTAGGTAGTAAAAATCAGGTCCATTTCTCCGGCCCCACCATTTCAAATTTTGACCTGAAAATTTTTGGCCTAATTGTGCTCAGTTTGTGCTAATATGTGCCATCAATTTTAGAATTTGTGCTTACCCCCTTCCTTAGATATAAAAAAAAGAGTCTGGGTGGGGCTGGAGAAATGCTAGCCCCCCATTTCGAATTATGACTCTAAACTTGGTATGCTAATTGTGCTTCATTTGTGCTAATTTGTGCCGTTAATTTTAGAATTTGTGCTCATTTATTTTCAAATATAGGGGCCTCAGAAATTTATGTCACCCCCCCATTTGGAATTTTGAGTTGAAACTTTGCATGCTAATTGTGCTTAATTTGTGCTGAAAATTAAAAATTTTATACTTATTCCCTTTCAAAAATATTTGTGGTTTTATGTCTCCCCTCAGCTCCCATTTTAAATTTTGACCCAAAATTTTTCATACTAACTGGATTTAAATAGTGCGAAATTTTGCTAACAATTTTAGAATTTGTTATCACCCCCTTCTTAATATATAAAAAAAAGTTTATGGGTGGTGCTGGGGAAATGCTAGCCCCACCCATTTTGAATTTTGACTCAAAACTTGGCATACTAATTGTGCTCAATTTGTGCCAACCATTTTAAAATTTGTGCTCACTTCCCAACTCTGATAGGGAGGATGAAAGATTTCCCCTCAGCCCCCCCTTTTTGAATTTTTATACAAAACTTTGCCCACTACTCTTTTTTGATTTGTGCTTAATTGTGCCAACAAGCTTATAATTCCTGTACATTCAAACCTTTAGTTATTTGCAAAACAAATTTGGGTGGGGCTGGGGAAATGCAGCCTCACCCACTTCAAATTTTGACTTGAAATTTTGCAAACTGATTGTGCTCAATTTGTGCTGATTTGTGCCAACCATTTTATAATTTGTGCTCAATTATTAACTGAAATAAGGGGTGAGGAAGGTTTTGTCTTAGCCCCCCCCCTTTTGGAATTTTGAGCTGAAACTTTTCCCATTATTTTATCTTAAATTGTGCTTATTTGTGCCAACTTTCTTTTTTGAAATTTTAAAGTTGCAATTTCAAGCAACTAATAACAATCATCCATTTCTGCTGTAGCCTAAATAATAGTCATTTATAACAAAATTTTCATTAGGGTCAAGAAAATTCAAGCCTTCCATTTTAAATAGGAGTTCAATTTTATTACAATTTTTATGACAGTTTGTACCAAATTTTTACCTTGGTACTTTTGAGGGAACTATACTTAACCCATACTTTGCAGTATGTCAGATTTTCTTGATTTGGTATTTTCTCGTTATTACTAAAAAACTTTGTAAGTACATGTAAATTTTTCCATTGATCACTCTCTATTGACAGTTTTTTCCATTTAAGTTGCCAAATTAAAAATATTATCATAAAAACCTTCTATGTGAATTAAATAGAAAGAAAAAAACACATTTTTATGGTCATATGTGTATAAATTATTAAGTAGGTATTCATACTAATTTTGGTTTTATATACTTATTAATTTAGAAAATACATTTGGTGATGTATCACACAATGAAATGTGAAAACTCAATATTAAGCCCCTTTAGGGGCCCATTTGAGGATAAAGAATAGGTCCAATGGAGAAAAGAACACCAAATTTTGTCTGTGCGCCTCAAAAACCATATTTGGTGATGTATGACACAATAAAATATGAAAACTCAAAATTTGCCCCCTTCTGGGGCACATTTGGGGATGAAGAATGGGTCAAATGGAGAAATGAACAGAAAACAGAGAATCAATAATATTTTAAAACACACGAGTGAGTTTACACCTTTAATAAAATAATAAGTTTGTAAAATACAATATATAAATCATTACGTTAATACTTATATATACAATATCACAATCTTTTTGACAAAACTATCTTTTCACTAGAGAGTTCTGCTAGAGAGGTTCCAGATACTAAGAAGTAACTGTTGAGGAACTGTGTCTTCTTCTACTGAATCGAGGGATTATATACTCGTTCAGGGTACGAGAACATACGTGTTGGATAGGCTAAGTGAGGTAGGGTGTTGTTATAGGGTTGTGCTGACTAGTAGAATACTAGAGGGACAGTCACAAATAGGTCATGAATATACAGGTGGTATATCTATATTCATAAAATCAAATACGGGTAATTTAGTAGATGTTTATAAAGAGTTATAGGATGATAATTGGTGGGGATGAAGAATTGTTCAAATTGAGAAATGAACACCAAATTTGGACTCGGCGCTTCAAAAAACTTATTTTCTATTGTATCACACAGTAAAATGTCAAAACTCAATAATTTTGCTAGAGGAATATTTAGACATGCATCTCTAAGGAAGGCTAATATAGTACTGACAGAATGGTGTTATCTGAAATATTAATATAACTACAATAACTACAAGAAATACCATTTCCTAAACACTTTTGGGTGATCCAATCACGATGCGTTATTCCGTAATCTGATTTTTTTGATGAAAAAAATTCTCAGATTTTGAAAAATATTTTTGGGTTATCTATGGGGAATTTTTAAGATTTCTTTGGCCAGTGTTATCTATATATATAAAAGAGAATGTATGTCTGTCTTTTATGCATTACTACACCATTAATCTATATATATAAAAGAAAATGTATGTCTGTTTGTCTTTTATACATTACTACCCATGAAACTTTTGGAAGTTGTTGAGTATACTCCAGCGAAGGTTTCTGGCATAATATGAAAAGAAAATTTCAAACAGTTGTCCAAAAAATTCCCAAAATATGTATTTTATTCAATATCGATATATCGAAAAAAAATATTGCATCGATCTGGTAAAGAACATCAATACATCGCAAAACATATCGATGTTTGTTGTATACCTATGCGATAACAGTGACAATGAGTTTGTTTCTAATTCTGTTGCATTATGCATAGGATATAGTTGTAACGGCCAAAAGAGGTGGTAAAGTACCTAGTTAGAACCACTTTTAGTGTTACACCATACACGAAATATCATATACTTTAAAAGCAGTAATACTTCTAGAATAAATTCAAGTTTATCATCCACAAACTACAGTGGACCTTAACATATGTTAGAGACTCAACAATATTTTAAAACACACGAGTGAGTTTACACATTTAATAAAATAGTAATTCGTACATCATAGTACATAAACATACGTTAATATTTATACATATACAATCACAATTCAACAAGCAAGACTATCTGTTCACCAGAGACTTCTACTAGAGAGGTTCCAGGTACTTAGAAGTAGCTGTCGAGGAACTGTGTCTTTTTCCACTGAATCGAGGGGTTATATACTCGTTCAGGGTATGAAAACGTACGTGTCGGATAGGTTAAGTGAGGTAAGGTGTTGTTATTATAGGGTTGTGCTGACTCGTTGAGTACTCGAGGGACAGGCACAAGTAGGTCATGAATATACAGGTAGTATATCTATATTCATAAAATTGAATACGGGTAATTCAGTGGTTGTTTATAAAGAGTTATAGGATTATTATTGTTGATAAATATCTACGTTTTTGGTGTTCGAAAATGTGTGGACGAATATGTTCATCATCTCTAAAAATATACGAAAATATACGTTACAATAGTAATATTTTCCAAAAGGGGATTAATTTTGAGTTCCCACTTTTTATTGTAAGATACATCACCAAATATTTTTTTTGAGGCGCCGAGTCCAAATTTGGTGTTCATTTCTCCATTTGACCCATTCTGCATCCCCAAATGTGCCCCAAAAGGGGACAAATTTTGAGTTTTCATATTTTATTGTGTGATACATCATCAAATATGTTTTTTAGGCGCCAAGTGCCAATTTGGTGTTCTTTTCTCAATTTGACCCATTCTTCATCCCCAAATGGGCCTCAAAAGGGGGTTAATTTTGAGTTTTCACTTTTTATTGTGTGATACATCACCAATTATGTTTTTTGAAGCACCGAGTCCAAATTTGGGGTTTGTTTCTAGATTTGACCCATTATTCATCCTCAAATGGCCCCTAAAGGAGCCTAATATTGAGTTTTCACATTTTATAGTGTGATACATCACCAAATGTATTTTCTAAATTAATAAGTATATAAAACCAAAATTAGCATGAATACCTACTTAATAATTTATACACATATGACCATAAAAATGTGTTTTTTTCTTTCTATTTAATTCACATAGAAGGTTTTTATGATAATATTTTTAATTTGGCAACTTAAATGGAAAAAACTGTCAATAGAGAGTGATCAATGGAAAAATTTACATGTACTTACAAAGTTTTTTAGTAATAACGAGAAAATACCAAATCAAGAAAATCTGACATACTGCAAAGTATGGGTTAAGTATAGTTCCCTCAAAAGTACCAAGGTAAAAATTTGGTACAAACTGTCATAAAAATTGTAATAAAATTGAACTCCTATTTAAAATGGAAGGCTTGAATTTTCTTGACCCTACTGAAAATTTTGTTATAAATGACTATTATTTAGGCTACAGCAGAAATGGGTGATTGTTATTAGTTGCTTGAAATTGCAACTTTAAAATTTCAAAAAAGAAAGTTGGCACAAATAAGCACAATTTAAGATAAAATAATGGGAAAAGTTTCAGCTCAAAATTCCAAAAGGGGGGGGCTAAGACAAAACCTTCCTCACCCCTTATTTCAGTTAATAATTGAGCACAAATTATAAAATGGTTGGCACAAATCAGCACAAATTGAGCACAATCAGTTTGCAAAATTTCAAGTCAAAATTTGAAGTGGGTGAGGCTGCATTTCCCCAGCCCCACCCAAATTTGTTTTGCAAATAACTAAAGGTTTGAATGTACAGGAATTATAAGCTTGTTGGCACAATTAAGCACAAATCAAAAAAGAGTAGTGGGCAAAGTTTTGTATAAAAATTCAAAAAGGGGGGGCTGAGGGGAAATCTTTCATCCTCCCTATCAGAGTTGGGAAGTGAGCACAAATTTTAAAATGGTTGGCACAAATTGAGCACAATTAGTATGCCAAGTTTTGAGTCAAAATTCAAAATGGGTGGGGCCAGCATTTCCCCAGCACCACCCACAAACTTTTTTTTATATATTAAGAAGAGGGTGATAACAAATTCCAAAATTGGTAGCAAAATTTAGTACTATTTGAATCCAGTTAGTATGAAAAATTTTGGGTCAAAATTTAAAATGGGAGCTGAGGGAGACATAAAACCACAAATATTTTTGAAAGGGAATAAGTATAAAATTTTAATTTTCAGCACAAATTAGCACAAATTAAGCACAATTAGCATGCAAAGTTTCAACTCAAAATTCCAAATAGGGGGCTGACACATAAATTTCTGAGGCCCCTATATTTGAAAATAAATGAGCACAAATCCTAAAATTAACGGCACAAATTAGCACAAATGAAGCACAATTAGGCCAAAAGTTTTCAGGTCAAAATTTGAAATGGGGGGGCCGGAGAAATGGACCAGTAAAAATCTTGTAAATGTGAAACTCGGACCGCAAGACAAAGACCCATACTTTTAAGTTTCAGTTATAGTTTCAGTTAACGTCTTGTTTTTTGTTCATCATTATCCGTTCATACGCCATAGAAAATCTAATGACACAGGTTTTTCGATATTTTTTCAAAGATTACCCTCCTTAATTACGACCAGTGGTGCGGCAAGGATGTCTTCAAGTGGGGTGAGAAAAATAAATTTGTGACCTTTTTTTTTGCTCGTCACTTGAAAAAATGTGGAAAATTTGAGAAATTTTGCAACGATAAAACCCACAGTGGTATATTTATCACGAAAATTTTTTTCAAATTTCAAAATTGAGAGGCAAAAAATAAATAAATAAGGTCATGGGAGGTTTACCGCCGCCTCTACTTTCTTAATTACGCCCTTAATTAGGACACTATATTGAAAAAAATACAATTTTTGCTAAATTTTTTTTGACATATATATGTATTTATATACATATAGGTACCTACATATATAGTTAGGTAAAATCGATAGCTACCAAGGTATATCATTGAGCCTAGCGGATACCAATTTTTTTCGTTGAACTCTGTCGCAATGTTCTTCGATTAATGATTTGTTTTGAGTAGTACTACGGATGTTGAAGCATTTGTTGACATGTCTTTGGTAAGATCTAGTGATGATGGTGATCAACGAATCTGGGAACGAGTATTTTTCTACTTTGAGGATGATGTTGGTAGCATCATCAGGAATTAACATGTCTTCATTAGAACCTGGAGAGAAGTAACCCGAAGATTTGCAATGTATTCGTCCATTCATATCGTAATCAATGACGAAAATAGTCGAATAGCCTTCTTTGTTACGAATCAAAAAGGAACTAGTATCGGCAGCAACATAGAAGATCACAGCTATCATCGATAACGTTCAACGACTGCTGCATGTTTATTGGCCTTTTAAGACTTCTGAAATTAAATAAATCGACTTGAATATGTGCGCGAAACGAAAAAAAAATTGTTTTTCAAAATGTTTTCAAATAACAAATGGAAATTTATGACTACAAAAGGAGCTTATATACTGTATAGTAGTTCATTGTAACATGCCAAGGCACCCAGCCGTTATATCAGTTTTATTGCTCTTGAATTATGAATTATATTTTTTGAAATGACAGCATAGAGACATAATTTCGCAGTGTACAGGAAAAAAAAAAACCTCAGCCAGCTCTGTTAAAAAAGCAGGTCTCTTACAAAATAAAAATTTTTTTTTTCACGAAAATATGTAAAAAATGAGGTGCGAGTTCCACTGGGGCTATAATCATGAAGAATTGATGAGTAAATGTAATATGGTGGTTGTGAGCACACACATATACACCTACACATTATGTAACACACAAAAATTATATAATATATAATTAAAATAAAATTATAGAAAATAACAGATAAACTGGAATTTTTTTTTGTCTATACTTATTCAACTGTCAGAATGTAAGGATATTTTGCTCCTTTTTTTCTAACGTTGATATTTTTTCTTTGAGGGCAGTTTAATTTTTCACTTTTAGGTTGCCATATTACCTGTTGACTAGAAAAATTAGTATATTTTGCTACTAGAGTACAAAATGAGCAATCCTTGATGACTTTCAATTTGCAACATGAGCCGTAGGCGAGTGTTGTAAATAGCATGAGTCAAGTTTGCTCACATTGCGCTTGAGTTACAAATGATCTTTTTTGCAATACATGCACATGCATGATTAGGGAAGGCATCTGATTGGTTGGTGGCCAAAAATTTTCACTGGGGGAGCAAATACTTGTTTTGTTCCTTTTATTGACTTTTGCTCCCCCTAAAAAATGTTTACTCCTTGGTCTAAAATTCTACATTTTGGTACTCGAAAACAGAAACTTGATCGCACATTTTGCAACATATGTACCCCAAAAAATTTTTTTTCAATATATTTTGGAAAACTATTATGGAGATTTTATGTGTTGGGTAGTTAACATCAAGGAACATAAACGTTTCCAACCCGCAAGTTGATTTTACCTCTTTTTACAGCTTCCTAAAAACAAAACTTTGCACAATAAAAAGTTTGACAGCTTTCAATGCCAGAACTATTGCGCTTATAAAAAATGTGTATATTTTCTTAGTTGTAAAAAATTTTATTAGAAAATGTTTTAGTATCCATAAAATTTTTTGTGAGATTGACCTTTTAAAAATAAAATCACGAAAACATCTGTGAAGTATGGTTTAAAACATCTGAAGGCCTGAGGGGGGAGTATCAACTTGAGGGGTGGCTAGTATTCGATTTTATATAGTTTGACCCCTAATACGGTAAAACTCCAAAGAGCAAAACGTTATCTTCATTTTTTATTGAAAAAATGGGGTGGCAATGTGGCGAATCAAAAAGTTAGCTACATAATCTGTAAATAACTTATACCTATATACAGATATAATATCCAAAATAAGCCAATAATAATTTGAACCAGTCAATACCATTTATTTCTAACCCAAATTGGTAATATCAGTTTTGACCATTCAATACTATTTATTCCTAGCCCCTTTTGGCAATACTTGTTACATTTTCAGTCAATACTAGAATTGACTAAAATATAAACTAGATGATGTCAGTCTTGACTGGTCAATACTGGTATCGAATAAAAATGACTAATGTAAAAAGTTGATTTTAAACCAGTTTTTATTCATTATATGAATGTGTAGAGGAAATCCCTCCCCACAAGATCCCTTTTTAAAAATTTTAAATTTTTTTAACTCAACTCACCCTTACACTCTTAATACGATAAAGGCATAGGAAAAAAAATTCATCATAGGTACTTAACCACCCATTGTAAGATAAAAGCAGTCACATGTCCAAAATTATTTCAAAAGAATTAAAAAATTAAAAAATCACAACAAAAATAGGGTTATATGAAATCATAATTTTAATGTCTAGGGTATTTTCCAAAGAAAAATACAACTATTGCATTCAGTGCTATGGTGGGACCTGGGGTGGGACCTGTGGAAAAGCGCCAATCATGAGTTGTAGATCACAAATGTAAAGGTTAATTTAATTCTTCTGTACATTATATATATGTATATATTTCCACTTTTTACTCATTTTGGCATTTTTTGGGAGTCTGTGGAGCCTCCGCTGTTTGACCTATGGCAATGAAACTTGGAGCACAATTATAAGCTTTCATGGGCTATACATTTGTGTCAAAATTTTCGAAATTCATCGGTTAGTTTCGGAGGAAGCGGTTCTCAAAGTTTTGCAAACCTACCATGTTGTCATTACGATAACTCCTGTAAATTAAAAGATTTTAGCTTAAAATTTTTATGGCAGTTGGAGACTATTAGGGACTGATTTGGTATTGAATTTGAGCGAAATTGGTCCACTGGTTTTTGAATGGCAGCTATTACAAAATTTGAAACTTTTGGAAAATACACACTTACAACGGTTGATGTGCGACAGAGATATTTTTAAATAATTTCTGATACATGCCCATGCTTCTATCATATAGTGGTTATTAGGTAAAGTGGATTGTTCAAAAAAAGTTGGTAAACAAATTGGAAAAAAGGGGGTTTAGGGAGCAAAGCCCTCATCATTCCTTCTACACATTCATTTCATGATTAAGAAATGATTTTGACACATCAACAAACTACCCATTGTGCAATAAAATCGTAGGCATGTGTTAGAAATTATTATTTTTTAAATTAAAAACTTTTCTAAAAAAAAACAAAAATAAGGACATATGAGATAATAGTCAACAATAAATTGAAAAGATTGAAATTCGTATTTATTTTTGTATAATTCTGACAGGAATAATTTTTTTTTTCAGCAAGGCAATATAAGTTTTGCCTGGTCAAAACCCTAGATAAAATTTTTGTCAAGTCATTAATAGTTTTGACAGAAGAAACATTTTTTCTTTGGTCAATAATAGTTATAATTAGTCAAAACTAGTATTGACAAAAAGGGTTAGGAATAAATGTTATTGACTGGTCCAAATTAGTTTTGACTAAAATCGATTTTAGCGGTAACATCTACGTATATAAAATAAAAATTAGGTTAAAATGAAAAAAATAGTATCAATCGTTTTCTTTTCTTATAAAAAAAATAATTTTCATCATCCCCATCCCTAACCCTTCAGTGAGGTCAATGTTAATATTCCGTTTGCAAGCAAACTAGCTAAAAAAGGGGTATGCACAATAAATGAAACATCCTATATATGTATTGTATATGATAGATAGAATAATAATGTGTTTGTATTGGACCACTGCCTGAACATTTTGTCACTCAACCTAAAGCTTATGTGACATTAACCCTTCGACCATATACTAGATAGACACGCCATGTCAATGGAAAATTGAAGCATACATAAATGATGTCATAATAGGGAAAATGCACGTTAAATCCCATATGATTTTTTTGAAGAAAAGAAATCAAAAAAAGTTTATTTTTACTTCCAAAATGAATTTTTTAATAGAAAAAAAAAAAAATAAAAAGAAATTATTATGTACAATTTTTCAAAAAAAAAAACTCCAACGTGGCTGAAATCAACTTCAAAATACTAGAAATATCAGCAGTATAACCTGGATAAAATAACTTCTTGCACCATTGTGAGGTCACACTCCGTATGTATCAATGCTTCAATGGGAAGCATTGTACAAAATTGTACAGGGCGTGTCTGTTTAGTATATGGTCGAAGCATTAACCAAACAGATGCTGAAAAAATTTCAATTCAGTTAAAAGCACAGATGCAGTTAGTCATATTCCGGAAAATCAGAGTAAAGTGTCACAACTAAAGTAATACGTGTAGACTAGTTAGATAAGCTGGCGCACTCTGATAAGAAATGGTTTCAAAAGTCAGATGAAAAATTTTATTCCACTATGTCGTCATTTGCAACTCCAATTCCCTTCACCGCGAAGGGCCAACGCCTGATGCCAGTTTTATTTTACATTACCTTTATGGGGGTGCGTCAACTTGTCTAAATAGTCTATACGACGTTAGTCACGACCCTGATATAGCCTTTTTTCGTTTTTATTTTCCCTTTGTTGCCCTGGTATTTTTAAGTTCATAAGAAAAATCCTAGTTGGGATTTGAATGATTTGATCGTTTATTTACTCGCATTTTACATCCAGATAATTTCAGCTTCAATAAAATTCTACATTTACTCGTAACGATACACGTTTTTGATTCCTCCTCCCCCTAATTAGACTTATACCAAGTTAGCGAAGCAAGGTTATAAACCAACCTTGGGCCAATTTCTCCATGAAAAAATTGAAATTTTCTATTCGAGCAAGGTGAACAAATTCTCTTGAGATTAAAACAAAAATCAAAAGCATTTGGAGCAGGTAATCGTTTATAGGTAATAAAAATATAATATCTAACCTTTGAAGTATTATTAGCACGTAGGTACTGAATTTTTTTCCTTTCTTCTTTTAATCTTATCTGTGAATTGATTGTATATTAATTTTAATTTGAGCATCGGTCGTAGAATAGGTACCTAATATTCTGAGAATTCGATTGATGAAACTTTTCTGCGTTCAATAAAATACCAAATGATAATCGAATTCATCATTGTTTGTTGTCTTCATGTTTTTCATTTTTCTTTTGGCTCAGTTTATAATTACGCTTTAGTCTGCGAGTAGTTTATAAATACACTCATTTATTTTGATAAATTCTTCGACGAACTTAATTTTATTTAATTCGTTTGAGCAGCGTTTACGACGTATGGGTATAAAATGCAATGTAGATAGTGTTAACAAATATTTTCAGAATTTAAAAGTGTATTAAAAATTTTGCCTGTTTAGTACCTCCGGTTGAGGTGAATTTGTTTGAAAAATTCCAATTGATTTTGTTTTTTTCTCGAAAATCGAGAGAAACTCGAAAAATCAATCGGATAACAAAACTAGGTACCTATCTGTAGTATTATGCGTTTTTAGTCAAGATTACTGCTGGAAAGTAGGTAATAGATCTTAAAATTCTCAGCTAAAATTTAGAGCACAATAATTTCCAAATGATGTAAAATTCATATGTACTGCAGAATGTGAACTTCATTCATCGTTTTTTTAAAGTTGTAATAATGTTTGTTTCTAAAAAATGGAGCGGGAGCAGTAGAATGAGAGAGAGGAGGATGAAGGGGAGGAAGAATTGATTGGATAAAAGACAAAAATATAGTGCAGATGAACAGAATACACAAAATGGATTTCAATGTAGCCCTCGTATCAGTCTGCGGAACAAGACTATTGTGGTCACACTAAATACTCAAAAAAAGCAGTTTTTGAGAAAATGAGGTTCGAAAGTTATTCCACATTTTTTAGTTAAATACTCGAATATTTACGACAGACAGACTCCAAATTTTATGCGATTCAGAAGTTATGTGAAGACTGAGAGGCTAAACAGCTATTTCGTTTTCAGTTACGAGGGGGAAGGGGTGAAATTGGATTTTTGCAACACATACACAAAAAAACAAATTTTATATGCATGTATTGCGTAACAGAATGAATTTCACAGACGATAATTTTGTACACTTATGATCATGATAGGGATGCGTGAGAGTGGGTAAAATTCATTGTTGTTTTTTGTTTATTCACTCTAGTTGCGAAAAGTACGGTTAAGAATCTTTACTACCAGTTATACGCATGAGGCTGATATGAGATGAACCGCCATTTTGTATCATTTTTGTTATGATCTTACTGAATCTATATTTATAATAATACAAGCCCCGAAGCGGTGCTTTGACTTGTATTTGCCTGGCAACACTGATCAATTCGTTATTAGGATGGAAACAATGAAACATTTGCAGTTGGCGCATGCTCCTTGATTTTGTCTGAATAATTTTTGTTGAATTTGGTATTAATAATATTCGTTGAATTTTGTCTTAATAATATTCGTTGAGTTTTGTCTTAAAAAATCTGGTTGCACGTTTATTATAATGATAATTATAGCAATAATAAACATAAACAATGTAAATAAAATTAACACACATGGATACTCATCTCTTATCACCTTTATGCATATACTTGGTAGCAAGGTATATGGACTTTTACTAGGTAGCCTCCACAAGGATTTTCCTTTTCCTACGTGTGACATATTTCACCCACACCAGCAAGGATGTAGAAATGTTTTTCATTTGGGAAGGGGTACAAGTTGAAAAATCAAAGAACCAAGAAATCTGAAATATCTTTACAGCAGTGACAAAATGGGGGAGAGGGTACTGGTAATTATAACCCTCCCTATCAAACAACATAATCATTCAAAAAAACTCTATTGCAGTGATACTTCCCTAGAAAACCCAGTTGCCAAATTCAATGACAATATTATAAAAAAATGAAAACATGAAAAAATGAAAACATGAAAAAATTAAAAAAAACCTAAATTAATACAATGCTAAAATGACTTTCATAATCTTCCTTATTCTTCAAGGCATATGTAAAATTTTAGAACATGTTACCTGGTGTCGAAAGAATTGTTTAATTTATTAACAATATTTTTTTGTGGGTAAAAATGATACTTCGTCCCTAATTTTTTGTTGGGGAAACATTGTCCCCCTGTACCCCCATTCTTATGTCACTGCACACCAGCATATATAAAACCGACTGAGTGTGAAGTAGAATAATATTTTGTGTATTTGGCTTACTGTGTGTGATGTCATTTTACTCACACTCACAAACTAACAAAATGATCAAGTGTACCTAGTAACAAAGTAGTATATAGGTATATATTATATCTTGTCTGGTAGTAATGGTGGGTCACAATTGCTAATGGAGTGGGCTAATTTAATGTGTGTGAGTTTTGCAGAACTTGCCTTTGGATTGTTGACAAACTTTTCACTCTTGGTAAAAAAAAAAGTCTCCTTTACACTACTGTCACACAATAGGTATAATACTATTTTACAACTCTTGTGTAAAAAGTAGTCTTCTCAGCATGAATATAACAAGATTTTAAAATAATGAGAAAATAGGCAATAGGTATATTATGCTACAAGAGAATGAAGTGAGTGGTTATTAATGAGCTGCAAATTACAAGTGCTGTAATTACAAGAGTTGGCTATCACTCAAGTTATGATTAAATTGTGAATACTATTTTTTGCACCACATACAAAGAAAATTAAATTTTTAATAATCCAAACATAATAAGCGTTTGAGAAATGTTGTTTATTTTTTTCATTGACTTTAGCGCTCTTTATGACTTCATAAAAGTTTCACATTATCAAGCATTAATACCAAGTTGGATTTGTTATATTTTGAACACCTAAAATGATAATATGGAAATGATATACTTTCCAAGTTTGTGGTGCAAAGTATTATATTGGGCAACAAGAGCATTATGTCGGCTATTTTTTTGAGCCAAAGGTGAGTGACATAAAATCAGAAAAAAGTCCAAATTTGTTGAAGAGTGAAAAAAACTCTGTTGTATCAATACTTCATTAGAAAACCCAGTTTGCCAATTTTTATCCATACTAATTTAAAAAAAACCTAAATTTTAAAAACTTAAAAAATTGTTGCAAAATATCTATAGTAATCGATATTTGTATTATTGATTGATATCAATATGTGACAAACATATCGATATATCAAAATTTCATAGCTAGATTTATGTAAAAAAAATTCCAAAAAACAATGGACCATCCATATCTTTAATAAAAATATCGATTTATCAATATTTTATTGCTAAAAACCAATTTTCCCAGATTTATTTATTTTATAGTTTTCTCAGAAATTAATTAATTGATAGGCACCAAATTTCTTTCAGACCTGCTCTCATATGAGAACTATCTTTTGGAAAAATTTCAACTCCATCCATTTTATAGTTTTCTTAAAACCTTGAACATAAAATTTGAGGTCATACATACATACATACATACAAACATACATACATACATATGTACATACACACATACATACATACACACGTACATAATATGTACATACATATGTACATATGTAGGAACATACATCACTATAATAAATGTTGAAGCCATTAATTTGTTTCATTTTCTCATATTCCATACTCATGCACCACTACCCATACAGCCTCACACAGACAAAAAAAAATTTAAACAACGAATTATACAGTGATACCTATAGGTATGCCAGAAAAAATCCAGGGCTGGCTCAAGCTTCCACACACACACATACTCGTACACGCACGCGCGCGCGCGCACACACACACACGACACACAAACACCTACATTAAAAACATTTGTTCAAAATGAGAAAATTGTACCAGTCCTTTTCTTTTTCCATGAAAGAGATAATTTTTCTCATCCTCTCCTTTAATCCTTCTGTCGTCAATTTTAACACTCTGCAAGCAAACAGAGTAAAAACCTCAACTCCACCAAAAGTATTGGCAATTCCCTCTTCAAAATGATGCTCTGAATCCGTAATTGGCATAATTTCACTATTTATTATCGTTACAGTATGACTCAGCAGAACTTCCATTTTATATTCAGCAACATAACTTCAATAATTTTCAAAAGTAACATTGGTTTCATAATTTGAAAAATATTAAAATGACATCAAAATTTCGTTGTCCACTATTAGATAAGTATAGGCGTTTATTATTTCGAGAAGGATTCAAAAAACTCAATAATCGACCAATTAGGTAATTTTTTTTACGAAATGTCGTCATCTTAAGTGAGAAATTGATTAGATATCAAAAAAGAAAAGAATTTACCATGGTGTGGTAATGATTAACATTGATAAACAAAAATAATAATCATGTTCGTTGCACTTCATTAAAAACCTACCATTATTTACTGCAAGCATGACGTAGGTACCGGAGTAAAATTACTACCAAAACGTTTCTTTTTATAAAAAAAAAAAACCAATCGAAATTTTTAAAAGCTTTCAAATTATTATTAAGTTATTAAGCTAAATTTTCTTGATAATTTGTGTCTCGAAACGATGTCCCGATTATTGCATACCTAAATTACGAGATATCTTAAAATGAATAAAAAATTCAAAGTTTTTAATTCATATTAAAATATTTTTACGCCTTACAATGAACTTCGTTTCAAAATATTTAAATTATACTTAGGTATATATGTTTCATCTGTGAAGGTTGAATCAATGGTCTATATATACCTATAAATTTATTTCAAAAACACACTGTGGGGATTACCGACTTGTATGAGGTATAGGGGCTTGTACTCTTTGACGCCAACAGGCTGGCTTATTATTCGTCTATATGATGTTAAACAAATTTAGAATACATTTGTACTTTTGTATGTTCTTATCGGTATGTATATACAGGAAAGATATGACATTTGTACCATGACTAATTGACAAATAAAGATTTCAGCTATGTCACGGAATGGTAGCAAACATTTTATGTCATTTCTTATCAGTGACTAATAAGAAACAATGTAATTAGATGATGCAATATCATACATATATGTATGAATGTGTTCATTAATGGATTGTTTGGGGAATTGCCATTAGCTTATGCCTATCTAGATGAAATATGTATTTGCTCAGAAAGTAGAGAGTTAGAGCACAAGAAGAATGTAAGAGTCATTATACAATGTATACATACTGTTAGCCTTACTATCAATGTTGGTAAAAGCTTATATAAACAAACCAAGATTGACTTTCTTAGCTAGCAAGTCTTGACCAAAGGCATTTCCCTATTGAAGACAAAGGTAGAGCCAATATTGAATTTACCAAAACCCTCAAATGTCGCTGAACTCAGGCGTTTCTTGGGGGTGGTGAATTTCTACAGATGTTGCATGAAGAATGCTGCAGCTGAACAAAGTAAGCTGTCTGCATTAGTAAAAATAAATAAAATGGAAGATAAAACTCAATTTGAATGGACTGAAGCAGCTAAAAAAGCCATTGAAAACATCAATGAAACACTGGAAATTGCAACCTATTGATTCATCCAGACAAAAGTCTGCTGTTGTGCATCACAACTGATGTATCTGATTTTGCAATTGGTGCAACCTTATACTAGCTGGATAATGACAAAAAATTATTACTCGCTTTCTTTTCAAGAAAGCTTTCAATAACAGAGAAAAATTACAGCACAAATGACAGGGAATTGCTGGGAATATTTTCTGAGCTGAAGCATTTCAGGCGCCAATTAGAGGATCGATGCTTTACAGCATACAGAGATTACCCTAACACATGCCATTATGCAAGAAGCCGAATCAGCCTCCTTGTGAAGAGATCGATAATTGGACTATATTGGACAATTTACAATGGACATCCAGTATATAAGTGGAAAACTCAATACTCCAGTTGATGCTTTTAGCAGGATCAAAGTTATCTCAACACCTGCTCAATCTTATTCTGAAATAGCTAAACAACAGCTAAAGAATGTAGAGCTACAGGAACTGTTATCAGACGAGAGTACTGCCCTACAACTAAGACAGAGGAAAATTCTCAGTACTGATGTACAACTAACATGTGACACCAGTACAGGTAAGAATAGGCCATTCCTACTGAAAAAGTATTGCAAATTGGCTTTTGATAGTGCTCACCAGAAGAAACAGCATTAAAAGACTCAATAAGTCCCCCAGACATGTGACTTATCATTTTGAGGGCGCAAAATAGTGGGAGTAGCTGTGGAGATTACCAGCTCATATGAGGTATAGGGGCTTGTACCCCTCAATAACAATTCCCACCAAAAGGTTGGATTATTATTTGTCTCTATGACGTTAAATAAATATAGTATACATTTGTACATTTGTATGTTCTTACCCGTACGTACATACAGGTAAGATACAAATTGACAGATAAAGAACTCAGTGATGTTACAGAACATCTTACATAATTTCTTATCAGTGACTAATAAAAAACGATGAAATTAGATAATGTAATATCATACATATATGTGTGTATGTGTGTCTGAGTGTGTGTGCCAAAATCCACTATATAAATTCATGAGACTGGTACAAAATCACCAGTGTTCACCCAGGTTTTGGCTTCCCATAGGTGACAACAAAGTGCCAGAACAGGTAAATAGCTTTTGGCTACGTTCTAGTTGAGAACACCCCTTCACGACAAGGTATTCTACACACAACATTTTGAACCGTGATTAGCCATCTGGTATATCGTCAGACAATTCTAAGTATTTTTAATGGATTGAAAAAAATTAATCATTAAGGGCACAAAGTTCGTCATTATTAGCCAATTATTTAATTTTTCATGAATTGGATTTTCTTTTTCTCGAAAAAAATTACTGACAAGTAGGTACATATATTGTACAGAATTTATTCATTGAAATTTGATCATCATTTTGCTTACATTCTTTAATTAGGTAATTTATAAGCGCAAATGTAGGGTTTCAAAGGGCAAAAAAAATTTTACATATTTCTCTTTATTTCTCCTTGTTAATTTTCAATTTCGCATTTGTTTTGTGGAACCCTGTCACGAATTTATTATAATAATAAAGCTCATTGGGAAAATTCTACAATTTTTTTTGAGGGGGAAGGCAGGATCCTCTAGTCATCTCTATTTTCACCTATGAACGAATTATTTTGATTGTGGATAACCAGCAATAATAATGGATATATAAAATCATTCGATAACAGCGAATAAAATTTCGCTATCTCTTGGTACCAAGGAACATCTGATTAAAAATATATTTTCATGAAAATGATGTTCTCAATTCGACGGCATGCTACAACTATTCAACAGATATTATTCATTGAATTTTTAATTTTTATTAAAATATTATCATTTCTTTTCAGTTTTTAATGAAATCATAGTAAATAAAACATATTTGTTGGGAAATTGGAAAACAAAATATAAATACAGTCTACATTTCTCCTATAGTATCATACTTGCAATATTTAGTTGATTTTCTCTAAATGAAAAATTTTTTAAACAATTACGGCGTTGAATACAACTTTTTGTTTTAATATGGCATTTCAGACATTCCCTGTTTCGTAATTTATTTGAATTTATATTTTTAACCAACTTCAAAAACGGGGAAAGTTATCAAATATCAGTTCGATCTGTATATGTTTTTTTTTTTGTTTTTATGTTTGTTCCACTCAACCTGGGAACCGATTGTGATGAACTTTCTTTTTAAATGAGAGGGTAATTCGGTGGTGATATATAATTTAAAAAAAAATCGATGTGATATTTTTTGAGTTAGGTATTTTTAAATGAAGAACTATTAGTTTTAAAATAATATTGCTAACGATAGAAAGGAAAAAAAATTGAAAATAGTTTTTCCATAAAAAAATTTTACTAAAAATGCTCGAATATTCGAGAAAGAAAAAAAAATTATTTTAAATTTTCTTTAGAAAGATTAACTGGAATTAAAATAAAACGAAAAAGCATTTTGAAAAATCAATAAACTTTTGACAAAATACAACCAACTTAAAAAAAAAAACCAAAATGATAAAAAATGTGCTAAAATTATAAAATCTTTGGGGATTTACTCTGGTATGAGGTAATGGAGCGCAGTTTCCTCAAAGACAATCGCACCACAGAAATGTTAGCTAAATTTGTGTTTTGTACAATAAACCGCAGATTTTGTAATTACAAGTTATATTTTGCATGTGAATTTAATTGAACTGTGGCGAATCGACCTTTTCACCAATTACGTTATTCGGTCAATCACATACAAAGTGTGTGGGGACTCAGCGGTATGAGGTAAGGGGCTCGGACCCCTCGACGACAGTCGCCGCCCCAAAGGGCAGGCTAACTTATTCGTCTATATGACGTTAAACGAAACACAAAATACGTTCGATCGTAATTACCTGCAAGTACATGCAGGTAATATACGAGTACCGAATCGTGACATCACCGAACAATGTCACGATCCGTACATGAACCGGCCAGCCATCTCTTATCATGGTAGGGGATGATGCGACCTGGCCGCCCTCACTGACGTACGTATTTTCCTACGTACGTGTGTTTGTGTGCGCGCAAATAAGCCGTATAAAAACCACCCGAACTGGCTCTAAAATCGCCAGTGTTCGGTCTGGTTCTGGCTTACCTGTACGTTTGTACGAAGTGGCTGAACACGCTTAAATTCTGTTGAATTTCCTTCTGGTGAGAATATCTCTCACGACAAGGTATTCCACAAAGTGCTTTGTCGTACATTAGATATTCATTGCCATGGTGACGAACAAAGTACGACGATAATTAACTACCAAAGATAACACACATTATTATGTATTAATTACATTTATGTGCTTGTATGTGCGTAATTAGCTGGGTATAAAAAGCCTCCACACATCGTAGCCATTACCCAGTGTTTATTGTGGTTGGCTCACCCGTAGTTTATAGCACATGCAAATACACACGCTAATTAATCTGTTAACTATTAACTTCTGACGTGCAAATTCTTCATTAATTTACCATAATGCTTTTTTTTTTTTCATTTTAATACATGCAATAATTTTGTTCTTTTTTATTAATGGTTGTCATTTTATTTTAAATAAAATCATAGGTACTTGATCGGAGAGATAAGGGAAAATGCTAAAAATTAGATACAGAATAGAAGCTTTTTTTTTTTTAAATTTCCAAATGTAAATTTTTTCCCCCTAAAATAAAATTAAAACAGCTTACAACAT
The DNA here is from genome assembly GCA_011428145.1 of Ericerus pela. Taxonomy (NCBI): domain Eukaryota; kingdom Metazoa; phylum Arthropoda; class Insecta; order Hemiptera; family Coccidae; genus Ericerus; species Ericerus pela. Next base: position 481,175 of record WOFM01000435.1, read on the forward strand.
ACTTATTTTTGTACTTCATGATTTTTTTATTTAATTTTTTTCAATTTTCTAATGAAAATACAATTACAGATGTAGAGGTACTTAGATACTGATCCAATTTTGTTAAAATTTTTATAAAAAGGTACACCTTCCTTTGTTATTGAATTATACAGATAACACAGATTATTTTCTAGGTAGATGTTCAGGAAGTGAAAAAAATTCCGAATGAGAAGTTTGAAAATATGGTATTATCGATTGTCACCTACATTAGCAATGTTCAATATGGCCGAAAAGTGCTACAGTTTTATTTCTGGATGGAGTGGGTGAGTACAAAAACTTGATACCTATCTTAAATTACTGATAAAATTAAAAAAACTCTCTTAGTGAAGTAACAATCATCAGATCACACATATAGCATGTCATACCTACTACTGTAATATGATCACATCTTGGAAAAGATAACTCAGATCAGTTTAGGAAATTAGACGCTTTCTGAGAAAATGTTTTTTCTTCCAGTTTTAACCTCAAAAATCGAATTATTGAGGTCCAAATAGCAGAATGATCGCAGATGATAAACAAAAAGATGTTTAGACTCATTCAAGTTGAAAAAGTGCAATGTATTTCAAAGAGAAAGTGTTCGACAAAATGTGTTTCAACGTGCGGAGTTGAGTTAAACAAAGACGAACGAATGAGTACGATGAATAAAGGAAAGATAGATATTCGTCGAGTGGTAACATCAGTGTAGCCACGAGATAAAGTGTTAAAATTTTATGTACAAAGAGTTCGCGGGTGTGATGGAAGAAGGATTGGTATACCCAAAACGAATAACCTCTTCAGAGAACTATATTTCTGAACTTTTCTAAGTGGAACAACATTTTATTCAACGGTGTTTAAAGTTTATCCCCATCGAATAGATCCTATTTATTTTCCATTTAAGTTAAACGAAGTGAAGGGGAAAGTGGGATCCAAGTATCCAAGTCGTAATTATGTATGTTTGCTGAAATCATTGGGTATATGGCAGCAACATTATCTGCATGGGATTTCAAATTTTTAACAACCGAGGATTTTTAATGCTGTTCCTTTGGAACTTTTAGCAAAATCATCAATTTTCAGCTGAAGTCATTTTGAGAAGCTGTGCTTAACGAATAGTGCACAAAATTAATGGGTCTACTAAAATTTTTGAGGCAGTCACTTTGTACGGAAATATTTTCGGGTATCATAAGTGAGTTTTGCACAAGCCCGCGTAAAAATATGTACCCCAAAAGTAGTCGTTTGCAAATAATTTTGTAGTTTTATGAGACAAATATTTTGGCCACCGTTGCATAATCTGAGAAATGCGACAGGCTTTTTCGCAGTTATTTAGACAAGCATGCATATCAGCAATTTGAAAAATAGTGGCTTTTTTGTGGCAGAGAAGTTGAAATTTGAATTCAATTCTTTTTAGGGCACCACGTGTTTGGCTGCCACGATGAAAATACAAATGAGGGATCCTCAGAAATTTTCACTAATTTTAGAATCACGTACTTATACCATTGTCTGAGTGTTTTGAGGTATCAAAATCGAATTTTATGTTTTATGACTCATAATGGACTCCACGAAGCGTTCCTAAAATTTCCTTTTCAGATACACTCGTATTAAAATGAAAAATAAAGTTAAGGTAGGTACACCCAATCAGGCAAAGCTCTCGAGTGGTTTAATATTGACAGTATAAAAAACTGAAGTGTCGAAGATTTTTTCGTTTGAAAGTGATAAATCAGAGATGAACTTCGTAAGGTGTATATCAATACTGTTTTATTACCTATATTATTCCGTATTTTACTTTCATCAAAATGCTGAAGTACATCCGAACCCAAAGTCATAGAGTTACAAACACATTACAATATCTGCTCTTAGCTTACATGAACGATATTATGAATAACTTAACCTTCCTACAAACTGACATATTTCACTGTTCCATAAAAACAATTATTATTTGGATTCATATCAATCTTGTTCTAGATCTCGGAATCAAAATTAAGTGTATTTAAACCAATAACATCGGGTAAAAATGCCAAATGTTGGGACGTGAATGTAAATTTTTGATTCGAAGAAAAATTCTACAAATTATTTACATTTGAATATTTTATAAGAGAAATATCAGTCAACGCAGTGTATTTTTCAATTTTATCTTTTCATCACATTTGTAAATTTTACAGTGTCAAAAATAAATGTTTTTTCCACCTTCTGTGAATAGTTTTATTCTCATTAAAAAAAAAAAAGAAGAAAAATGCGCAAAAAATATTCGAATTTTTGTCGCCTATATTTGGATTGCATTTTCCCTTTTTCTCAGAATTTTATAGCTTGAATTTTATGAAGTTATAAAGCTCATCGAATGCAAAAAATGTTTAGTGTCGTGTGCCAAAGAAAATGTTGACTATCCGGTCAGTGGAGAAAAAAAAATCATGAACTGAAGAAGCTATCTCAAGCATGGACGAAGGTAAGTAACTTTAGGCTTTACATGGTTCACTGAATAATAGATTACACTTAAGACGATGTTATAGATATTGAAGATAAATTTAGTTTCCTAAGCTTGTCCACTAAGCTAGGAATATATTACATTACAAGTAAGGAGAGAAAGTAATTACTCCATCATGAGGTTTATTATAGGTACTGTTTTCAGGAAGAAATTGAGAAAAATACATTTTCTTTATCCCATCAACCCAAGGTTTCACTAAATGACATTGAGTTTCAGCGTGTCACTAGTTGTGCAGCAGAGTGGTATATGGGCTAATTTACCAACATAAAACTAAAGTAATAGGTAAAAATAAAAATCAATTATACCATTATTTTGATGTTAAATTACATATACACCGCTCAAAATCTGAAATTTACAAGATTTCTGGCGTACTTGCCTAAAACAAAAAAAAAAAGGGTCACTTCAAAGTTAAAAAAAATTTTCGACTTTCTCTGCACCAAATTATAACATTTTAAAATAAGACGTTTTTAATTGATAATATTTTAAATCCTTATAAACTTGCTAGTTGATTCTTACTAAGAAAAAAAAAAGAACCTTCCTACTGATTATGAACTTCTTTTTCTTTTAAAATTATTTATGAATTCAGTTATAAAAAGGTAATGACGTTCTAATAATTAAAAACATGAACATATCGCAACATTTTAGAGACAAAGGTTTTTTCAAACGTAAAAAGCATAATGATGAAGCTGTGTGCACGATTCAATATTTATTGAAAGAAAAAACTGATAACGAGCCACTGGATCAAGGGCAAAGGTTTCTTTGACATTGCATCATAATTTTGAAAACATCAAAATTTATCAACATATTTCCTAACGACCTGTTTCATACCAATTTAAAAACGTATACTAACGAGTACTGTCGTTATTTTCAAAAAGGTAATAATATGTCACTTTTTGGCAGTTTTGAGATAAACATATAGGGTATGAAAAAATTAAACCCATTCTACGATCTGGCAGAAGATGATATCACAGTTGATTATTCTTTTTCATTAAATTTGCTTTAGAAAAAACACAATATCCGCAGAAGCATTCAACTATCAACCAAAAATTTTTAAGTCTGCAAAAAATTGATATTTCATTGATTTCTAACCAAGTTACCTTTTATAGTTCTGCCAAGACATGATAAATTTCATGAAGTTTTCACCCACTCGGTTTTCAGTTCATTTTTCAAACAATCTACTCAATCTTTTAAGTTGTATTCATAATTAACTGAAACTAGAACTCTCAATGTAAAGTTTTACTATTTCACGCTGCAATTTAATTCATTTTCTGAATTTACACTTGCAGGTAAATTTCCTTTATTGTCTCCTAAAAATTGATAAAAAGTGACTCGTCAGTTTTTAGAAAATTACCATAGAATTAGGGTAAGGTTGCCGAAATCATACCACTTTTCACTTTAGCCACCCATAATTACAAAAATAATACTTTTAGAATCCCAGTGATATATTTTCCAATTTTTATATCCTTACTTCTATTACATTTTCATTCATACTAGCCTCACATAAATATTGTCAAAATTACAGCTGATTTTAACAACAAACTGCAAATGGTACAATTTATCTTAAATCGTATCCGTCAGTTTCTTAAATCATACCTTGATGTAGTCATTCTCAATTCTGATAAGTCTGATAAGTGCGTGATGCATTATTTTTAAAATAATAGCAGTGCTCTTGTTTTTCTTTTTTTTTTTTTTTTTTTTTTTTCCAAATAAATTATGGGGCTGGAAATACGACAGCCAAAGTTGTACTTTGTAGCTATGTTTCTAGCTACCCGCCTCAAACAATCTCCTTTATTTAATATCGTGTAAGTGTAAGAAGGGCTGTAAGAAAAATTGTACCTGCAAGAAAGCTGAACTGAAGTGCCCAACAGTTTGTTTACATTGCCAAAGTACGAACCTCCTATTTCTTTTTTTTTTTTTAATCGAAAACCTAACTCTGCAATATGTATAATAATATTAGGAAGCTTTCTTTTTTTTCTTTTGTTAGGAAACTCTCGATTGAATAGAAACTTTTATTATGATAACAATGAAGAAAAAGACGAGGATTGTTGGTAGACTATACACTAGTTTGTGCTGAACCTTGTTTTAAATAATAATAAATATTTATCCAGTTGTGGGGATTAGAAGATTACTCGTATGAGGAAATAGGCTCGGCCTATCGATGACAGTTGTCACCTTTGGTGACCATTATTCGTGCCTTGCACGTTAAACCAAATACAGAATGTATGTTTATTTGTACTTGTCTATTTTTGCAGATAGACAAAGTACAAATCTCGGTCCGTGACGAATCGATAGATAATGATCTCGGCGATGTCACAAACCGATACAGAGATGCATTCTCCGTACTTTACCGTTGCCATAGCAACTGTAAAGTATGATGAATAATCTACACTGTACTTATGTAAATAATACATAAGTGTGTATGTGTGCATGTAGGAAGCCGGGTATATAAGGCCAGAAAATCATAAGCTAAATCGCCAGTGTTTGCCAAGGTCTTGGTTCCCTTATACATGCAAATTGTTCTGTTGAACACCTTCTGTTGTTGGTTTACTTTCCACGACGTAAGGTATTCCACACCAGTTAATGTAATATTTATGAGTAACAAAGAAAAAATAATGTAAATTTAAGAAAAAACCTGAAATGTTTTCAATGAGGCCTACAGATTCACTATCGGGCCTAGATTAACTCATTTATAATGCGTTTTGTAGGAAATTTTACAAGAAACAAATTTTGTTGCAACAATTTTTTAATAAAATTTCATCCAAACGCGATATTTGGATAAAAATAACAGAAAAATATGAGAAATTATGAATTTTTAAAACGTGAACTTTTTTAAGCAAGGTTTACAACTTCACTGTTAGATTTAGGCTGATATATTTATAGTGCGTTTGGTAGGAAACTTTATGAGGAACGACTTTTATTTGAAAAAATTTCTTCCAACGTTTCATCCTGATGAGATCATAGAAAAATCTTTGGAATCGAAAAAAAATATTAAAGTTCCTTTTTTTCAAGCGTTTGGTGTTCAGGTTCACGGTAAGGTAGCGTATACTTATGGGTAGGTACTCGAATTATATAGTTAACTTTATAAACTCGAATGTTTGGAATCCTTCCTTACGTACATTTGTTAAGAAAAATTTTTTTTTTAGAAGAATCAATTGGGTCACCATTTCTGTAATACCGACTTGAAAACTATTTCCAATTGCAACTGTATTTTCTCATATCTTGATCATCTCTCAATGTTTAAAAAATTTGTTTTATGTGTGTATGCAAGTACATAGGTAGGTATTTGTTTTTTGGCAGTTATTACGTAGATCATACATACTTATTTCATTTTTTTTTTTTGCCACATGGAAACGTTTTTCAGGAATCTTACCTTATTACGAATTCGCATTTAATCGATGACCAATTCTCAAAATTTGTAATTAACTAACAATACAGTTATCTACGACGACTGAAAATTCTTAAAATTTTACGTCTTTATCTCGTTTTTCTTAAATGCTATTTTAATGATTTTGTTTGTCAAAATGTATTCCAATCAACCAGTGTGATGTTATAATAAAAATTTACGATAATCAGTTGAAAGCGCATTCATCCGTTAAAGGCGGGTACTTAACTTATGATATGAGAAAAAAAAATTGTCAGTTCCTGTCCCGTATTTTTTACATTATTCTGGAATGCATACAATTTTACACGAAGATATTCCAATTTTATGTATTTGTCTGAGTTAATCTATTAATTTAATTCATTTTTGAATGCCTCCATAATTTATTTTTTTTTTTTCAAAATTCACGACCTGGGTATGTTGTGGAGAATATATCGTATGTGTAATAAGCCGTAACCTGAAATTGCCGAGTACGAAAATTGAACACTCTAAATCGTTGAATTCCTTGGGAGAATATCTCTCACACAAGGTATCACATTGAAATTATGATTATGGAGGCTGAAGGTTCACATGAAACGTATTTATGAACAGTTTATTTTCAGCAAGGAAGGACCAAATCCTCAGGTTCCAGCAAATAACATTCTTTTTTATTCGACAGCTAAATTTGTAATGGTATTTGTTCTCAAAATATTACGAGGAGTTGGAAGGAGAATGTTTAAAAAATATTCTGATACTACCTACACCTATAGGTTTTACATGGTACAAAGTTGTAGATAAATTTTCTGGAGATGATGCAAGCCTTCAGACTGCAATACATATGACGATTAGGGACTGATCTGGGGTTTAGTCCTTGAAGACTTATGAGATAAATTAAATTTCAATTTTATCCTCTAATAGTTCAGCTACTTACACACTTTTTACATGATAAAACTGACAATTAAATTTCCAGCTCAAATATTATAGAAAGTGATGCGATAAATTTCCATAATAATTTGTATAAAGTCGCAACCCTCTACGGTTTGTCGTTACTACAGATATGGTAAATATATTTTTTTCTGAAGCAGTTTTTCATGTATATATCTCCGTAAATACTAATTTTATAGCAAAAATGGTTCAGTAAAAAAATATTCAACTCTCAGTTATCTTCTAGAAGAGTTATGATAATGCATCCAACACTGACCAAACGCAGATAAAAACCACAACTTTTTATCGCTCAACTGTATTAGAAAAGTGGGTACTCTATACAGTCTTATGATAATTTTTTTGGGGTTGTGGTGTTAGAAGAACTAGTGTTTAGTAAAACTGTAAAGTTTGTTGCTAAGAGCAGAGACTCAAGTTGACAGCCTTCGCGAAGAAACAAAAAAAGTATATTCTTAAAAGAAGTTAATGACAAACTAATAAATCAGGAATTTAATATTTTTCATTCACAAAATTAACAATAAAGTTTGCTCTTCACAGATGGGTGGGAAAATACTACCTACAAATCCAAAACATCCTATAAACATGCAGTCCGTAAAACTTTGTTTTCTACTTTGGCAACGCAGAAAATGTGGAAAATAATCCCTCTTAATCAGTTTTTCACGCATATCTTCATCAGTATTAGCTTTATTACATGCATAAGGGCTATCTGTTTCCTTATTTTCGTACACTTTTACTCAAAACACTCCTGAAAATTATAATTTAGACTTTATTTGGTATGTTAGCTGGATGAAATACTCAGTGACAAAAATGTCATATACGGCAGAACACCGCGTTTGTTGTCATAAGGAACATTTACACGTTCAAGTCGTTGAATATAAGTATATCATAGAGTGTCATTTCTCCTAGTTTACCATTAGGTTCACCCTTCTTGATACATTATATTTGTGCTTTTCAGCGAGTGAATGTACTTTTATAACACGAGGTGTATCTGATATGTAGACATACACGTAGCCAGAATAAAGTCCAGACCAAGAAAGGCAAAATTTGTTTTGTGGATTGTATTATTTGGCTTTTTTTTTTTTTTTTTTTTTTGGAGTGGAAAGAGAAAAATAGCAACGAAAACTCTTATTATTTGTAAAAATTGAAAAACATCGTTAATGGGCATCTTTCCTCTTTTTAAATCCAGAAAAAAATTGAAAATTTTTTTTGGGGGGCGAAGAGCGTTGTCAGGGAGTGTTGCCCCCCTGCCCCCGGCTACGGGCCTTTATAGAGCTGATTTGTGTAAAATTTCTTTTGATAGTTACTATCAGACACAGATAGCGTTTTTGGGGAATGAAATTAATTTTTTGCACATTATTATATCTATGAATATAAACATTTATATACATATATACCTACAAATATATAGATATACATATTATCATGTAATTTCATTCCCCAAAAAACCTATGGATAAAGAAACATATGTAAAGTCCGGCATTAGATACCTCCCAATAGCGAACCCTTCCCTAATGGACAACAGACAGGGTAAAATGAACTGGTGAGCCAGATTTCATCTATGAATAGCAGATAAGGGGGCTTATGTCGAAGGATTTATTCCTTTGAAAGTGCTGACTTAATGCCAAAAGTTCAATACAATCCACAAAAAAATCATGGTTAAATCCCAAAAACAAATTTCAATGACTTAATTATTTTGTGAAAAGTAGTTACTATACCTATACTTGACTATTGTACCCTTTTGTAAAATTACATGCACCCAATTTTTTCATTTTACATTTTTTGCCTCACTAATAGACATCTCTCAATAGGGGACAAAATGATTTCTCCCACATGTGTCCGTTATTAGGAGGTTTCACTGTATTACTATAATTATACATGTAGGTATTGTCGGTTCAGGGAATTGAACCTGATACCTACATATTTACCAGCCAATAGCGTTCAACTTAACCACATGGTCATTCCACTGCCGGCTATAACTGGTGAATGTATTTCATATAGGACAAGGTATGGCAGTTCCTACAATACACAATGGATGATAAGAATTATATTCACTAAAGGCTGTAGAGAGGAAATCTGGGCCTGGGGGAAAAAATTTATAGGCCCCCAAAAATTAAAAATTATGTCTTTGTGCTGGTGAAGTATGAAGAATTTATCTTGAGAAAGGGTTTAATAACATTGGGAAAGTCTGTTTCGCGAGTGAAGCGATTGAAAAAAATTTTTAAGGGTTTTTCAACAGATTTTCCACAAAAATCTATTTATTTTAGTCTTTTTTTTTTTTTTTATGAGAATGTCAGGCCCCTAAAAATCCCGGGCCCAGAGGAATCTCCATTCCATCCTCGTTTCGTCAGGCCTGCATTCACTCACTCAGAGGCGCAACTACATTGGCAAGAGTGAACTAGGAGAAATGCCACTCCAGGATACATTTATATTCAAAGGTTCAACTAAAATTGCATAAACATCTTGCATTATTGGATATTTTTGCTCAGTTTTGTTTACACTGTACTTTTATACTCTTAAGCCTACTTGCATAAATCTTATTTGGCTGTAAGTTTAGTTGAGCGTGTAAATGCACCTAAATTGTGAGAATTCATAGGTTTTATATAAATAAAAGCGCATTTGAAAAAAGTAGGATTTGGAGAAGCAGGATGGGTTATCAAACATCGTCCACTTGAAGGATTTGAGAAGTTGAGTTGTTTTATAAGCAGAATGCCTGAATCAAAAAAACACCCTCACCAGACTAGCCTTGTCCACATTTTTTGTTTCAAATCGCCTTCCTCAATTTCTTCAGCAACTCGCAATACGTGTCTGTGTAACTGTTGTCCTCTTTAGCATGTACGGGAGCTACTAAATTCCATTTGCATCCCAGAGTACACCGCCATAACCCTGATAACGGTCTAATTGTCTTTTGCTCTTCGTTTTGGCAGAGAAGGGGAGGTGAAAATTTTTTGCTGTATACATAACTGTAGACCTTTACACACTTGGAATTGGAAAACGCGGTCAAATGTCACAATAAGTGGATTGACCAAACAGACGAGTTTGTAGAAAAATAAAAAATTTCAAAAGAACACCGCCTCATCAATTTTTCTCGTGTCAGTGGTGCTAGGGCAGAGAAAAAAAAAGCAAACTTACTTTTGAGACAGCCCTTCTATGTATATGGCAAAAAGAATACTGCACTCAAGTTTTAGGTTATTGAAAAAGTTTTTAGTTTAATTCAAAGGTTTTAGTTCTCTATGAGTTACACAAAGTGAAAAAAATTCAAAAAATTGATACCTCCAAAGATACTTTTTTTGTACTTTTGTAGGATTAAAATAATTATTTTCAAGTTCTACCCTGACAAATAAAACAGCATCTTCAGACAATTAGGTCCGACGTCCGCCCTTTTCTAAAAATAAAAGGTACGTTCAAGAGGTCTTCATTTTCCCCCCCAAATACGGTAAAAGTTGTTTATTGTGACCCGTGATTAGCTGCCTAGTGCGATCAAATTTATTTGGTATTGATCTGCCAGACCTTCTTACTGGAGAAATCGGTCAGATTTTGTGATTGAAAATCCATCTAATGTATTCAGATTGGATGACTGGAGGTTTCAAAGAAATAATTTTTCCTTCTATTTTCTGTATCTCACTTTCATCAAATAATTTCGGTTTACTTTTCAGTGTAGTCGGGTGAAGTGACTAGTTGCGAAAATTCTTTGAAATGATGAATAATAAGGTAGATATTTAAAGAGTGAGATGTAATTGGAGGTGTAGCTATAGGTAAGAAAGAAAAATTGGAACGGTTTTCAAACATGAAAGAAAAAAATGCACGAATTATTAGCCCATTATACTTTGACGAAAACCGGAAGATTTTTCCTTGATTTTCTTCATTCGGAGCAAAAAATTTCCAACTTCTGTTTGTGTGGTCAGCCGCTTATTGTGATCATTTTAATCTAGGCCCTAAGGATCACAATTATAGTGACATTTTCTTTAATTAAAATTTCTGTGACAAACGGGATGGAATTTTTTCAGGTATAGATGCAGGTATGTAGGTAATTTTGAGTAATTTTGAGGGTTCAACACAAATTTTACTCTCAAATTCGACCGCAGGTGACGTTATTAAATTGTTGTATCTAAAAATAAATCTGTTTCATCGTTTGACCAGGCAAAAATGATTGAATGTTATAATCTTATCGTTAATTTCTCGGCAATCGAGTAATTTGTTAACATGAAGAAAAAAAAAAGGTAGGTACATAATAATTACTAGGTACCTATACTTCACCAAATTAGATCTAATTGTAATCGAAATTTTTCGTGGAGATAATTGTCCTCCATATCTGTTTCTACTTTTTTCTTTTTATTATTCATTTTATGCAAATTACTAGTTTTGAAAATCATCTTTCATACTTTACAAACAACGCGATTCACATGCTCTTATCGTTTCTTTTTGAAAATTTCGTACGAATTTTCATCGGAAATTATCAAAATTATGTACGATTTACTTTTTCACCGGTAAAATACTCTTAAGTTCATCAAAAATTTATAATATCGCAGAAGTATGCGCGTAAAAAGCTAAGAAGTTATAAATAAAAGTTTTGTGGTTCATCCCGCAGCGATGGGATAATGATTATCTACCACATTTTAAGACTTCTATTAAAAAAAAAAAAAATATTAGCATACTCAACTATTTATAGAATAAATATCGACTAAATACTTTGTTTAGTTCACCAACCGAACAATTTTTTTCTCCTTTCTCATTTTCTAAGAAATTTTTCCACATATAAACCACCAAGTAGATGCATTATGATCTGTGGGCAAGAATAAAAAACATTGTATCAATTTTGTGATATCTGCACCTGTAGAATGTAGGTATTAGGTTATCTTATGATTATTTAAAGATGAGGAGAAAAAAAAAAACACTTGCACTTTTATGAACTTAAGCAAGTATACTTAGTAATTTGATACATCGAATCATGCATTTTTTATTTTGATTTCTTAGCCAATAAGATTGAACACAGTTTTTGGTTTGTGAATGGAAAGAAAAAAAAAAGACAAAAATACTCATGGGAAAAAAGTGTTGAAATACCGAATTATATGTTTGGGTATCGTACACCTAACTTACCTACGTTTATTTAGGCCTAGATTATTCAAGATAGCCTATGGCGTGTGAGTAAATTACTATTTTATGAAAATGAGAAAAATACTTCTGTTTATCACTACTACTGTGTTATTCTTCACATCGCAGTAGCTTCACCTGTGAATAAATATAAATTGAGGGGGAAAAAAATTTTGCGGAGTACTTATGATTTTTTCGTATAAGGTCCAGACAAAAAAAAAATTTAAAAAAAATACATATATAGGTAACTTTTTTCACATTAACCTTACTGCAGAAATTTACAGCAGAAATTTTTTTATGGAAGTTTTAAAATTTCAATTCCGTCAATTATTCAGAATATTTTTGTGTCTCATCTCATGTAAGTGTTTATTACCTACATCAGCTAAGATTACAAAGTAAAAGAAAAAACTACTGATTCACTTTTGATAGTGAAAAATTAATCATATTAAGTAATAATTTCGAAACAAATATTTTTTATGTTTTTACTTTTTAACGGTTCAATTTTCCACGAAACCGTCGATATTTCCTCGACAAAATAAGAATAATAAGTAGGTAAGAAAAAAACAAATAAAATTATAATTTCTTCGATTATAAATAAATTTTTTTAGATATGATTATATTTTGTTGGAGAAAACAAGTCGGATATCCGTATATGAATTCTGGGAACTTTGTACGTAATAATTTTATTTCGGAAAATACGTACCTACACACAAAATAATATACAGAATTCCGTTCAGGTGTGTTAAATTAAAAAAAAATTATTCGGAAAAGTCCAAATTGTGGATTTTTTGCGATAGTATTCTTACGGACGAGTAGGTATCAAAAGGTTAGGTAGATACTGAAAATCTTGAAAAACATTTTCACCTTCGAACCGTTCTATTCCACAGTTCAAATCAGAAAAGACGACTAATCTTGTACAGCCTTCAATTTTTGCAGTTTTCTCGATATAGTTTACTCGATTTCTTAAGAAATGACAAACAGAAAAGACGTACCTACTGTTAAATTCAAAATTCGTATAACGTGTATTTATCTTATCACGTGTTGATTATAAGTTCATGGTTTAATTTTGCACGTAGGTACTTATATAAAATATTTAAATATTTTCTTGATGCAAAGTATAGTCGAAAGTCTTTTATATTCAAAATAATTATGGACCACTCTTTTCCTAGGTGGTATTTCTTTCCATATATGTGAACTTTTGTTTTAAGATACTACAAAAGGGATCGGGCTGAAATTTTCACGATGGATTGTCATTATGTGACTGCAAGTTCGGTAGAAGTTGAAGTATTTTTTTCTTATTTATGGAGTTCTAAATCGTTTCTTGATTTGTGATGTAATTGTACTTGTAGCACTTATGATTTGTGCTTTTAACATAAGCATCTATTCTTTCACTATTTGTGTATTTATTAAGACATTTACTATGAACACTTAAGGAAGTTTCACAAAATCCCATCCATTTTCTTAAAATTTCATCCTGTTGAGATTTTTGATAAAAGTAACAGAAAAAGATGAAAAATTGTGAATTTTTAAAATGTTAACTTTTCAAAGCAAAGCCTACAGCTTTATTTTTAGACCTTGGCTAACATATTTAGAGTGAATTTGGTATTAAATTCTATGAGGAACAACTTTTATTTGAAAAAATTTTTCTCAACGTTTCATCCTGATGAGATATTGACAAAACCCGAATTTTGGGGGGCGAAAAACCTCCTGTGGAATAAAAATAACAAGGGGCGGGGTGAAGACTTTTAGTATGTTGAATAATGCGCCATCGACAACGTTTCTGAAACAAAAAGTAGCTTGTTTGGAATTTTTTTTGTTAAAAATGCTAGAATACCCGGACTATTTCTCATGTTCAAAAAATGCACGAAAAAAGAGTCAAACAGAAAAAAAAAGGATTTTTTTTTTGACGATGATTGTACTTTTAAACGTATCATGTAAAGAGGGTACGGGTGGAGGAGAATTAGGTGAAACAATTTTCATACCCATTCGTATAGGTACTTACACACTCCAGTGTAGAGTATACCTAATAAATACGCTGTAGGTATTTTAAATTTGTAGCAAACAAGTGGGACTGCGTTAACCTTGTAATGATTTTCTTTCATTTCTGGTAGAGAAGAGATTTTTTTCTTTTTCTTTTTCGGTCTTCATTCTTATTCACTGCGATGAAGAGAAAAAACGTTCAGGAAATACATTGAACTTTCTACCTCTCATATATTTTATTTTAACGTTTAAATTTTCTAAATTGATTATACGGAAGATTCGTTATTGGTAGGGGTGATATTTATAACAGAATAGCAAAAAACTTTATTTATCAAATGAGTTATGGGTTTCGTCTTTAACTGATTGATATTTCGAATCGAGCACAAGTTTTGTGAATGTGCGTTGAATTTTGTAAACAAGTAAAAATGGTGAGTACTAGTTTTTACTTTTATTTTTATTTTTTTTTGCTTAGCTAATAAAAAAAAATTGATGGCATGAAAAAAAATTAACCAAGTTTCGAATTTTTGTGTCACTTATAATTATATTAGATACCTACAATTTTCAATAATGCCGAAAGGTGATATCAAGTACAATTTTCTTCTTTTTTCCTCTCACCGGTTACCTATTTTATCAATTTTCTATAGAAGTATTTGAGCAAGTAAATGCCTAGGTGATTTTAATAAAATTTGTTCGTTGGCAAAAATATATGTTTTGTGTTTTATTTTATGTGGAATTTTGATGATAAAATTTTTTTCAATCGATTTGTATATTGAAAATTAATTTTTTTTCAATGAATGAAAAACCCTATTGAATTCAATACATAGGGGAGAGTGGTATAAGGTAGAACTTTTCAAATAAAAGAAATAATTTTTTTTTTTTTTTTTATTCAGGACACCACTGATAGTGGTCAAATACATCATTACACATACTCAAAGCCAATTTTTTTAGAAATCATGCATTTTTCCTTTGTTATCAGTGATTTATCATTTTCATATGTTTGAAGTTATTTTTTCAATCATTTTTCAGTTCATACAGAATTTCAAAAAAATTTTAAAAGGCAAGTCATTACATAATTATTTTTAGTTGATATTTCTTCTTTATATACGCACAATTTCAGCCCAAAATAATGATTTAGAGTATTCTTAAAATTGACTTTATGAAAATACTGGTATGGTATGGGTACATAGAGAAACTACATAAAACCTCATAAGTACACAGTGGAACACAAATTTTTTGGTATTTTGCAGGTTTTCTGGAGTTATTAAATTAAATTGAGATTTAAATATTTATTTTAATAATTTATAATTTATAGTTACAAATTTTATTCAAATATTTTTAAATTAAGTTTTTCTTCTATAATTTATTAATTTGGTATTTTTGTTAACTTGCAGAAAAATATTTGGATACTTGAATTTTAATTATGATTTGTCAAAACAGAAGTCCATTGATGTACCCATAATAATTTTTCACAATTACATCATATTTTTTACCGAATTTGTATCATTTATGTTTGTGTTCCACTGTGTATCATACATGGTACACATTGGAATAATTTTCGACTTTTTTAAAATCATGTTATTCTAATATTGTTAACTAATGCATTTTGCGCGTCAATCATCTTGATCAATATGAAGAGATAAGCTTTTTCCAATGGTACAATTTGAATTTTGATACGAGTAAAATTTAGGAAGTTATAGTCAAAAAAGCAAAAAATATCTTACTGTGTACCACCTTCCCCTATAAATAAAAAGTTTTCAACATTACTTATATTCAGTTGAGAAAAAAAAAACTATTACTTTTGTATTACTGTGGAAACGATTTTTATTACAAATTTCCAATTAGAACAATATTTTACTTACATTGATTTTTTTTTTTTAATGGGCTTTGGCTACATTGGAGTTTTACCTAGGGGCTGGAGGATATATTTTGGGGTGGTTGGGATTCACTGGCCAATAGTTCATCAATTATTAATTTTTCAATCACATTCTGAAGTATCAATAGAACCAAACTGGGTTGAGAATGTGTTGGCAGTCGGTCTCAAACTCACAACTTCAGAAAAATATGGAGTAAACAGTTTTCAATCCAGCAATATACTTTCATTCAATTATTAGTAAACCTTTTCGCAACACCTATCCATAAACTTCATTTTTATGCGCACCTTGACGATGTACAAAACAGGCGATTTTAGAACCATCTAGAATTGATGTATAAAGTATTTACTTTATACATCGTCTTGGGCGCTTGCGTCATTTTATACACTGGTCCTGCTTACTGCACATAGCCTAAACATCGTCTTCTTTGATTACATTTTTTTTTTTTCATGAAAGTTTCCTTTGCAGCAGGGATTTGAACATCTGACCTTGCGGATGGAGAGCTAGTACCTTAACCACCACACCATGAGGTCAAACTGAAAGTAACTGGATAGTTTACGCTTATATGTTTCTCGGTAGCAATAATATTTACTTATCTAATTTTTTTGGTTTTGTTTTTTAAGGGGAGGGGGTGTTGCAAAAAATAGTGCGTGACACACGTGCATACAATAGGTGATTGATACTCGTGTGATTTGCATCACTCGTCTTCAGCTCGTGCTGCAAAAATCACACTCGGATCAAAATCATCTACTTTATACACTTGTATCACAAATAACCATTTTTTAAACGTATTCTTTTGATTTTTTATCGTGTCAGACGTTAGCGTATGAACATACCAACTGCCAACAACTAAGCCATCTTTGCTATTAGTTTTGAAAAAAAGTTGATCGAAGGCCTACATTTTTAGATTGAAGAAAAGGTAAAGAAAAAAAAAAGAACATTATTTTTTCTTCGAATGAATGAGCAAAAGTTAAATTTATAGACTTTATGGCGTACCAACAATTGAACTACATCTGAGAAAAAAATTCCGTGCAGATTTATGCTAATAATTTAAATTTATATTCTGGTTTAAATTCATCGTAAAAATCCTCCCTCCCCCTCCAAAAAAGCATCTCAAAATTGCTAGAGAAGTTCATCCACAACTAAATACAGGAAAATTTTGAAAATTTGTGAGCTATAGAAAAAATGTTCTCTATCGTCAAAGTCGATATAAATTCTGCTATAACTTATGCGCAATAGAAAGGGTAAGGCTTAACTAACTTACGGAAATACAAGAGGGGAGAGGTAATTTCATCTTTAGCGATTAGAATTTATGCACGAGAAAAAGGAAAGAATGTGCAAATGTTTAATTAACTATAATTCTTCATCGGCGTAAATCTTATGAACTTTTAACTTATTTCTCTGGCCCACTCGAGACGTTAAAAAATCAAAAATCAATTGTTAATAATATTACGTTCATTAGCATCATAATAACGTGCTCAGAATCGTTGGCGGTGCGTCTTCAGATAAAAATTTCTCATTAAATTATACATCATTACGTATCTTTGAAGAAATAAAAAAATTGAACTGATAGAAATAATTCTCTCATTCTACGAATCATATTACGTAATTATTTAGATAAGAGACTGAGAAAACAGGAGAGGTAAGCATCGCTCGACTTTATGAGTAACTACTTCATATTGTTTGCGATATTATAGAGGATTACTACAATTATTATCTAGGTAGTTGGTCAGTGGTATGAATGTTACAAAGATCACAAAAAATAACGAATCAAAATTGCGTTGTCTCGATATTTTGCATTATTTTCGGTTTCTACAGACGTCACGTGAATTGCGGCGCAATGCTTTTCAGAACCAATCTTATAGGAACAATAGTAATTTGACAGGTAGCAAACGATGCTTTTTTGGGACCGCAACATTTATTCTTGGACTCGAACGAATGAAGAGGATTCGTTTTGCCAGTCAAGTTATATCAGTGAAAGAATGTAGAAAAACAAAACTGGTTAAAATGAACGTAGGCGTAAGGTAAACTTCCAATTTTGTATCAATTTGCTATAGGTAGGTATCTCGGAGAAAAATAGCTGGAATGCAACTTTTAGAAATTAACCATAAAACAGAAGTATTGGGAAACCTCTACCAAATATTGAAATGACTTTTGATTCCACTCCCTGCGAGCTAGGAGCTCTCAAAGCGTAGGGACATAACCGGAATTAAGGAGACACTACTAAATGAGGGTCAGTTGAGCTAGAAAATTATTTTCAAATGCAGGATAATTCTGTACCTGAATATACATCACTGCCTTGTTCCGCACATTTCTTAAACCATCCAGTTTAGGGATATAACATTTCCACTAATTTTTTTTTGAAAAAATCAACAAACTGTAAGTCAAATCAGAAAGGGGTCAAAATTTTTTATGAATCTGGAGATTGAAATGCGGTGGAATACATTCGGTTACGCTTCTAAACCTACAATTTGAACAGAAAACCAAGAAAATACTATTTTTGGTAGTAAAATAAGGCCTTTTTTCATCCGGAAAAAAATTAAAAATAAATACAGAAAAATTAAATTCAAAACCTCCCTTTCCTCTCTCCCAGCTAGTACCCAAAAAATTCTCATTTGCAATTGATGTTGAAGCAGATTATCAGTAAAATCGAAAAAAAAAAGGCGTGCGAGGGTCCCTCCTCACATATCTAATGTGTAAACATTCAGCTGAGCGCTGCCAGCTTGCCACTGGATGTCTGCTTGTGAGTGTGTGTGTGTTATGTTACAAACAGAATTTGAAACTGGACAGTGTGCCATGCAGTTTTTTTATGCAATCTCAACTTTTTCATATCTAATATTTTTTTTACACCCAGAAGGAAGCGGACTAGAGAGCAAGAATGTTTACACATTAAAAATCAACTGATGCAAACAAATAAAAAGAAATTCCCATCTTCCAGACTACTAATTCTTGTAGCCTAGATAGTTAAGTTCCTGCCTTCCAATTTAAGGGTCAAATAATTAAATATCCATTGTTGAAAATAGAATTTTTAAGAAAGAAAAAATTTAAATTAAATGGCTGGTATAAGTTATTGAAAAGTGTGGTTCTAAGGAACTAATAAAGTTTGAGAAAATAGACTGAGGTGTTGGATCACTAAGGAGTGAGAAAAAGAAATGAAAAAGTGAGTAAGGCGGGTGGGCAAGGGTGAGTTGAGAAATTTTCCACTTTCATCAAGCTTTAGATGCCTCAAAAATACACAAATAATTCTAACACATGTTTTAAAAAAAGTATATTACTCAACTATAGTGAAAAGTGAGCAATTTCTCAATGAGTGTATTGTTTGCAAGCATGAGTTGATCAATTGCTCACTTCAACTGAGTTGTGTATAATATTTTTTGCAACGAGGGCACAGAATACTGAATTTGAGTCACGGGCAATAAAATCTGTCAGTTACCAGGTCAAATACCTGCTAGGGCAGATAATTTTCAACAAAAAAAAATCTAGCGCAGCAAGTCTTAATAGAAAAAGTAGGTTTTCAAGAAAAAATAATTATGAATTTTGAAGGTCACATTAATTATCTGTAAGTTCATATACGTAAATGATAAGTTATGATTGTATGAAATTTTTTAGCTGCTGACAAAATATCAGACAATGTGAAATTTAAAAGCATCATTTCTAGAAAAAATAAAAAATTAATTAAGAAGATAAAGTACGGTAAATAATCATAAAATTTGAAATAAAATCAAAGAAATATAATAAAGTTATAAAATAAAAAAAAGGAAACATGAACATGTGGACAAATTTTTTAAAAAGAAAAGTTCATGTAAATTAGAGAAAAAAAAGAAAAAAAAGGTTTAGTGGAAGTACCTTCTGGTCAATCTGCACCAAAATTAGTGGCACGCTACAGTAAATTAGAATAAATATTTTTTTCAAATTTCGTACATATTGTTCCGAAATTCCAAATTTTATGACCAATATAAAAACAAAAATAGTGGTACCAAAAGTACCGTTTGACTGATCCGCATCAAAATCAATAGGTCTGGTCCTTGAATTAGTACAAATGTTTGTAACTAATTTTGTGATTATCGGACAAAAATTGCGACTTGTACAGTGGAAATAAGAAAATGGAACAAGTACATATATATATATACACACACACATACATATATGTATATGTATACACAAGCCTTGAAGGGCCACTTTGTAGTACTTTGGCTTGTACTGGCCTGACAAAATGATAAATTTGTTATTAGGATGTAGAGATGGGAAGTATATCGATAACTCAATAACTATCGATAAATTTTGTTTAGGTCACTTATCGATAGTTATTGATAGTTTCAATATTTTATTTTAAGTTGTTTTTTTTTTGTTTTTTTTTCCACGTGTGATACTAATACTGTGATGTGTGTACAGCAATTTGTTTGGGTAAGGGTTTACTTTAATAAAATAAATTCATGATTTCATTCTAAATTCCGACTATTGCCAACTGAAAAATGAAAAAATATACGACCCGAGAGAGCACAGAAATAGAAGGCGGTGGAACAATCAAGTCTTCGTCAACAGTGTCAGTTTTAGTTAATATTGAAACGGAAACTGCCAAAGGAACTTGAAGATGAAGATGATTTATCAAACTTTCAAAATTTGATAAATTAAGTTTAAAAAAATTAAAATAGATAAAATTATCAATACGAAAAACTATTGATATTTTCCATCACTATTAGGATTGAAACAAAACATATGTACTTGGCGCATGCGCCGTGAATTTTATCTGAATGATTTTCGTTGAATTTTGCCTTAAAACATCGAATTGTATGTTTATTGATATGAAATTGAGTTATTGGTGCCAACATTTTCCCGAGGTAGTGAATCGAAAAATGTACCCACCCCCAACCTTAAGGGCTAATACCGAATTAAGCGTAATAAGTAGATTTTCTAATGAAAACCTACTTAAAACTGGAAATAATTTGAATGAAAGAAAATAAGACATTTAGAGCTGTGGGGAAACTGAGGAACTAATTAGGCGTGAGAAAAAAACTTAAAAGTGCGAGAAAAAGAATCGCAAGCAGTGAGAAAGAAAATTAAGAAATAAGAAAAAAATTAAGCAGTGAAAAAAATAAATTTATGAGTGAGAAAAGAGAGAGTTCTAAAATCGGCCATTTTCATTACGCCATACATGCCTCAAAAATACGGCATTTCGAACACATTTTGAAAAATAAGAAAAAAAATTTACAATACAAAAATCTATTTTTGGGAATTGGTTATTATTAATCTGCTGAAATATGTGACCTGGATCGTGCACTATTGAAAACTATCGAAAGACTACCTATATTTGGATGTAATGTGGGTCATTTGGTGATCGATGATCTTCAATACTTAGGTATGATGTGCATTAATCCTCATTTTAATATTCAGGTCATGGTGCAGGGATTGTCCAAAATTCAGTCTAAATTAAAAAACTGAAAATATGGAATTTTAGGTTCAATTAATTGACTTTTTATTTTTTGATACTTTTTTTTACCTCACTAAGTCATCGATAAAAGAACTCCATTTCCCACTCCGACAAAAAGTAACTTTTTCGATTTATATACTCGTTTTCGTAAAATTATATAACCTAATATTTTAGAGACCCCTTGTGAATGAAATAGGCTGATAATTCATTATTAAATAAGTTTACTTAAACGCGTTTTTAAAAGATAAGCTTTCATTTATTTTTTTGGCCTTAGCTTCATACGAAATAAATATTATTTCGTTACCGAAGGTTGGCTGCAGTATTGGTATATTTTAAAATCGCAGTAGTGAGTAGAATGAAAGCTTATAATTATCTCAACGAAATTTTTTAAGTAGATTTCGTAGATAATCTACCAACTAGGGAGGATGTCATGTCACGACTTCGTGAAAATTTCACTACAGTTTTTTCGATCCTGGTCCCCAGAACTCAGAACCACCCTCCCCTCAAAAGTTTATACATACATTTATTATGTATGGGATATAACAAAATTTGTCAACAAACTAGAGGGTGTTATTCTCTTCGGGTCGAGGCGAAATTTGGCATGAGAATACTTTCGGTTTACATCCCAACCAATTTTGAAGATGGGCGGAATCTGGCCGTCAGTTTCAAAATGGCGACAATTAGAATTTGAAATTTTTGTACCATGAGGGCAGGGCGTAATTTTTTACGGATTGAGACGAAATTCGGCACGACGTGCATACTTTGGATGTATATCTCAATCAGGTTCAAAGATTGGCCCAATCCGCCAATTAGTGGCTTTTTAAAGTTTTCATTATTATAACAATTTCGTAAAACGTAAGTATAATGAACGAAGCCTGCAATACACATAATTTGAAATTCGGTCTATTCTAAGGGCGAAATTTTCCTTTTCGACTGGCGTGCCATCGGCATTTTTAAGTAGGTTTTCTTTAAAAAATCTACTTATTACACTTGGTGCGGTATTAGCCCCCAGGGTTGGTGGTGGATACTTTTTCGTTTCACGACCTTAGGAAAATTTTGGCACCAATAATTCAAATTCATTTTTTCCCCTTTCTCTTGATGTCGCAATTTTTGTCCGATAATCACGAAATTTGCTACAAACATTTGTACTAAGCAAAGGATCAGACGTATTGATTTTAGTGTGAATTGGACCGACGGTTACTTTCGGTACCACCATTTTTGTTTTTATATTGATCATAAAATGCGAAATTTTGAAACACTTCCGGTAAAGTTTTTTTCCTTTTTTTTTTTTTTAATTTCCATGAACTTTTTTTACAAAAATTATACACATGTTCCTATTTTCTTTTTATTATAAGCTTTTATTCTATTCACTACTGCGATTTATAAAATATACCAATACTGCTACCAACCTCCTGCAACGAAATTATGTTTATTTCGCACGAAGCTAAAGCCAAATAAATAAAATAAAAGCTTATCTTTTAAAAATTCATTTTTAAACTAAATTTATTTTATAACTTCATTGTATTTCTTTGATTTTATTTGAAACTGTATGATAATTTACATACTTTATCATCTTCATTAAATGTTTTTAAATTTCACATTGTTTAATATTTCGTCAGCAGCTAACAAATTTCATACAATCATAAAATACCATTTAAGCATATGAACTTACAGACAATTAATGTGACCATCAAAAATCATAATTTTTTTCGTGGAAAACTACTTTTTCTAGCGCGACTTGCTGCGCTAGAGTTTTTTAGATTATACCGAAATATAAAAAAACTACGTCTTTGTTCTTTTACTTCCATGCGTTTATTATGCAACAAATTTCAAAATAAATTTTTTTTCTCCTTTTTTTTCTTTGCACCTATCGCAAAAGCAGCCCTGATGGTAATTTAAATACATATATTCGCTTTGAGATAAAATACCATATAGTATTTAATTTCACCTATGGACAATTTTATATATATATATATATATATATATATATATATTGTGTATAGGTATTTTATCGTCCGTTTAATTCTTCTTTTTCCAAGAAATTCAAGCGGATCAGTTAGCAAATGAATGCAAGGTTCGACTTTGTACCATGCAAAGTTAAAAAATAAAAAAGAGAATAAAAAAAATATCTACCGAAACAATGCAAAATTATATCGTCCATAAATTGAAATTGTTTTTCTGGGGAAATTTAAAAATTCTTTTTCCAATACTAAACAGGAACTAGTTGTAGTAAAATTTTTTCGAAACACATTAACTCAAACTCGTAAAAAAAAAATCATACGGCCAAGAAATTTACTAAATATATTTTAGCATCTTGTAGACTCAGCATGGAGACTGGATTGACTGCATATTTTATTTTATTCGTGATGTTCACTGATGTCATTCGGTTTTTGATGGGAATTCTCGTATTTTGAACGAAAAATATTATTTCGGAATACTTTCGTACTTATACCGTATGAACGCGCGTCACTTTTAATATTTAGGTATGTCGACGAAAAAAAGTTTTCGATTTTTTTGACTGCAAGTGAGAAAAAAAATTAAGTTCTTTACCCTCGTATAGTTTTTTTTTGTAAGTTTTTCACTCATTTATCCGTTTTTCTCGTCGAAATGCCATTAAAAACGTTCAACATAATCGCATTAATCGACTTTTTTCGAATAAATGGAAATAAAAAACTAGAAAAGTTTTTTGTTCACTGCTAAGCCTGTGACATATCAACGCAGATACCTACTTATTTTGATCAGATGGCATGGTTAAAATATTATTAACTTATTTCGACGAAATTTTGGTTAGAAATTGGCATAAAATAAAACGCAAATATTTATGGAAATGTTGATGATTCGTCGACAGTAGTCTAACATTAAATTTCTTTTTTTTTTTCAAACAATTTTTTTTTTCGTCCAAATATATTTAGTGAATTTTGCCAACTAAGTAGAAACAAGCGTATGGAGTAATAGAAATTTTATGATAACTAAACTTATTTTCAATTTAGAGCAGTCTGTCGAAAGAAAAATTTAATCAAAAACAAAGGACATTTAAAGTTCGATTAGGTAAGGAGAAATATACACGTTAGAATGATTAAACATTTTGCATCATTTGAATGACTAAAATGCCTTTTTCGAGGAGATAAAACGTTACCTATTAATTTAATTTCACAATGGACCATTTTAAGTGATTTTGGAATACTTAAATTCGATAAATTTTTATCTTAAATTCCATTTCGGCCAATTATTTGATGTATATTAAGTAAAATATTTGGAAGTACCTACAACCACAAAAAATGTGATAGGCTGCCATCCAAAAGTAAAAATGCATCAAAAATGACAGGCCAAAAGGGCAAATTTAAAAAATAAAAAATAAACCAAATGCACCATTAAAAGAATTCAAAAGCGCCAAGATTTTTAATTTTAAAACTGTGTTAATGCAAGAACATTGGAGAGAAAATTTTTGTAGAAAAACGCCAACTAACCCTTCCATCTTTCATTTCCAAAATTATGAGGAACATAAAATTGTCTACTTTTAGTAGGCCCAGTTTGCTTGATATTTATATCGATAGTGATCTATATTTACCTCGATGGTTATCGATATATCAATATTTAATTGATAATTTCAGGTTAAGAAATTACAAAAAACTAACTATCTACAATTACATATTCATATCTTTAACAAAAATATAGATCTATCGATCACCACCTTCATAATTTTATTCGTGCTTTTTTTAAGGGGGGCTTTTGGTAGGGTTTTCATATTTTTTTAATGTGGTTTGTGCTTTTGGCCGTCATCGATGTGAGAAACTGTAGGTATCGATATAATTACCTACAGGAGACGTTCAAACATTTTCATGTCAGGTTTCAATGAAAGAGATCTGGGACCGTCATGTCTGAACGATTTTTCCTAAATCGCTTTCGTATTCATGAATTTTTCAAGAAAATTTGATTTTTATTCATTTTCAAAATAAAATTTGAGACTAAAAAGGTAAATAAAAAAGTCGGTCAAATATCAAACAGGCAGATGTCACATTACAATGCGATGATTAGAAAATTCGAGTTAGATTTGAGATTTGTTGCGAATATTAAAGTAGAGCACTGATTTATTCTTTTTGAAGTAATAGCTGAGAAGTTGACTAAAGGGAAACAATGTGTTTCGGTTTTTTATTTACTAGTTTTCTCATAATTTAGGCACCAATTCTTTAAAAATTGAAAATGTATAACAGGGTAAGAATGTTATTTTGTCCCCAAGATTCAGACTCAGATTTTCACAAATCTTGACCAAAATATAATTTCCTGGATAGAAGAAGAGCCCATATCAAGTTTGAGCCCCTATGCTCTTCCCTAAGGGGAGATACAGGTATTTTTATCAAATTATAAGCAAAAATTCATTACTCCGGCCCAAGTGAATGAAAATGCATGATATTGAGATGAGTGATAGACCATGTGGTGGGGTATTCATGATATTTTTGGTATTCCCTCCATTCGATTATTGCAGAGCTATAGCACATTAAAATATTCAAAATGACGTCCTACTCTCACTTCTAAAGATATAGTATACATTTGAAAAAATTATCAAAAAATTCAGAAGGTCTGCCATGTTGAAAATTAGGAAAATATTGTTTTTTCGCATTATTTTAAAGTTAAAAATATAGAAAAATTCTAAAGTAATTTGTTTTCACGTAGCGCAGCTATAAAGTAATCCCAACTATCTTTTGAGGCGATTTTTGGGTTAGTTATGTGTGGGGACAATACTCATATGAGATAATAGGGGCTTGCACCCCTCGACAACAGTCGCCGCCCAAAGGCCGGCAATAATCGTCTCTATGACGTTAAACAAATATACACTGGTGTGTTTGTATGTTCGTACCTGTACGTACGTACAAGTAAGATACATTGCACAGGCTGAGATCAATTACCAGATAATGATCTTGGTGATGTCACAGCCTGGTACCAAATGCGCTGCGTCGTTTCTTATCACCTCGACGCTGACAAGAAATGACATAACGCATGACATAATTACGTACATGTACGTATGCATGTGTGTCTGTGTGCGTGTACCAAATCCTGTATATAAACTCTCAGAACCGGCTCAAAAATCGCCAGTGTTTGCCGAGGATTTGGCTCTCACATACTTAACTGTATGAAGTGGCAGAACACGGAAATACTGTTGAAGACTTTCTAGTGTGAATATCTCTCACGACAAGGTATTCCACATTATGGTTCGCATTAATTTTTTTTAGTTTCCTTATTTATTTTTTCATATTTTATATTTAAACAACATAAAATTCATATTAAGTAAGTACCTACCTACTTATAATTATTTATTTTTTCATGCCTTAAATACTTTTGTATGATAAAACTTCAATAGAATTTTATCCCCTTAAAATTTATGTTATTAATTTTCTTCTCTAAAATGCTCTGAAAATAAGATAGGTATTCAGAAGAAACCAAATATATAGTAGCTAATTTTTTGCAGTTTTTCAACATTCAATCCGAATTTGTTGGCTCTGTATTTTAATACTCATGCTAGGCATCCATCCTGTTAATGAATGACACAAATCTAGAGCTTTGGGAATGAGCTCATTAAATTTCTCACTAAACAATACATAATTTTCATATAGAAAAGTGGAAAATTTGAGAAAAATAGAAATTTTAAGTTTTTTGGTGTTATTTTCATTGTCTAACGATTTTTTTTTTGTTTTTCCCAAATAATGCCGAAAATACAGTTTATTTTGCCAAATTTTAACCTTAATAATGCCAAAAAATCCCCCTTTACTCATAATTTACTTCTAATAACTTTCTGGGTAACTCAAATTTTACTCTAGGTATTGATACGTATGGCCTGTCATGACAGAAATAAACTTCATAAAAGTTACACCGTAAATTTTTCGGGTCCTCGGATGCATTTCTTGTAGTAATAAATAAAATTAAAATTAAATAATTACTTCAATAATAAATAAATTTTCCGTGAGTGCCTTGGTTAGGCTAACACCTACAACCGAGGTTGTTTACGTCGAATATTTTTCCTCCCACCATCTTCAAACTGTTTCTCTCTCTTTTAAATTTTAATACTTCCCCTTTACATTTCCACCTTGTATTTACTTTCAGTGATCTTAAATAATAAGTACCAGCATGTACTTCGGTACAGTAAAATTGTAATTGGTTTTTGTTTTTCCTTCTTCTTCAATTGATTAACTGACAAATAGTGATGGAAATTTAAGTTTTTTTTTTTGAAGTTTAGCTCATTAGGTCTCGTTCACAAAAATATCTAATTCAATGAACTAGTTCATCACCACTTAATGATAAGAATGATATAATGAATGAAAAACTATGAACAGTGAACGGTGAACAGAGATAATTTGAATTCAAACTTGATAACTTTCAGCAGTGGTGGATTGTTGAATCGTTTCTTGAACTCATCTTATCATTTTAAAAATTCAAATTGGTCACAAACTAGTTCCTTAAGAGTTTAGCTCTCAGTCATTTAGGTTATTGAATTGTTTAGTTCAAATGAACTAGTTAGTGAACTACCAGCACATCATTATTGACAAAATTCTTACCTATACGTAAACTTTTTCTTGCCAAATTAATCAAGCAGCATTTGTACTTTTTTCATGCAACATCTATTTTGCTTTGTCTTCTATCTTTCTATATTATTGACTGACTTAAATTTTACCCACTCAGTTTTTAAAGCACTTGGCTAATTTGGTTTTCTTTTATTAAAATTAAGTATCGTATAAAGTGGATCAAAACATAATACCTCGCTAGTCACGTAGGTTTGAACAAGGCCTTACCACTCTTAGACAATTTAATTAAGTGTTCTAAAAATATTTTGGCATTGTTATGGTCAGATTACACTACCCAGGATGGCATGCCAGAGTATATTATGATAATACTGAATGTGTAGGCTCAAAAAATACAAATAGGAGTCTTCGTTTAAATATTTATTAATTTTTATCAGCCGATAATAGCTAAATATTATATTCGATGCTGAAAAAAGTATATAACTCTTAGAACTTTCTCAAAACACCGTTTTATTCATAAAAGTGCAGAACCAATCTTCTGAATAGGATGTGTTATTTGTCAAGGTAAAATCCAAAAAGAACTTGCTAGTTCTATGAAAGTGCAGAACATTTGGATCTTTGTACGTAGAAATAGTTGAAATATTGAATATTTACGCGAATTTCATGTATAATATTGAGAATCAAATTTTTACCAGTTTCATTATCATCAGATTTGCATAAGATGAACCAAAATGGTTCCACCTTTACAGTATACACCCGATTTGAATGAAGAACTGTCAGTTTATGTCTCCTTTCGTACTCCCAGACTGCATTATGTAGAATGAGTAAAGTTTTCTCAAGTTAGATTGCGTTTATAAGCTTAGGTACACACAAATATTTCATTTAAAGCTTTCGAGAAGTTGTTTCGTTGTTTGTCATATTTTTTTCTAGCTTCCAAAACCGTTTTTGGTATGATTTGATGACTAATGACGGAGTTTAACCTCTCTGTCTGAAAATTTTATTTCACAGTCGTTATGCACTCAGTGAACATCTTAACATTATCATCCCAATACTAAATCTTTTTTTTTTGTTCTATCTAAGTAAGTACAACAAATGCAACCATTTCTTAAGTGCGCAATCTTGTATCAATTCATGTTTTGTTTTTTATTGCGGAAATGTGATTCATAAAAAAAAAAGAAAACACAGCAACACACCAAAGTGTTATCTATTTCGCTCTATTTCATAATCATAGGTACCTATATCTATAATTACCACAATGGAAAATTCTAAGATCAGTAAGCATTTTTGTTAGTGGTATTCAAATAATTCTACATCACGTTTTCAATACCTATTTCATTTTTTTCTCTGTTTTCAGGTTAGAATCGCCAAATATTTGTCAGTATGCGTTATAGTACTGGTGAGCAGCAAGAATATTGGAGCCACAAAGTTACCTGAAGATTGCGATTATGGTAATGGTCTCGTGAGAGACTATATTTTGATTTTTTAGTGATAAACATTTTTTTTTCTCTACATCCGCATATCAATAATAAGAAATGGGACTTTTTTCTTTCATTTAAATTTTTTTCTTTCATACCTAATGGGTTCATAGCTCGACGTGAAAAATTAAAAACGTGTTTTTATCAGTATATGTGCGGTAAATTCATGTTTAACGATTTATTCGATGACACGGCTGTGCAGCTGTTACACATAGTTAGACTAAATAAGTGGCCTAAGGTAATCATCAACGTTGGTGATGTTTTTTTCTCTTTGAAATTCCCAAAGAGACAGAAAATTTTTGGAAAATGGAGGTGAAAATTCAAACAAAAAATGAAATATTTCCATTTGCCGAGAGGTGGCACTTCATATTTGATTGGGAAGGGTCAGTAATTCACCTCAAAATAATGGAATTACTCATACCATCAACTGGCATTCAAAATTATTGAATCAAATGTTTTTAAAAGTTTCTCATTAGTAAAACGTAATAATTTTATGAATTTTCTTTCAACACCAAGGTAGTTATGGGAATGAAAGGTTGCTTGCTAGTAAGTCAATTGTATGATGAGAAGACAGGTTTGAAGTAAGATAAGGTATCTAACCAATGTCGAAAATAATGCGTTTATAAGAAGCTGAAACATGGCTATATTTGTATTATTAAAAATCTGTTACAGAATATGCTGGCTAATCTGCCAGCATTATGTTCCCGCAATATATCGGATAAGTAAATACGTCAGGGTGTATGTAATTGTATGTAGATGGGAAACATTGAACTCGAGTCAGATTAATATTATAGCCCAGCACAAAAAGAGTTTGAAACTGAATTAAAATTAACAAAAAGCTTTATGGCTAAAATATTATGGGGGTGGGAACCTCAGTAAGCGACAAAAATACTACACTCAATATCCTGTGCTTCCTCCAGGGGGCTGCAACCCTGTAATTATTTTTGAGTTTTTAAAATTTTTATCATTACCTATAGTTAAAGCAATCTATACAATAAAAGCATGAAGGCCGTTTCATAAGCAATATCCATTTTCCTGTAAAAAGCAAAAACTGCAACTGAGCGTACCAAAACTCGTATTTATTTGAGTTTTGGAACACAATGGCAACCTTTCCAGATTACCATGAATGGAAAATAGGTCACATAATCCATTGAAAATGGAGCATTGTATCGGGTACTGGCGCTATTGCCAACTGTTGACTTGCACGAATTTATTCATTTTCTGGGTGTGAGAGAGAAAAAATTTACAAAGATTAATCAAATATTGCAAACTCATATACATCTGATAATTTACAAGGTGAATCAACTATTCGCAGTCAGCGATAATAATTTTTAGGCTTGCTTTTTTTAGTCAGTCATTCTTTATCGAAAGATGAGTGAAGCAGGCATCCAAATGATAGCCATACAGCTGACAACAAAGAACAACCTCCGAAAAATTCTCTTCCTCAACAAAGAATAGAGTTGATTCAACTGGAAAGTTATTAGTTGCGTATGTGTGTGCAATATTTGGTTAATCTCGGCAAATTTCTCCGCTCTCTCACTCAAAACACGAATGAATTCGTGTAACTCAACAATATTGTGGATGTATCAATTGGATGTTTCATTTTCAATGAATTGTGTAATCCATTTTCCATTCAGTGGCAAACTCGAAAGGTTATCAATGTTTTTCAAAACTCATACACCCAATTTCCTGCGAGTTTTGGTATGCTCAGTTGCAATGTTGGCTAACTACAGGAAAACAGGTATTACTTATGGAATACTCTTCGTAGTATATTGTCTTTAGTAGGTACCTACAAAAATAATGTTAATAAAAGTTAAAACAAAAATGTACGTCTTCTCATTTTTTCTATAACTATTGTAGGAGCTGAGGTACAGAGTGGTAAAGAAGGGTAGGTATTTTTTCAAAATCATAATGATATTAATGGAAAGCTGAAAATTAGCTTATTGATATCCTCCATCGGTATGCAGTCTTCATATGATATTTAATGTTTATAGGTACATACATGATGTCCTCAATAATGGAAATGAGCCGTCAGTAAAATAATTTAAAAAACTGAAACTTTCTCATGATTTTTCTGATGCCTTATATCCATTATTTGGGACACAATGTACATTCAGACCAGAAAAATGATATATAGATTATAGATAATAGGTACTGTACTGATGAAAAATATCAGGGAGTACGCTAATTTGTTATCGCTTGAATTAATTTTTACTTTTCCAATAAGAAAATAATTTAGATTATCAATTAGGTATGAATGCAGTAGCTATATAGTATCATGATATATAGGTAATTCTTGTATCCAAGGACAGGTTTTGGTAGGTATGATACCGTAATTATATTAAGTGAAGGTTAAATGTCATTGTGTATTTAGTTGAATTCCATTTTTTGTACTTTCCTTCTCAAGTTGTCTAGGCCTACTGTAAATTAAAATTGGATGACTCTGAAGTCCATTGAACGTTCTCAAACCTAGTTATCCCCTATTAAGTCCATCCTTAACTCATACAAGCAACCTACTTCAGAGAATAGAAACCATAACGAACAATTGTACTTAATTGGCTTTTTACAAACTGTCATCTAGGTAACCAAAAAAATGTCAAAAATTCGAATCGACATTTTTATTTTGCCTGGAAATTGGACCTGCATAGCAAATTATGAATAAATGTACTGGCACAGGATGGCTCAATGAAATGACCAATGTTTAATCAGAGCGCGGGCGTTTTTTTTTTTCTTTTCACTTGAATCATCATTCAGATCAAAATCTTCAGCGAAATCTGCGTTCATCGATATTTATTTTTCCAATAATGAAAATTTTAAATAAATATTTTTTCCTGACCATTTATGGTTTGGTTACCTACGTACCCTGTAAACTTATTAAAACGCTCACTCTCGCTGTCTTCAGCTGTGTCCTGTGTGATAACTTTCTAGGTACCTACTTACTGAGTTAACGAATGCCAATATATACATTTGCCTGTGACACTCATCCGATGAATCAATCGTAAATTAGCATTTTACAATGCAAAAATGGTGTTTCAAACCAACACGAGCGCAGATGGTTAAAATAATTTTATTCGTTCGAGTAAACAATGAATTATTTGTGTGGGCAAGAATTACCAGCAATTACATGTATATGCGTAATAAATTTCTTCAAATTAATAAAATAAATTTTATTTCGAATTTATTTAGTGGATAGTTTTTGTCTCTTTGCTTTGTGAATGATGGTTCGCATTAGATGTAGGTATGAAATATAGGTACGTAATATATGAAAATTTGTAGGTATCTATGACTAAAATTTCTAGAAATATAATTTTTTCAAGGTAATAATTCTCCTTCTGCAGATCTTCAAGTTGAGTAGGTACTAGGCTTATCATTTGTTTCGTTAAATATGCAAAATATCTGACTGTGAATCATCCTTATATATGATTAAGTATCGGTATACATATGTCTATCGGCCTATGCTTCATTATGCCAGATCCACGAAAATGGACGTAGGTTTTAATCTTCACCCATTAATTATTTTAGGTGGATACATACCTATTATGGGGCAAATTTTTCAGCATTATCATTTCTTTATAAAGAATAGGCTAAAGCTAATACAACATTTTTGACTTTTTCGCTGATAAGTATGATCTAAGGCGTTTCAGCCAACTTTACACTTAAAAAACATTTTATTATACCCACCCCTAGTTAATATCCAGTTTGCTTGCAACAAACTGGCTAAAGACACTGACTGATCAACTGTTCAGACTAATATTAATGTTCTTCAAAAAATTAATCGAAATCAATAGGTTACGCTGGGAACAACTGGTACCTATTTTGGATTTTAAATTTTCGAATTATGTACCTACTTATTACTTAATTCTGGATCAACTGTGAAGTACACGAGTTAGTTCAGTCGGGAGATTGTTGAAAGAAGGGTCAGAAAATGGGGAAAAGAATCCAACTGTAAAACTTTCAAGAGACGATATTCATCGGTGTTTTTTTTAGAAGTAATTTTTGAAACAAAATCAGGGTAACCTGACTTGATAAGGTGCGCGTTAACTCAATAATGAAGATACGAGCAAGAATACCCTCATGTGGATAATACTAATGACCTCTGTGTTAATCGTACAACTTAATTGAAAACATACTGATGATACGTTGTGCAGTCGTTGATACCAAATTGATGATAATTTATTTTTCAAAATAATTATATAACTGTAACGGCCAAAAGAGGTTGCTTAGTACTGGAAACTAACCTCTTTTGGGGCGATTACACTTCCTTCGAGATACAATAATATTCACAGGAATATTATCGTACTCGAGAATTATTTTAATAAATTGAATTTACTATCCACGACTATTGTGGACCTTAACTTATATGAGAGACTTTAGTTAAAATTAAAAACACAATAATTTTTATGACTTTACTTTTAAAACACAATATTAAAATTACAAGTATTTTTCACAGTCAAAGACTGGAAGAATATTGTTGGTACA